>BRYE01000014.1:1075000-1077500 GCA_030159115.1 Actinidia arguta var. hypoleuca | reverse complement strand
TAATTAATTTAAATTTTTTTTTTTTACTTTCACCTTCTGAGTTTTTATATAATTTCTTTTGATAAAATTTTATAATTTTTTTTACTGTGGTGGTTGGTGAGGTTTAATTTTTATAATCTTTTATACGCTATCATTTTTTTTTGGGTTTGTTGAGGTTTAATTTTTTTAGTTTTGTTATGCGTAATTTTTTATTTTTGTGAGGTGTAATTGTTCAACAGAGAGAGGGTTGTGAGATTTAGTTTTTAGTTTTGTGAGGTGTAATTGAATAGGGAGAGATTTTGTGAAGTTTAATTTTTGGGTTTGTAAGGTCAAATTTTTGAGTTTGCGAGGAATAATTGAATAGAGAGATATGTTTGGGAGATTTAATTTTTGGGTTTCTTGAGGTTTATTTAAATCGGGCTTGGAGTTTTTGAGTTGTGGATTCTTGAGTTGTTAATGGAGGAAATGTGAGTGAGAAAAAAACGGTAGAGTGAGAGTGAGAGTGTCTAAGAGTTTGAGGGGGTATTTTTTATATTTAAAAGAGCTTTCAAGTAGCGTAAAGAGGAATATATATATTAGTTTTAAAAGTAGGGGAGTTTCTTGTAATTTTACAAATAGGGGAGGTCTCCACAATTTGAGCAAACCTAAGGGAAAATGAGTGAAATTTATCCTTTAAAAAATTATTTAAAGAGATTAGAGTAATAATATATAATATTGTTGGAGAATATAGTAAAAAAATGATCTGTAAAATTAAGAGAAACCCTATAAATTATAATAAGAGAATTTTGAGAAAAACTAGAGAGTATTGCTCAAATGCTCTTATAAAACAAATATGAGGCTAACTACCGCAGCAACCTTGTATTTTTTCTTCTTTGTCACTTTGAATCTTAAGTTTAATTTGTTTGATTTGAACCTAAATGTTTCATTGTTCTATTCAAAATTGGCGAATGGTCGACGAACACTGGTTTCCTTAATAGAAAACAAATATAAGGCTAACAACAGTAGCAACCTTGTATTTTTTCTTCTTTGTCAATTTGGTGCTTTAAGTTTAATTTGTTCAATTTGAACCTAAATGTTACGTTTTTTCTATTCGAAATCGTGGACAACCATTGGTTTCTTTAATAGAAAATAGTGAGTCTCACTACTACTTTTTTTAAGGAAAAATTAATAAACTCACTTATTAATCATATTTTAAAATCAAACTCGGTGAATTAACTTAAATCTTATATACATCTTAGTTATTATCTATGCTATTATGAATATAAATACTCAATTTAGTATAAATAATTTATATATATATATAAAGTTGACTCATGCAAGAGTGTTAGGCAAAAAAAAGTAATTAGAAAAAAAGAGCATTACTTTTTTTCCCCATATTTGGTAGATTTTTGTTCAAACATAGATTACTAGCAAACGAAAAGAGAACATGGACCATTGTTGTCTAACTACAAACCTCTTACTCCTTTATACACGCACGCATAAGAAATTGATAAGGTGCACTGCAAGAGGGAGGAGGAGGAGGAGGATGGTGAAGTGTAGTGCAATGGTAAGGGTGGCACCGGGCATGTGGTACTAGGGATGGTGGTGATAAAGTAGTTGAGAATGGTAGAGGGTGGTTGTTTGAGGGGTACGTAGTGTAGGGTTGGGATTTCGGAGGTAGGGGGGGGGGGGGAATTGGTAAAAGGGTGGTATTTTTAGGGTAGAGGTGTGCATTTTGAAGATGGGGATGGGGGTATAGTAGAGGGGTATAGCATTTCATGGGATGGGGACAAGGTTTATGCTAATAGGGAGTTACAAGTTGCAGTTGTGTAAAAGTTCAAATCAGAAGAGATCTCGTTCGGACACAACTTGATGAAGTGATTGTAGGAGTGACTACGATGATGGCATTGCAACAAACTTTTAAGTATGAGTTCAAAATAAGCTTGATGAATGAATGACCATTGTCGATGTCTCTATCATTGATTTTGAGCATCACAATGACGCTTAGGGTTCAAGCATCGCACATATCCTGTTGAACAGAATTGATTTTGTATTTGATTATTGATGGTTTGAGAACACTTCCAATGGTCATTCCTATGGACACTGCATGCATTTTCAAGATTTGTATCTCATCCACGTTTAAAATTATAAAAAAAAAAAAGCATTAAGACTTTCAAAATCACACAAACCTTGTCAAAGGGCATTGCAGTACACGATCAAGTTAAAAACAACCTCCCCACAATCAGGGATTTCATTAGTTCCACAACAATAAAAAAAAAAAAAAAAAAAAAAAAAAAAAGATGACATAACAGCTATTGCCCCTCAAGTAATCTCTTTCAAACATCAATTTGGAATACAAAGCATCATGGGCACTCTTAAGCACTTCTCTCGCATTTGGTTCCAACACTAGTCTACTAGTGACTTGGTTATATTTTTAGCATAGCCTCGTAAGGCATATCTTAAAGTAGAGTACTTGACAAAAATCTCTCAATGTGATGTTGCATCGCTTCTAAAGTTGACATATTTTAAAGTAGAGTGTTAA
>BRYE01000014.1:1025000-1030000 GCA_030159115.1 Actinidia arguta var. hypoleuca | reverse complement strand
AAGTTATGGATGAAAATAGCATTGTTTAAACATATAAAAAACATTTTCCAACATGAGAATATCTAGATGATAAAGAAGTCATGAATTCAGATTTGTATGCACATCATAAACATCTAAAAATGTAGAATCTCTGATTCATCTGCAACTTCAACCAGCTATTTGGTAATGAAATCATCATTTTCTTTCCCATGAAACAGGCAAAATAGAAATTTCTTTTCCAAATCAATGAGTCCGTCAGTTCTATTATTTCGGAAAAAAAAGCTTTATATATTGGTTTTGGGCAAATACTTCACTGCCGGGATATCAATCACTTCATGAAAGAAGATTACAACTCATCCCCAACAACTGGTTGCGAGAGATCCTTCCAGCCCCAGCCAACATAGTTTATTGACCCTCGGGTAAAAAATGAAAGTTAGCTGAGAGGTATGCAAAACCATTGCGCTGCCTAAATTCAGCTGAAATATGTTTGGTTTCCGGAAACCTAAGAATCAAGTGATTCATAAAATTAAAATCAACTTATTTGTGGAAACTGATACCAGAAATCATCCAATGGTGATGAGGAATAAATTCTCTACTTTTTTATCCGACCTCTATCTCCTCGCCACGGTGAAGCTTACGTTGCCAACGTCTTTCGTGACCCATATCAGACTCGCCCAAGCCCCATGGTTGCCAAAGTACTAACCTCACCTATATCGAGTGGACGAGAGGAACATTTGCCTCCATCAATGCACACCTCGCCTATAGTAGTGAGCTCGCCTATTTGCGCTTCATCTCTCTATCCATTGTAAAGATGAGATGACGTTGAGACTCCACCTCCATGAGACTTCTTCTCTACCACGTCGCCTGTAATCGTTGTTTATTCTCCAAATGACATCTCCCTATTTTATCTCTGATATTTCCGATATCTCCTTCTATATTTAGCCATCTGAGGATCTCGCCATGATCTCCTCTCACGGCTCTCCATGCTCCCACTATAAAAAGGTCGTTCCCCCATCATAAAAAAGGTACGACTAATCCCTTGCATATTCATTTTGAGAGTTCTAGTACTTTATTTTGTCTAGTTTTCTCGCCTTGGTCTAATCTCCAAGCCGGAGGGATTTTGAGCGGTCTCGCCCCAGTTGGTCACGTTTGTTCTCTTGCACAGGTCGCCCAAGCCATTGCCGAGGTCACGAGCAATTCTGACTGTTGGTTGCTCGCCCCTAAATTTCTACCACAATAGTTTGGCGCCATATGTGGGAGCCATAGGTCTCTATACCTTATGCACCTGTGCAATCGCTTATTATCTAGACCAAGTACCAACAGTCCTTTAGTTAACATAGCTCATCCTATGGCAAACTTCAGCCAAGCTCCAGATCTTGAGGGCCTTCACTGTGAGATACATGAGATCGTCGGGCAGATTAGGATTATGAACGAGAACAATGCCCACCTGATATAGCACCTCGCCACAAACAACCCGCCACCTCTTGTTGTGCCTGTCCTAGAAGAAGTTGGTTGGTCTCGCCGTCCTCATCAATCAGGCAACCATGAATCTTAGAGTCGCCAAAGCACTGGTCGGGCCTGAAATCAGCGACACTAATCACCGAGCTTACACTCTAGACGAGAAAGAAGTCTTGTTTCATCGGAGTCTCAGTCGTCTAGCCAAACTCACGAAATAGAGGGCGAGAAGACCCGGAGAAGAGGAAGGTCACCTCGTCGAGTATGTCCACCACTTAGAGGATCAGATACTTAAATGCTAAGATCGATACCATTAACATAGGGGCAAATGCCCTAGTTACATAAAGAATGATGAGGACCAAGGTTTCATCCAAATTCAAACTACCATCTCAGCTCGGGGTGTATAAAGGGAAGACAAATCCAATGGACCATTTGGACTTGTACAGGAATCTAATGACGCTCCAAGGATACTTGGACGAGGTGATGTGCAAAGCCTTCTCAGCAACCTTTAAGGGTTCAGCGAGAACATGGTTTAGAAAGTTAACTCTGAGGACCATCGACTCGTTTGGAGACCTAAGCAGGCTCTTTATCACCAATTTCATGAGCTAGAGGTTCAGGAAGAAGAATGCCTCTCACCTTTTCATAGTCTACCAGAAAGAAGGGAGAGCCTGAAAGACTACATCAAGCGGTCCAACCAAACTGTGTTGTAGGTAGAGGATCCCAATGAAAAAGTGGTGATTGTGGAAATGATGAAAGGACTCCGCCCAAGACCACTGTTTGATTCTCTCTCCAAGAATGTTCAAGTGACCCAGTCGACACTCCAGGGCAAAGCCGACAAATACATTGCCGTAGAAGAATTGGTCGAGGCCGAGCGCAGTAGACGAGGAAGAGATGATCACAAAAGAAATGAGTCTAACACCAGGCAAGATGATTATAGGGACAAGGCGAAGAGCAAGAAGTAGGATCGAGATACTAGAAGACAACCAATGATAGACGCCCCCGCACCCCACCTAGCCAACCCGATCTGGTTTTACCTCCTTTTAATACTCCTATAGCTCAGGTGCTTATGGAGATCAAGAGTTTGTGAAGTGTCCAGGAAAAAAACAAGAGTCAAAGGCATTGAGAGGTTATAGACTTCCTCTTCAGCTCGCCCATTTGCTTCTCTTGCATGCCTCTTCCGAGATGAACTTGAACATCCTCCTAAGCCAAAACCTCCATGGATTGTCTGGATATCCCCTATTGTCGATGTATCTTCTATCAAGCAAGTCTGGTCATGGGCAATCAACTCTCTTGATAAGGTCGGCTATTTGCTCCTTCGGCTGAAAACAATCTTCAATATTGTGCCCATGGTCTCTATGAAACTCGTAATACTTGCGAGCTGAAGAGGAAGTCTATAACCTCTCAACACCTTTGACTGAAGTTCACCAGCCCATCACCTTCACCAACGACAATCTAAGAGGCTTGCATCTCCCACATGATGATGTGTTGGTTGTCTCTGCCACCATCACCAATTTCAATGTGCATAGGATCTTGATTGACAATGAGAGTTCTACGAATATCTTGTTCATCTCGACGTTTGACAAGATGAAGATTGGGCGAGATAGGCTTTACCAGTTTCACATCCCTTTGTTGGATTTAGAGAAAGCACAACACATCCGCTTGGGTGGATCAAATTGTCGATGACCTTAGGGATGGAGCCCAACCAGACCACAATATGGCAAGACTTCATTGTTGTGGATTGCCCTTTGCCCTACAATGCAATTCTCGGTAGCCCAACGCTTGGAAGGCCATCACTTCTACCTATCACCTGATGATGAAGTTTTTCACTTCGACAAGAATAGGTGAGGGGCAACCAGAAGGTGGCTAGACAGTGTTTCATCACGGCCATGAAGACCGAATCCCTTTCGAAATCAGGTGTTCAATAGCAATTACAGATAGATGATGCCAAGATGGAAGCATTGAGGGACGAGGTGGATGAAATTACTCTTGAAGATCCCCGAGAAATAGAAAACACCAAGCCCCTAAAAGAAGTGACTCTAATCTCCATACAGCTCGACTATCTAGATTGCCATGTCATGATCGGGACCGAATTGACCGAGGAGTTACGAAATGCCTTTGTGGGTTTTTAAAGAAAAATTAAAACGTGTTCGCATGGTCGCTGGGCAATGTTCTAGGGATAGACCTCCAGGTCGCCGTTCATAAATTGTTCACTGATCCTGACCATTCTCCAGTTCTCCAAAAGAGAAGAAACTTCTCCCTAGAATGCCTGAAAGTCATAGAAGAAGAAGTGGCTAGGCTCGTCAAAGCCAATATTACCAGGAAATCTCACTATCCGGATTGGCTCTCCAACGTTGTAGTCGCCCCCCAAAAAAGAGAGAAAGTGGAAAGTATGTCTTGACATTACCGACCTCTACAAGGCCTGCCCAAAAGATAGTTTTTCTTTGTTGAAGATTGATCTGATCATTGATGCAACCTCTAAACATGAGCTTCTCAGTTTTATGGACGCCTTTTCAGGGTATCATCAGATCAAAATGCATATGTCCAATGTGGAGAAGACTTCTTTTATCACGGAGGGAGGATTATATTGCTACAAAGTCATGCCTTTTGGGTTAAAGAACGCCGAGGCGACATACCAAAGATTGGTCAACAAAATGTTCAATAAGATGATTGGAAAAACGATAGAAGTCTACATAGACGACATGTTCGTAAAAAGCCTCAAAGTAGTTGATCACATCGCCCACCTAGAGGAAATATTTGGCGTCCTACGAAGGCATCGCATGATGTTGAATCCGTTAAAGTGCATTTTCGGTGTTTCCTCAGGAAAATTCCTTAGCTTCCTTGTGACTAAGTGCGGAATTGAAGCCAACACAGACTAGATTCAAGCTCTAGTTGCAATGTGCTCTCCCAGATACATACATGAGGTGCAACAGTTAACTAGGCGAGTAACTGCTCTTAACAGATTCGTCTCCAAATTAGCAGATAAATGTTTACCGTTCTTCAAGATCTTAAGGAAAAACAAAACCTTCAAGTGGACGGACAAATCTGAGATGGCCTTTCAGCAGCTTAAGGAGTATCTCGGCTAAATACTCCACTTTTTTATTCGACCTTTATCTCCTCGCCACAGTGAACCTTACGTCACTAACGTCTTTCGTGACCCATATCAAACTCGCCCAAAACCCATGGCTGCCAGGAGTACTCACCTCTCCTATATCGAGTGGACGAGAGGAACATTTGCCTCCATCAATGCTCACCTCGCCTATAATGGTGAGCTCGCCTATTTGCGCTTCACCTCACTATCAACTAAAAAGATAAGATGACGTTGAGACCCCACCTCCATGAGACTTCTTCTCTACCATGTTGCCTATAATCGGAGTTTTAATCTTCAAATGACATCTCCCTATTTTATCTCTGATATTTTCGGAATCTCCTTCCATACTTAGCCATCTGAGGATCTCGCCGATCTCCTTGCACGGCTCTCCATGCTCCCACTATAAAAAGGTTGTTCCTCCATCATAAAAAAATACGACTAATCCCTTGCATATTCATTTTGAGAGTTTTGCTATTTT
>BRYE01000014.1:1007500-1017500 GCA_030159115.1 Actinidia arguta var. hypoleuca | reverse complement strand
TGTTTCAGAACTTTTTTACCAGATTCACTACTGGTTTTAACTGATTCAGATTTTTTTTGTTCTTTAATTGCAGTTACAAACAATGACTTTTCCCTTAATTACAACTTTACCCGGCTTTTTTTTATACGAAAACAGAATTTGAGAAACTTTTTTTTGGCAAAACAACTTTCCAAAAATATTTTTCACTAAAAACAATTTTTCAGAAACTCTTTACCACTTTTTGAATTTTTCAAAGGTTCTCTACTGGTTTTAGATTTATTAGCAATTTCACTGCTGATTCAGAATTTTTGTTATTTAATTACATTTGCACCCTAGATCTTTTCTCGTAATTACAGATTTAACCCTTTTTGGAAAAAAATTGTTTTTTTAGAAAAACAAAATTTCAGAAACGATTTTTTACCAAAACACCTTTCCGAAAATATTTTCTACCTAAAACAGTGTTTCAGAACTTTTTTACCAGATTCACTACTGGTTTTAACTGATTCAGATTTTTTTTGTTCTTTAATTGCAGTTACAAACAATGACTTTTCCCTTAATTACAACTTTACCCGGCTTTTTTTTATACGAAAACAGAATTTGAGAAACTTTTTTTTGGCAAAACAACTTTCCAAAAATATTTTTCACTAAAAACAATTTTTCAGAAACTCTTTACCACTTTTTGAATTTTTCAAAGGTTCTCTACTGGTTTTAGATTTATTAGCAATTTCACTGCTGATTCAGAATTTTTGTTATTTAATTACATTTGCACCCTAGATCTTTTCTCGTAATTACAGATTTAACCCTTTTTGGAAAAAAATTGTTTTTTTAGAAAAACAAAATTTCAGAAACGATTTTTTACCAAAACACCTTTCCGAAAATATTTTCTACCTAAAACAGTGTTTCAGAACTTTTTTACCAGATTCACTACTGGTTTTAACTGATTCAGATTTTTTTTGTTCTTTAATTGCAGTTACAAACAATGACTTTTCCCTTAATTACAACTTTACCCGGCTTTTTTTTATACGAAAACAGAATTTGAGAAACTTTTTTTTGGCAAAACAACTTTCCAAAAATATTTTTCACTAAAAACAATTTTTCAGAAACTCTTTACCACTTTTTGAATTTTTCAAAGGTTCTCTACTGGTTTTAGATTTATTAGCAATTTCACTGCTGATTCAGAATTTTTGTTATTTAATTACATTTGCACCCTAGATCTTTTCTCGTAATTACAGATTTAACCCTTTTTGGAAAAAAATTGTTTTTTTAGAAAAACAAAATTTCAGAAACGATTTTTTACCAAAACACCTTTCCGAAAATATTTTCTACCTAAAACAGTGTTTCAGAACTTTTTTACCAGATTCACTACTGGTTTTAACTGATTCAGATTTTTTTTGTTCTTTAATTGCAGTTACAAACAATGACTTTTCCCTTAATTACAACTTTACCCGGCTTTTTTTTATACGAAAACAGAATTTGAGAAACTTTTTTTTGGCAAAACAACTTTCCAAAAATATTTTTCACTAAAAACAATTTTTCAGAAACTCTTTACCACTTTTTGAATTTTTCAAAGGTTCTCTACTGGTTTTAGATTTATTGGCAATTTCACTGCTGATTCAGAATTTTTGTTATTTAATTACATTTGCACCCTAGATCTTTTCTCGTAATTACAGATTTAACCCTTTTTGGAAAAAAATTGTTTTTTTAGAAAAACAAAATTTCAGAAACGATTTTTTACCAAAACACCTTTCCGAAAATATTTTCTACCTAAAACAGTGTTTCAGAACTTTTTTACCAGATTCACTACTGGTTTTAACTGATTCAGATTTTTTTTGTTCTTTAATTGCAGTTACAAACAATGACTTTTCCCTTAATTACAACTTTACCCGGCTTTTTTTTATACGAAAACAGAATTTGAGAAACTTTTTTTTGGCAAAACAACTTTCCAAAAATATTTTTCACTAAAAACAATTTTTCAGAAACTCTTTACCACTTTTTGAATTTTTCAAAGGTTCTCTACTGGTTTTAGATTTATTAGCAATTTCACTGCTGATTCAGAATTTTTGTTATTTAATTACATTTGCACCCTAGATCTTTTCTCGTAATTACAGATTTAACCCTTTTTGGAAAAAAATTGTTTTTTTAGAAAAACAAAATTTCAGAAACGATTTTTTACCAAAACACCTTTCCGAAAATATTTTCTACCTAAAACAGTGTTTCAGAACTTTTTTACCAGATTCACTACTGGTTTTAACTGATTCAGATTTTTTTTGTTCTTTAATTGCAGTTACAAACAATGACTTTTCCCTTAATTACAACTTTACCCGGCTTTTTTTTATACGAAAACAGAATTTGAGAAACTTTTTTTTGGCAAAACAACTTTCCAAAAATATTTTTCACTAAAAACAATTTTTCAGAAACTCTTTACCACTTTTTGAATTTTTCAAAGGTTCTCTACTGGTTTTAGATTTATTAGCAATTTCACTGCTGATTCAGAATTTTTGTTATTTAATTACATTTGCACCCTAGATCTTTTCTCGTAATTACAGATTTAACCCTTTTTGGAAAAAAATTGTTTTTTTAGAAAAACAAAATTTCAGAAACGATTTTTTACCAAAACACCTTTCCGAAAATATTTTCTACCTAAAACAGTGTTTCAGAACTTTTTTACCAGATTCACTACTGGTTTTAACTGATTCAGATTTTTTTTGTTCTTTAATTGCAGTTACAAACAATGACTTTTCCCTTAATTATAACTTTACCCGGCTTTTTTTTATACGAAAACAGAATTTGAGAAACTTTTTTTTGGCAAAACAACTTTCCAAAAATATTTTTCACTAAAAACAATTTTTCAGAAACTCTTTACCACTTTTTGAATTTTTCAAAGGTTCTCTACTGGTTTTAGATTTATTGGCAATTTCACTGCTGATTCAGAATTTTTGTTATTTAATTACATTTGCACCCTAGATCTTTTCTCGTAATTACAGATTTAACCCTTTTTGGAAAAAAATTGTTTTTTTAGAAAAACAAAATTTCAGAAACGATTTTTTACCAAAACACCTTTCCGAAAATATTTTCTACCTAAAACAGTGTTTCAGAACTTTTTTACCAGATTCACTACTGGTTTTAACTGATTCAGATTTTTTTTGTTCTTTAATTGCAGTTACAAACAATGACTTTTCCCTTAATTACAACTTTACCCGGCTTTTTTTTATACGAAAACAGAATTTGAGAAACTTTTTTTTGGCAAAACAACTTTCCAAAAATATTTTTCACTAAAAACAATTTTTCAGAAACTCTTTACCACTTTTTGAATTTTTCAAAGGTTCTCTACTGGTTTTAGATTTATTAGCAATTTCACTGCTGATTCAGAATTTTTGTTATTTAATTACATTTGCACCCTAGATCTTTTCTCGTAATTACAGATTTAACCCTTTTTGGAAAAAAATTGTTTTTTTAGAAAAACAAAATTTCAGAAACGATTTTTTACCAAAACACCTTTCCGAAAATATTTTCTACCTAAAACAGTGTTTCAGAACTTTTTTACCAGATTCACTACTGGTTTTAACTGATTCAGATTTTTTTTGTTCTTTAATTGCAGTTACAAACAATGACTTTTCCCTTAATTACAACTTTACCCGGCTTTTTTTTATACGAAAACAGAATTTGAGAAACTTTTTTTTGGCAAAACAACTTTCCAAAAATATTTTTCACTAAAAACAATTTTTCAGAAACTCTTTACCACTTTTTGAATTTTTCAAAGGTTCTCTACTGGTTTTAGATTTATTAGCAATTTCACTGCTGATTCAGAATTTTTGTTATTTAATTACATTTGCACCCTAGATCTTTTCTCGTAATTACAGATTTAACCCTTTTTGGAAAAAAATTGTTTTTTTAGAAAAACAAAATTTCAGAAACGATTTTTTACCAAAACACCTTTCCGAAAATATTTTCTACCTAAAACAGTGTTTCAGAACTTTTTTACCAGATTCACTACTGGTTTTAACTGATTCAGATTTTTTTTGTTCTTTAATTGCAGTTACAAACAATGACTTTTCCCTTAATTACAACTTTACCCGGCTTTTTTTTATACGAAAACAGAATTTGAGAAACTTTTTTTTGGCAAAACAACTTTCCAAAAATATTTTTCACTAAAAACAATTTTTCAGAAACTCTTTACCACTTTTTGAATTTTTCAAAGGTTCTCTACTGGTTTTAGATTTATTGGCAATTTCACTGCTGATTCAGAATTTTTGTTATTTAATTACATTTGCACCCTAGATCTTTTCTCGTAATTACAGATTTAACCCTTTTTGGAAAAAAATTGTTTTTTTAGAAAAACAAAATTTCAGAAACGATTTTTTACCAAAACACCTTTCCGAAAATATTTTCTACCTAAAACAGTGTTTCAGAACTTTTTTACCAGATTCACTACTGGTTTTAACTGATTCAGATTTTTTTTGTTCTTTAATTGCAGTTACAAACAATGACTTTTCCCTTAATTACAACTTTACCCGGCTTTTTTTTATACGAAAATAGAATTTGAGAAACTTTTTTTTGGCAAAACAACTTTCCAAAAATATTTTTCACTAAAAACAATTTTTCAGAAACTCTTTACCACTTTTTGAATTTTTCAAAGGTTCTCTACTGGTTTTAGATTTATTAGCAATTTCACTGCTGATTCAGAATTTTTGTTATTTAATTACATTTGCACCCTAGATCTTTTCTCGTAATTACAGATTTAACCCTTTTTGGAAAAAAATTGTTTTTTTAG
This sequence comes from Actinidia arguta var. hypoleuca, assembly GCA_030159115.1. Classification (NCBI taxonomy): domain Eukaryota; kingdom Viridiplantae; phylum Streptophyta; class Magnoliopsida; order Ericales; family Actinidiaceae; genus Actinidia; species Actinidia arguta. The sequence goes on along the minus strand of BRYE01000014.1, from coordinate 1,012,750 downwards.
AAAAACAAAATTTCAGAAACGATTTTTTACCAAAACACCTTTCCGAAAATATTTTCTACCTAAAACAGTGTTTCAGAACTTTTTTACCAGATTCACTACTGGTTTTAACTGATTCAGATTTTTTTTGTTCTTTAATTGCAGTTACAAACAATGACTTTTCCCTTAATTACAACTTTACCCGGCTTTTTTTTATACGAAAACAGAATTTGAGAAACTTTTTTTTGGCAAAACAACTTTCCAAAAATATTTTTCACTAAAAACAATTTTTCAGAAACTCTTTACCACTTTTTGAATTTTTCAAAGGTTCTCTACTGGTTTTAGATTTATTAGCAATTTCACTGCTGATTCAGAATTTTTGTTATTTAATTACATTTGCACCCTAGATCTTTTCTCGTAATTACAGATTTAACCCTTTTTGGAAAAAAATTGTTTTTTTAGAAAAACAAAATTTCAGAAACGATTTTTTACCAAAACACCTTTCCGAAAATATTTTCTACCTAAAACAGTGTTTCAGAACTTTTTTACCAGATTCACTACTGGTTTTAACTGATTCAGATTTTTTTTGTTCTTTAATTGCAGTTACAAACAATGATTTTTCCCTTAATTACAACTTTACCCGGCTTTTTTTTATACGAAAACAGAATTTGAGAAACTTTTTTTTGGCAAAACAACTTTCCAAAAATATTTTTCACTAAAAACAATTTTTCAGAAACTCTTTACCACTTTTTGAATTTTTCAAAGGTTCTCTACTGGTTTTAGATTTATTGGCAATTTCACTGCTGATTCAGAATTTTTGTTATTTAATTACATTTGCACCCTAGATCTTTTCTCGTAATTACAGATTTAACCCTTTTTGGAAAAAAATTGTTTTTTTAGAAAAACAAAATTTCAGAAACGATTTTTTACCAAAACACCTTTCCGAAAATATTTTCTACCTAAAACAGTGTTTCAGAACTTTTTTACCAGATTCACTACTGGTTTTAACTGATTCAGATTTTTTTTGTTCTTTAATTGCAGTTACAAACAATGACTTTTCCCTTAATTACAACTTTACCCGGCTTTATTTTATACGAAAACAGAATTTGAGAAACTTTTTTTTGGCAAAACAACTTTCCAAAAATATTTTTCACTAAAAACAATTTTTCAGAAACTCTTTACCACTTTTTGAATTTTTCAAAGGTTCTCTACTGGTTTTAGATTTATTAGCAATTTCACTGCTGATTCAGAATTTTTGTTATTTAATTACATTTGCACCCTAGATCTTTTCTCGTAATTACAGATTTAACCCTTTTTGGAAAAAAATTGTTTTTTTAGAAAAACAAAATTTCAGAAACGATTTTTTACCAAAACACCTTTCCGAAAATATTTTCTACCTAAAACAGTGTTTCAGAACTTTTTTACCAGATTCACTACTGGTTTTAACTGATTCAGATTTTTTTTGTTCTTTAATTGCAGTTACAAACAATGACTTTTCCCTTAATTACAACTTTACCCGGCTTTTTTTTATACGAAAACAGAATTTGAGAAACTTTTTTTTGGCAAAACAACTTTCCAAAAATATTTTTCACTAAAAACAATTTTTCAGAAACTCTTTACCACTTTTTGAATTTTTCAAAGGTTCTCTACTGGTTTTAGATTTATTAGCAATTTCACTGCTGATTCAGAATTTTTGTTATTTAATTACATTTGCACCCTAGATCTTTTCTCGTAATTACAGATTTAACCCTTTTTGGAAAAAAATTGTTTTTTTAGAAAAACAAAATTTCAGAAACGATTTTTTACCAAAACACCTTTCCGAAAATATTTTCTACCTAAAACAGTGTTTCAGAACTTTTTTACCAGATTCACTACTGGTTTTAACTGATTCAGATTTTTTTTGTTCTTTAATTGCAGTTACAAACAATGACTTTTCCCTTAATTACAACTTTACCCGGCTTTTTTTTATACGAAAACAGAATTTGAGAAACTTTTTTTTGGCAAAACAACTTTCCAAAAATATTTTTCACTAAAAACAATTTTTCAGAAACTCTTTACCACTTTTTGAATTTTTCAAAGGTTCTCTACTGGTTTTAGATTTATTAGCAATTTCACTGCTGATTCAGAATTTTTTTGTTCTTTAATTACAGTTACAATCCATGACGTTTCCGGTAATTAAAGCTTTATCCTTTTTTTTGAAAAAAAAAAATGTTTTTTTACCAAAATTGCTTTCCGAAAATATTTTTCACCTAAAATAGTTTTTTAGAAATGTTTTACCACTTTTTGAATTTCTCAAAGATTCACTATTGTTTTTAGATTGATTAGCAATTTACACTGCTGATTCAGAATTTTTTGTTCTTAAATGACAGTTACAACCCATGACTTTTCCTGTACTTACAACTTTACCCCTATTTTGGAAAAAAAATGGTATTTTTAGAAAAACAGAATTTTAGAAATATTTTTTTACCAAAACAGTTTTTCGAAAATACTTTCACCTAAAACAGTTTTTCAAATTTTTTTTATCACTTTCTGAATTTTTCTCTGGTTCACCACTGTTTTTCGATTGATTAGCAATTTCACTGCTGAATGCTGATTCAGAATTTTCTGTTCTTCAATTCCAATTCCAACCTAGGACTTTCCTGTATTTACAACTTTACCCGGATTTTTGGAAAAATTCTGTTTTTTATGAATGCAGAATTTCAGAAACTTTTTTTACCAAAAGTTTTTAGAAAAACTTTTTTCCCGGATTTTAGCAGCAATAAATTTCCAAGCCAATTCTTTAATAAAGTTTATGTCAACAAAAATGGACAAAGACGACGGATGGTAAATATAATAAGCGATGGGATGGGACGGGACGGGACGACTATTTTCGTTGCGGCGCTATATCCTTGGGTGGATCATTAGGCCGTGGGTTGTATACATTTTTTTTTCTTTTTTTCCAATGATGATTCTCTTCTCTTGGTTGTGCATGTGAAACCTTTGAAAGTTCTCAAACACATTGTATATATCTTGAATGGACTATGTTAAACATATATATTGTACACTTTTCATGCATCTTTAACTATATCTTCATTTTAATATATATAGTGAAGGAGGATTTTTCCATAGGTCTCTCTAACAACTAAGAATCTAGTTGTTTTTCTTAATTGAAATTAGGGGTCAAAGGAATCAAACAAATTGTATATGTTGTTATTTTGATATTGATTTTTATTTTTATTTTCAAAAGTAAGACCTTCGTTAGTAATTAAAAAGAGTATAGACATAGATTTTTGGGAGACTTGGCATGATAACCAAAATCGCCATAATGCTATTTGAATGGGGTTGGGTTGGTGGATCGATTTGAAATGATAAATCAAAGTCACCTGCAAAGACAAAATTAAACGCAAACAAAGTCCTTTGCGTTTCGTTTCATTTTGAAGATATGTAGTACGTTCCATAGCTTGTAAGGCGTTTGGGCTTACACACCATCTCTTCACCTAAATGTCGATCCTCATGCAATTCACTGCCCTTCTCGATCTCAAACCCATCTTGATCCCCCAATCCATGAAACCCATGACTATGCATCTCTTCTAGGTCGTCTCGTGGCAAAAATGCGAGCTCGCACGTACCTGTTACACAGATCTGGGACCAATTTGTCTTTGGAATACCTCTTGGTCAATACAACGAATTGTATCACCGAGGCACAAGTTAGCTTCCTCCATTACATGGTAGTCACCTTTGGGCTCCGTTTGATACGATGGAATGAAATTGAATATGAATAAAATAAATGCAAGAATGCGTTAGGAATGAAATGAGATAGGAATAAACAATTATCAATTAATCACATTCCAATATTTGGATTTGTATAAGAAAAGAATGGTGGTGGTGGTGGTTTGGTGGTGGCAAGTTATCAGCAGTGGTTGCTTGGTGGTGGTGGCACAATCCATGTAATGATGGTGGTGGGTGTGGTTTTGGAAGCAGTGACAAGGTAGTGGTGGTGGTAGTGGTGGAGGAGGTAAAATATGAGTGATGGTAGTATGGAGGTGACGGCGTTGTAATATGATGATGGAGTTGCATACCAGTCCATTGCCAATGTTATGCATAAGCAATTAGAAATTCAATTAGAATTAAGTAATAATGTTACTGCTTAGATTTTGTGACCTACTTTTTAAGAGAGATTTGAAATTTTTAAGTGGTAAAAAAAAAATTATCTATTGGATTTAATTTAGATTTACTTAATTTACACTCAATTAATAAGCCAAGTGACTCTTAAAATATAAGCTAAAAGTTAGAATAATTTTAAATGAGAAAAATTATTAACACACTCATTTGTATACATACTTGTATAAACTCCCTTACATAGGTCATGTAGGCCTTACGTACCTTATATTACAGAATTGATGTAATTGTGTGTACAAATATATTTGTCAGTAGCAAAACCATGGGCGGAGCAACTATAGGGTAAATGGAGTTAATTGACCTTATTAAAAAAATTATATTATTATCTCTAATATAATTTATTAAAAATATAATTTTGACCTTATAAAAAATTAGTAATTTGTCTTAAATTCTATAAATTTTATAATTTTGACCCCACTAAACTTAAGTTCTGATAATTTTAATCTCATTAAATTTAAATTATGACTCTACCACTGAGCATACTTGATTTTAAATCGCAAGATGAATTATGTCAATAGTATATCCAATGCATATCTTTTCAATTAAGAGGTGGGAATTGAAGATGCTTTCCCCTCACATGCCTTTTCACTTTACATAATTGAAGGACCTTTTAATAGCAAACATGGTAATGACTATTGTGACCAATGGTCCCGTGGACTGCCCTTTACTAGCATCAGAAAGACAACTACAAAACCAACTTACCTAGCATCCTCATTTCAACTAAGGACTCGTTTGACAACAGTTTTTAAGCTCACTTTTTGTCGATATTTACATTTCTTAAAGAATGACAAAAAAAAACTCGTTACCAAAATTTTTTTTTAACATTTATTACAATAATGAGTAATAGATTATTCTTTTCTTATTTTAAACGTACAACTCTTGGGACATTCACATCATATCTAGATCATAACATATACCACAATTGATAGTAATATTCATCATAAGCGATCGGAATATTTTTATAATACAGACGGTGTATACTTTGGACTTTGCCTTCGTAGATAAGAAAAAACAAAAAGCAACAATTGGTGAGGTCAATTTTAGCATCTATTTTTCCAATTGCTCAACGAAAGATGAACAAGAAAAATAAAAAGTTCGAATCAAAAGATTAAAAAA
>BRYE01000014.1:967500-972500 GCA_030159115.1 Actinidia arguta var. hypoleuca | reverse complement strand
CCAAAGAATGCTTCCAATCAAGCATCTATATTGAATAAATACAAAATACAAGGATGCTTCCCACCCGCAGTAGGCATGGATATGAATCCTAAGTTGTATATTGGTAAGACCCCATGAGAGAGTGAATTTCACTATGCTGGAACCAGATGTGAAAATAATCTTGATCCTTGTGAAATAACCCACAAACAACTTAGAGAGAGAGAGAGAGAGAGAGAGAGAGAGAGAGAGAGATTATCAATCAAATTTGGCATTTTGAGAATAAAAAAACACGGTTAGATTACATTATGACTTTGTCAGTTCCAAACTTCCAAAGAACAAAATAGTTACAGAGCTGCATATGGCAAGTGCAAGGGATCATACAATTATGTGAAGGCGGGGAATGTTCAGAAAGGCTATGCTACGCGGACACAGGATGGTTGTCAAGTGCCATGCATATGTGATATGTGTATAAGCCTTGGATTCTTCTAATTTTCAAATAACATGGGGATACGGCTCAACATTCCTTTTCTTTTAGTTCTCCTTTTTTATTATTTTCTATGGAAACAAGTGTATTCACAAATCAGACATCACATGGAATTTTATGCATTATCTAGTAAACCTAATCACTAGGCATGTTTATGGTCCATGATCAAACTAAAAATGTCAAACACACATCTCATACGGATACTTCAAACATTTAGAAGAGTCCATGTGAAAGAGAAGATAGACATGGAAAATAAACACTTAAAAAGAAAAGAAAAACAACTATATTGGTATCTAATCACTCAAAAAGGATCAATATCATTGCATAAATCATATAGACAATAAGATCATAAGATAAGGCAATGGTCTCACACTACTAAGGAAAGTCTAAATTTTGGGGAGTAACTTTGCTTTAAGTCTTCAACTATTGACACAACACACTTGTCACTTGTCGTTGACTACTTAGTACTTAAGCATTTATATTCTCCAAGCATTATGCAGAACGACTCATAATCCCCGGAAAATATAATGCAGCAGCATCTCTAAGATAACCCAATCGTTACAACAGAATTTAGCTTAACATTAGTTTTGCTGAAAACAAATCCTGTGCTTGCTTAATACATGTATACATATGTATTTTTGGGTACTAACTTTGATCAATATGAACAAAGAACATTTACAAAATGACACGATTATGTGCTTAAATTATTTGTACTCTCTCTCTCAAAACTCCTCCATACCCCTCACTTCCCCTCCGAAAAGCAATCCAAGGATGCAGTAACTAACTTTTCCCTTCTAAACTCTTCCCTAACCCCCTCAATCCAAAGAGTATAATAAATTTTTTTGGAGGTAGCATTAGTGGAGGAAAAAGAAAAATAAACTAATTCATTCTCTTTTGTTAGGTTAGGTTAGAAAATGTGAAGAAAATGAATAGACATTTGTCAAAAAAAATTATTCCTTACTTCATTTTCCTTTTACCTTTTCTTTTCCTTGGCAAATCCAAAACCAAACACAGGTAAAAAATATCTCAAATACTGAACAGAATCACCACATCAAAACCCAGATGTGTGTAGAGAGAGATATTGAAACCTGCAAACTGTTGTCTGGATGGAGCAATCGGATCTATTGATCAGTTCAAATAGATGAAAACTTGAAACAAATCAAAGATAGAAACAAATAAAATCATAAAATTGGAACCGAAGCAACAACTTTCTATCGACAGAAATTTCGATTACGAGGACTACAACAACCATCACAAACACACAGAAAAGTATCGATTAAGTCACAAAATCCAAACGAGGATGCAGAGTCAGAACCCAATGCCGCTATAGATAGATAGATTTATATATATATATATATATATATATATATATATATATATATAGAGAGAGAGAGAGAGAGAGAGAGAGAGAGAGAGAGAGAGAGAGAGAGAGATTTACCAAGTAAAGATGAGGACGATGAAGAGAATAGAAGCGTCACGAAAAGATCACTTTTCAGTTTATGAATCCTGTTCTAGAACGATATATATGCATTTGCGGAGCTTTTAATTTTGGCATTAATGACACTTGGCACCCCTTCACTTTGCGTTAAATCCTACTTCAGTCTCTCCAGTTCAAACTGATTCAGTCAATCACCAGTACATTCAATTAAGTGACCGAAAAAGATGATGTGGATTAATTTAATAAAAATATAAAAAAGAAATCACATTGACAATTGATCTAAAGTATAAGGGTATATTTATTGATTTGCCTTTTTAACAATATTATTGTTAAAATTTAGCTTGCTATAATATTATTTTATCATTTTTTTTGCAATATGGCTCTTCTGGTTCGGTGCTATTTTTGCACTATTATTTCTCTACTTCAAACTAAAAATAGTAAAGAAAGATTCAAAACATTTATGATAACTCGTGCTAAATTTTGTAGAAGACTTTTGTGAAACCAATGAAATACCACTTTTCGTCATTTCTTGCTGAAATTTGACAATAGCAAGAGATTTGGAAACTAATGTAATGGAGATGCTCTAAAGGGGTAGACCGAACCATTTTGAATCAGAAGTGACGGTAGTAGGAAATTCTACAAAGTGTAGGGGTAAAATTGCAATTTATCTTTTAGTTTTGGAAGTGGGATTGTGGCGGTAGCGGCGCGTGCAGAAACTGTCGGGTTGTGGTCCTATTGAATGACGCTGAGCCATCTCTCGTACTGACGTGCCATTATAAAATCACTCCACGTACATATACAGCGATCATCGGTATGTGTTAGGGTTTGAAACGAACGTTCGGCCTTTCTAGATTTCGATGGCTTTTAAGTCATTTTATTTATTGAGCCTAATTATTAAAAATTTCTTAAATCTATTTTATTTTTTAGTAATTTTATGACTTAATATTTTTGAAGTTAGGATTATATTATTTTCTCTATTTAAAGAGAGTTTTGGTTATAATTGAAAGACATATTATGATTGATATTAATGAGAAAAAAATTAATTTTTTTCTTTTCTCTCCATCTCTAATTCTAGAAAAAAAAAAAAGTAAAACTTTTCTTTCTTTTTCTACAATTCTTATTCAATTATCTAGTTTGTTTGAGATTGATTGTTGTTCTAGTAGTGAATGCACATGGTTGATTTTTTTTTACTTTTCACAGTGACAAGGGACCATCTCCGACTCAAAATATCCAAAATGTCATTTTATGAACTTATAAAATAATATTTGAAAATAAAAAATAAGTATTCAAAGATTTTTATTATTAATTGTAAGTCTAATTCAAACTTATATTTTTATCTTTATATTTTTAAAAATTCAATTGTTTATTACTTTTCATCCAAAAATTTAAATTATAAATCATTAAAATATTACAAAACATATTTAATATTGATCTCATTTTAAAGATCATACTCATATATTTTTAATAATATTATTTTTATTAAAAAATAAATAAAATTATTCATATTTTTACAAATAAATAAATAATAAATAATTAAATTTAGATGAGTCTCCAAAGTTTAAAAGAGTCTCCATATTTTGAGACTCAAAATTCAATCTTCATTAGGGGGTGCATGGGTCGGTTTTGGTCTGTTCTGTAATAAATCCAGAATCGATTCAACCTTGATCGATTCTCTATTTTTGGACCCAGAATCGACCCGATCGTCTAAATAAATCGAACTGAAATACCTCCGAGTGAGATTAGTTCGATTCGGTTCAGTTCTCGGATTTATATATGTCTGGTCTGGTCAGGTCTATCGATTTATTTAAAGTTTTAAAAAAAATAAGATGATACTAAAAAATAAATATAACCCCTATACAATAACACATTGTTTAAAATAATTCAAACCAACATCTAATGCACAAAAAGTCTTCAATGAGTGACTGTATGACTATATGATCAGGTATAGACTTCGTTTTTCGGGTTGGGTCCGGTCGAGTTCAAAAAATAGTATAGATTCGAAAACTGAATCAAAGTCTATGGGTTTACAATTTTCAGAGCAAAAAATAAACCATGAGCATAGTAAAACCAAATCAACCTGAGTCAATGAGGTCGGGATGGTTCGGTTCTCAAGGTCTCTCGGATCTTTTGTGCACCCTTAGTCTCCATTTTGAAAGTTACAATACGAAGATGAGTTTAAATTTAAAATCTCTATTTTATTCTCTATTTTCGAGTAATGGAGTTGAGTTAGATTACAGTTTAAGTAATTGCCCTCGTAGTATCGTCCAAAGATTAGTTTGGATTTGAATCTAATAAATCTAAGACTATCCATCTATCTACATACTACTACAACCTAGAGGCATATTTGGAAGCTAGGGAAGAGAAACAGACAAGAATATAATATATTTTTTTTATAGTTTTTTTAAGGAAAAAAGTAAAAAAAAACAACTCATAATGAAATTTTCTTTACAAGTTCTTCCATCTTTTTTTCCCTTTCTTTCTTTAAATTACTTTTTTATTTTTTTAAATAAAATAAAGAAAAATGACTTTCTTTCTCATTTTTATTTTATTTTCTTATAAAATCAACAAAGGAAAGTAGAATAATCTGTAAGGGTAAACAAAGAAAGCGGTGCTAGTGTTTGTCGGGTCATAATTGTCTCCATAGTTATAAGGGGCTGTTTGGCAAGGGGATAGGGAGGGGGATAATGGGGATAATTTTTCTCTCCGGATAATTTTTGCTATTCGGCGTTTGGATGATTTTTGCCAGGCAGATAACTTTTTTTCCCGGATAACTTTTCCCCGGCAAGCGGATAGAGGTGGATAATTTTTAGGTGGCCTTCACCCTAAGTAAAAGTTATCCGGGGGATAAGGGGGTGGGAGATAAGAAAAAATATATAAAGAGAGAAACAAAATGTATATTTTTATTTATATATATATAGAAACAAAATATATATTTTTAATATCTATATATTTTATATTTTGTTTCTCTATATATATTTTATTCCTTATCTCACACCCTTATCCACCCATTCTAAAAAGTATCCAATCAAATTTAAAAGTTGTCTCCCTCTAAAATTTATCCCCTAATACTATCCGCCAGCCAAACGACCCCTAAGGGTA
>BRYE01000014.1:950000-952500 GCA_030159115.1 Actinidia arguta var. hypoleuca | reverse complement strand
AACAGTCGGCAGAGATCCTGATGTATGTTAGGGGACAAAAGGTAACTTGTGCGGTGAATTTTTTCTGACACCCCTGTAGTTGGAACAAGACGTCTGGGGTATAGAGATGTGCTACCAACTGAGCCGCAGATACATGATTGGGTCAGTCATCAACTTACTGACATAATGGTCGGCGCGTTGAGGTACGCGCCGAGCTGTGTTATATAAGGAGAACCTATGTTCCCTTCCAAGGTGTGCGTTTTAAGCCATTTAGAACATACACTTTCTCTAGTCATCTAACTTGATTGTCGGAAAATCGTTTTTCAGAAACAACTCCAGTGGCCGATCTCACTGTTTCTGTGTTGCAGCTAGGATATTGTAGTGCTACTAACTAGTGCCAGCTCATACCGCCGCCACTAGACCACCGCGTGTGTCTATTCTCGATTTCTCTCTCTCAACTCTCTAACTTACTACCCACAACACGATAACAAGATTAACATGGAACAAACAGTAATTGAGGGATAAAAAGTGGAAACAAATTAAACAATGGTACGAACTTGAAAGCACTGTTCGCTTTGGATCAGTATAATAGTTGGTATCGCAGATTTGTCATTGCTAACTCTAATCCAGAAAGGGCCTCCCTAGACATATAACGTGGGATGCCAATAACCTCGCCTACCGCCTGAATTTTTTAACAGTGAAGTTTTACTATTTGGATATTTTATAATTTTACTATTTGAATAAAATAAATTCTAAAGTTTTACTATTTGGATATTTTTTAAACAGAAAATTTCATTGTTTAAAAATAGTGAACATAGGGAATTTTGCTATTTGAATATTTTAGTAAACCAAATTTTCATTGTTTGAATTGAACAAATATTGAAATTTATTTACTTCATGTTAGTTGAAATTTATTTGTTGCGTGGAGAGGCGGCACAACAATGGTGGTGTCTGTAAAAATGAAAAATTAAAAAGAAAGCATTGTTGAGTAAAAATTGTTAGGCGGGTGGAGTTCGTGATAGGGTGGTAGCGACAGTAGTAGTCTTTCTGGTTTTGAGAGTACAATTTCTTAAAATGTGAAATTTATTTGTCTGACAATCATGATGGTAGTGGCAATCAGATGGTGTCAACTATGATAGCATTGAGAGTAAAATCTTTTTAAATAGTAAAATTTATTTTTCCAGCTGCAGCGGTGGCCTTGGTTTCTGTTGTGATGTGTTGACACTTTAGACTGAAAAATTAATAAATAAATATTTTTATAGTTAAAAAATAATAATTTTTTCTACACAAATGTCTCTATTATAATTAGCGGACTTTTAGTATAAAACTTGTAAAATTATAGACTCAAATGTGTCAAACAATTTGTACTTTTAAATTGTCCCCCAAATACCTCAATTTAGACCTTGGGATACATTTCTTTTTCCTTTTTCCTTTTTCCTTTTTTTCATTGTAAATGGCTCTCCCCTTGATTTAGGAGATGATCAACAAAACTGATAGATTATTATATATGATGTATTTCATGGGCAGTTTAGTTATTAGAAGCTTTATTTTGTCACAGTAGAACATTTTAGGTATGGAGCCTTTTTATTTGTTATGTGCATGTGATCACATGACAGTTTCCCCCCTTGTTTTATTAGTTGAAGGTAGTAAAAAGGTATATTGATATAAATGGATGTTATTTAACTTAGTCTTTTTAAAATAATTAGGCTATTTTAGCTAATAAACTTTTATAAACTTACCCAAGACACCCCCAAAAATGAGTTTTTTTAACAAAAAAATTACAACAACAAAAAAAAAATTAACCCAAACAAGGTCTTAGTCTCGTCATTTCATGACTTATTTCTTTTCTTTCATGAATTTTCGAAAAGATCATTAATCAAACAAAACCTTTGTATTTTTCTTAAGAATCAAAATCTAAAGAGAAGGTACGAATTCACAAGAAGTTATTCAAAGATGAAAGATAGGTTTGGAGGCCGACGACATTTTCCAAACCCTAATTAGAGACGTTGATTACAATCTTTAGAGAGTTAGAGATGGTGAGGTAGGCTTCTAAATGCAAGCCAAATCGGTCTCATTACACTCCACTTTCTTACTACACCCATATATAGACTCAATATTTTACTATTGTCCCAGTACACCGCCGCTAATCTTAATAGTAATAGTACTGCTCCTTCAGCTTCTCAAATCCTACCTTTACACTTATTCCTACCACCATTTCCTCCAACTAAGGCCACGACCACCTATCATCAATCCATAGCCCCACCCCTACCCTTTGTTGCCAACTCCGCCATGACCTTTCCTTCCCAAGGCCTTCACAACTTTCACCTTTTTATTTGTTGAATGATACGTGTTAAACAATAATTACTAGCTCAACTCTGTTTGACTACGTGCTAACATTTGACATCTATTTGATGCCAGATATCAAACATTAGCAATTTAGTCGATGGTAGTGAGGGGCGAATCTACCTTTGGCAAGTGAAATTATTTAATCCCATTGATTTTTTTTTTTTTTTGCACTTTT
>BRYE01000014.1:912500-915000 GCA_030159115.1 Actinidia arguta var. hypoleuca | reverse complement strand
AAGTTGGGGCTGCATCGGCACTTCTCGGGCACATATTGACACACCAATAGGCAACTCCGCGGGCCTTCTTTGAGCTTTTCAAAGGTCAGGAGCGTGCATTGTGTCAAGGTTGGCGGCACTTCAAGGGGCACACCCATGACATTCTCCGCCACTTGAACCATCAACTTCGTCGTTGATGCTGTACAAAGTGTAATGTGCCACACACCAAGTTGTATTACCTTTGAGACTTCTCTACTTCCCATTGGCCATCGACAATATGCCATGAAAGCCTACACCAACGCCCATCATTATACTAAGAATTTGGATACGCACCCCATACTTATCCACTCAAACTCAAATATCCCAGCCTGAACTCTTCTAAGTAGAATTTCTTCTCTTACTCCACAACACTCATTTGAGAAAACTTCTCAAAGATGCAGCACCCCAATGTTTCTCTTCATAGGCAATAACCTCCTCCTCAAAGCTCCTCCAAGTGATGCATCTAACTCCTCACCCCAAAGCTCCTATGAGCAACTCAACTCTATTGCAAATTGTCTCCTGCCTGGCGCAAAAGCAACTCCTCTTAGCAAACTCCATCTCAAGATCAATATGCGGCTGTGTCTCCTGTGGATGCTACTTGGGCAAAAACTCTTGGTTCTGACCAACAGGAAGGGGAAAATGCGTAAAATGTCGCAAATGATGCCTTTTGTTGCTTGGTGACATCCTTCACCACTCAAACAGTTGACGTCCTCATCAATACAACTCTAGATTTCTCAAGCCTCCTGAAATCTCGAGTTAACGCCCTCTGGCTAATGTCCTCTGGAGAGCTCATACTCAAGATGAAGCCTTCTAGATGATGCCCTCTGGCGTTTGCCAAGGCCATCTTGCGAAGCTAGAGCCCAATGGAAATCTAACACTCACATGCCAAATCCATATGTCAAAAGTGTTGGAAATAGGAATATTTCCTAGGCCTAGAATATTTAGTTACCTAACTAGTATATTTCCCTTGATTGTAATTACCTAATTCTTAGCCTATGTTAATTTCCTTTCCTTTTCATTTTATTTACTTTGTATATAAATACAGATGATTGATAGTGGAAAAATGCAACAAGATAATTTTTCTTCCCATTCTGATTTTCTTCTTGGTATTAAAGCCTATTTTTTCTAACCCTAATCTTACCCGCACCGCACTTAGGCCAACCTCGGCGTGGCTGCTACAACAGGCTTCGCCGGACCTCTGATAGGTCTCGCCGTCACTCGTCGGACCTCTGTTAGGCCATATCGATGCTTGTAGGACTTTCGACAGATCTCGCAGAATCGGATCTAGCCTAGATTTGAGTACGATAGGCTTCAACAGTCCTCGTCTGACCTCCGATAGGACTCGCTATTGCTCGCCTGACTTCCGTCAGGCCTTGCCATTGCTCGCAGTTGCTTCGTCAGGCCTTGGTGTCGCCCCTTGGTTCTCGACAGTCCTTGCTGGAGAAGCCCCTGTCGTCTTGTGTGTTTGACGACTGCTAGGAATCTGCGTGTGGAGTGTGGCGTTTGTTGTGGATCTGTTGTGGTGTGTGGATCTGTCGTCTCGTGTAGTTTGTGGCTTGTGTCGGGTTGCTGTGGATTATATCAGTTGTGTATGCGCGTGTAGCTTTACTGTGGATCTGCTAGTGACGTGTTGCTATGGATTCTATCAGCTGTGTGTGCGCGTGTATCAGCGGTGCTGTGGTTGCTGTAGATCTGCTGCTTTGTGAGAATGTGCTGACCTCTAGTCTTCAGGCATCTGTTTTGCCTAATTTTAAGTCTTGTGTTTTTTTCTCTAAAACTTTGCATTTGTGGCATGCATGTTTAGGACATGTCAACTTTTAGTACATTTGTTTTTTTTTTTCCTTTATTAACAAGCTTGTCATGATTGTCGTTTTAAATGTGTAGTTTGTCTTTTTTTTTCCTTTCTTAAAACAAGTTTGTAATGATTGTCGTTTTAAATGTGTAGTTTGTGAGTTATCAAAACACACTCGTTCTAGCTATCTTTCTCGAATAAACCATGCTCCCACTGCCTTTTGGATTATTCATTCCGATGTTTGGGGTCCCTCCCAGTTACTGTTGTGTCTGGCCACCGTTATTATGTTACGTTTATTGACGATTACAGTCGTTGTACGTGGGTTTATTTGCTAAAGAAAAAATCTAAAGTTTTTACCACTTTTACTCATTTCTTGCAAATGATTGAAACTCAATACAATACTACTGTTTGTCATCTTCGCTTTGATAACGGTCGTGAATATGTATCTGATGAATTTCGTTTTGAACTAGCTAAATAGGGTATTCTCCAACAACATATTTGTCCCTACACCCCTGAACAAAATGGTGTTGCGGAACTCAAGAACCGCTCACTCATGTCGATTGTCAAATGTCTCCTTCGCGGGATGAATGTGCCCAAACTCTTTTGGCATATGGTCATTCTTATTGCTGCATTCCTTCTTAATCGTACCCCTAGCAGATCCTTATAAGGTAAAACACCTCTTCATCTACT
>BRYE01000014.1:905000-907500 GCA_030159115.1 Actinidia arguta var. hypoleuca | reverse complement strand
ATTTAAATTACATGCACCGGTCATCCATATTGACAGTGCCCACTCTTTGTAAGCAGAGGGGGGACTATTTGTAAGTTAGAATCCTCTATACGTCTCGTTGTCTCAACCAATCAGGACTGATGTTGAATTGAGACAGTACATTACACTACAATTTCTTCTCATGTGATATATCTATAATACAAATCACAACTACTTTTGAATTTTAAATCTATCTTTCATTATCTACAATTGAAATTCATTTGAACTAATCTAACGGCTGAGATTTTATCTGAAATTATTTTTTTCTGCCCAAAAATATCACTCATTTTTAGTGGGACCTACACACACAAAAAAATAAAACACTTCTTTTCCTCTTATTTTTTTTAAACTAATAATTTTTTTTTAAAATCATTGTAATTTTTAATTTATTCTCCATTTTGTAATAATGTATCTCTTCGTATATGCATGCAATATACTTTTTATGTAACGTTTATATCTTATCTTTTTTTAGATTATAAAATTTTAACGAATATACTTAAGAGGGTTTTTTTTTTACGTAGTGTCCGTGGGCACGGATAATTACTAATATATATATATATATATATATATAATATCTTTATTGTGTATATGGGTTAGAATCCTGCGTCGTGATTGGATTATTATAAGTCATCTTAACTTGTTGAATTTGGACAAAGCTCTCACTTGCAATTCCTTTTCATGAGCTATATATATATCCTTATTATTTATGTGTTAGAATCCTCGATTCGTCTCGATTGGATTATTATCAAGCGTTAGAGCCAATCAAGAATATATATATATATATATATATATATATATATATATATATATATATATATATATATATTATGTCCTATGTGAGGTGGTAGGAAATTGAAGCAAGATACATCTGTGGTGTAAGGACGTTTTTCAGCACCTTTGGTCTTTGTTTGGCCAAACTTATATATATATATATATTATGTCCTATGTGAGGTGGTAGGAAATTGAAGTAAGATACATCTGTGGTGTAAGGACGTTTTTCAGCACTTTTGGTCTTTGTTTGGCCAAACTTGCACGGAAGCATCCGTGAGAAGGACTGCTCAAAGCTATTTTGGGACGGCTCTCCGACAATCAAGTCAGTGACCAGAGAAAATAAGAACGTGAAGAGCAAAAGAGAGTGTTTAGCTCTTGTTTTAGATATATATATATATAGAGAGAGAGAGAGAGAGAGAGAGTGTTGATTATCTTCCAAAGGAGAGAAGAGTGTACCTTTTATATAGTATCTCGGTGCATTTTCAGGCGCACCAGTTGTTGTGTCAATACTCAGGCAACTGAGCCAATTATGCCCCTAGAGGAGTAGCTAGTAGTGTTAGCCTATCACATTATCGAAATTCGGACTCAAGCGTGCGAGTGGCAGGAAAGCTTCGCGTGTACGCTTCCTACTGCCTTTGCAGCACGGTCGCATCTTGTTGCTACACTGCACGCCCAATGCCCGAGCTCCAAGGGGGGGGGGGGGGGGTGACCAACTAAACTTGCTATAGAACGACAGTCTGGCGGTGGCCAACGACAAAGCTCGGTTTAAGATCAGGGTCAACTATTTTATCCTCTTACAATTGACTCCCATCTCACATGCACTTGACTAACAACTAAAGATAGGGAAAAAATTCACTAATGACAAAAAAATATTTTTATTCAACAAATTAGAAAAAAAATTATCTTTAGTGAATTTTTTTAAATTTAAATAAATTTTTGTATTTTAATATTACTCTTGTCAAGAGAAGCAAGATAAGTATAAATTTTTTATTAGATGATGAAAAAATTTACTAAGACTAAAAATCTAGAAAATCTAAAACAAATAGGCCGAACTAAGTTAAATTATAACATTTGGATCTTGAACCCCCAAACTCCAAATATCTTCATTTAACAAAGATATATATACCTTTAGAAACCATGAAAAGGGCAAGGAAAAAAAAAGAACAAGATCACCTTATTTGTGCAAAAAGGCAATGTTTGTTCGATGCTTATCGCATTTTTGCAAAACTTTTGTATGATTGTGTAGATAAGGAAACACAAGATGCAGTAACAAGATAGCATTGTGCAACAAGAACATGATATCTTTCCTTTTTCCAATAAAATAGAAGACAAATCTAGAGAACTAGTAAATAACCCATTCACTCTCCTGCATAACAAGAGAAATCGTTATCAGATCATGGTTCACTTTATCACTTTTATACCAAGTTTTATGCCTTCCCTCCATTTTCCTCTTCCTCATCATGTTGGGGTTTTCTTCAGAACTTACGGACAGCTTCCTCCTCAAAACATTGTTTTCTTTCATATCAGAGAGAGAGAGAGAGAGAGAGAGAGAGAGAGATCAAAACATTCATTTACGCTTCCTTTCTTTATATTGGTGCTTTCAAAATTGGAACCCTCTTTGCTTCCGAATCGAGCTTTGAGGTTTCTTGTGAGTAGCCACTTTCGGGTTGCTTATTGCAGCAGTGAAGGAAGCAAGAAAAAAGGAGCATGA
>BRYE01000014.1:895000-897500 GCA_030159115.1 Actinidia arguta var. hypoleuca | reverse complement strand
TGAATCTGTTCAGTTAAAACTATTAACTAAAGGATATGATTTCCTACCAGGAGCAGAAACTGTAGCTGTTATTTACAGAGTGTATTTTAAATTAATGAATACATTAACTCCTAATATTAAACAAGTTGGAAATCAATTAGGATATACTACTCTGATAGAGTCAAATATGTTAAACACATCTTTTACAGCAACTAATAAGTTGATAAAATGGGAAAATATTGATTTTCCAGAAAGATGGACTATTCAGAGGGCTATACCTCCTAAACCTATTATACATAGGGATATTGAATCAATAGTTGAAAATATTGATGGCGAGGTCTTCCTTAATTTTAGGAAAAATTTGCCTAAATTAAATAGAAGTTATTCTATTAATAATATAGAAATACCTTATAAGGTTTCAATTCCTTCATCTAGTGCTAGACCATCTACGGCTAGTAATGTATCAGAAAGTGATATGGATGATAATATATCTTTAGAAGGTATTAGGATATCTCCTAATAAAATTCCCCATGGAGTTTACAAAGAGCAGAATATTCCTTCTGCTAGTGAAATAAATTTTCAAATATGATTAATTCTCTTTTTGATATTGATGGTTCAGACCATCATTTATTAGTAGATTATTGTAAAGATATTCTTAGACAACCTAAGTATTCAGGTTTTTTAAGAATGTATAAAAATTTTAATAAGGAATTTATTAAAAAAATGAAAGATGAATATTATTTACATCTCCAAACTATTAGGAAAGTTATACCTTTTCCTGAATGGTTTATAAAGAAACATTATAGTCAGTATCACTTTGACTTTTTGGAACAACATGGATATTCCAATGATAATATTAATAGTGTCTGTGTATTAACTGATTTTGAATGTGAATGGAAATTGATTGGAGGAAAAACTCTTACATCAGTTTATCCACCTTCCAATTTCACTCTTGAATATGGTCAGAATTCACAAGGTAATGAATATACCATTGAAGCTAGTGCTTTTAAGCTTCCAGTGGGTAATTTTGAATCTATTATAAAACAAAATAACTGGACTAATGTTAATGTTCAGATTATAGGAAAACAACTTTCAAGAGTTGAAGAAAATATTGTTTCTGTACAAAATAAAATAGATAAAATGACTCCTATATTTAAAAAAGAAGAAGTCATAGAAAAATCTAAAGAAGTTAAAAGATTAGAACCTGTCTGTGTTAAACCACCTATCAAGGTTGATAACATTAATTATAGAAATGAAAAAGAATATAATGAATTCTTATTAGAATTACAGAATAAACTCAAAAGTCTTCAAATTAATATGTTAAAATTTGATCCTAAAAATATAGATCATATTGAAGATGTAGAAAAAATATTTTTAGATCTTCAAGATAACAGTAATGACTTATATAAAATAAAGTATAAAGACTTTAATAGTGATATAAAATATAGACAAGGTTTAAATACCAGTGTAGGAGGATCAGGAAGGCATTATTATCCTAGGCCTACTCCTCCTGATATATTATTTGAGGAAACTCCTCAACATGATCAAAGATTTTTCCAAGGTAGTGAACTTTACTGCTGGGAAATTGATGGTAAATCTGATTTTCTTATCATGAATACTATTCATGAAATGATGATATATGCTACTGCCTGTAAAAACAGGAATAATGATGATAAAAAATGTGCTCTCATGATTATATCAGGATTCACAGGAATATTAAGAGGTTGGTGGGATAATTATCTAAATGAGTCCCAAAGAAATGAAGTTCTTAATGCTGTAAAAACTGAAGTAGATCAGAATAATCAACCTATTGTGGTTTCTGATGCTGTATATACTCTTGTGCATGCTATTATATTCCATTTTATGGGAGCAGTCTCTAATAATGATGAGAGTCAAAGATATATGTTGCAAAATCTAAAGTGCTTATCTTTAGCACATTTTAGATGGTATAATGATGTTTTCTTATCTAAAGTTTTGATGAGAAATGATGCTAATTCTTTTTATTGGAAGGCTAAATATGTTGATGGCCTACCAAAATTATTTGCTGAAAGAGTTCGCAACTCTTTGAGGGGTATAAATGGAGATATTGATTACAATGATTATACTTATGGTCAATTGAAATCTGCCATTATAACTGAAGGATTAAATCTTTGTAATGATCTAAAATTACAAAAACAATTAAAGAAACAAAACTTGAATAATAGAAAAGAATTAGGAGAGTTTTGTGATCAATTTGCTGTTAATGATCCTAAGATAAAATATCCTTCAAAATCTCATAAAAGAGATAAAAAAGATAAAAAGATTTATAGAAAATCTAAGAAAAAGAGGGAAAAAAGAAATGATGACTATTATAGAAAATCTAGTCATAAAAAGGATAAACCCTCTACTTCTAAAAAAAGTAAGAAAAGACATGTTAAATGTTTTACATGTGGAAAGTCAGGGCATTATGCAAATAGATGCAAAATGAATAAGAAGATTAATAATCTTGAAATAGAAGAAGATTTAAAATCTAAGATATTAA
>BRYE01000014.1:887500-890000 GCA_030159115.1 Actinidia arguta var. hypoleuca | reverse complement strand
CATATGTGAGGGCAGAACTAGCTTGGCATCTCTCTCTCTCTCTCTCTCTCTCTCTCTTGTAATATTGTTCTCATCTTTCTTCTTATTCAATAAAAGTTTATTTTCATATACATTGGAGTTTCCGCTAAAAATTTGGTATCAGAGCCATTGTAGGATCGCAATGATAGTCGGCTAACGCCTTCTGTTAGCCATAACAGGTACCTCTCTGAGTTTCATTAATTATGTTATTAAAGTAGTTTACATTTATGTACTTTTAATATTCTGTACAAAAACGGTCATACATATATGATCCCCTGTGACGGTTTAACAGTATCATAATGTTCCATCTTTGATAGGCTTGGGAAGGATTATTCCAGTTAAAATTAATCAGTTAGTATGTCAATAGTCTTAAAGTGAGCTGGGTGATAGCTGGGGTGACCCTTTTGCCGTGTTTGCCGAGGATGGCGTTGAAAGGCTGTGGAGGTCCATTTAAGCTATCCATTTAAGCTCATATAAAGACTGGAACTGCTTTTGATTAATTTTAGGAATCTTTATTGATTCATAAATAATCCATTTATCTCATCCTGCAAGAAAGAAGATTAATGAATACTGTAAATCTACAAGGTCATATTAGTATGATCAAATTAAAAAAAAAAAAAAAAAAAAAAAAAAAAAAAAAAAAAAAAAAAAAACTCAGAGAAACCTGGTGGCTAACAGATTTTATAAGAATCATATGGCCGATAATTTATCCACTTCTATATCGAGTTCTTTGCATATTTCTGATATTCAGAATATTGATAATGATGAATCAGTTAAAAATACTGATCTTATTGAATATGAAAATATTAAAGAACAATTAAACAAGTGGACAATTCCATTAGTCCAACCAAGTACTATATATAGGAAAGGTTTATTTGAACTAAGAAGCAGTATGGCTGTTAAAACCATGGAACAGACCTTAAGTGTAGGTCCTGATAATGAAAGTATAAATTTAATTAAACCTCATGATATTATTAGATATAGAGGGAAATATAAATTTATGCATATTGGGTTGGTTCAAATAGCTTTTAAACCATTAACTTTATTAGGTTTAAATGCATGTATACAAGCAACTTTAAGAGATGCTAGATGTTTGAGCTGGACTCCATCCATAATGGGTGCTGTTGAGACTAGTTTAAGTCACGGTCCAGTATATTTTAATGTTTATCCTAATTTAACTTTGTCTTTAACTGATAGACATATATGTGAATCTGTTCAGTTAAAACTATTAACTAAAGGATATGATTTCCTACCAGGAGCAGAAACTGTAGCTGTTATTTACAGAGTGTATTTTAAATTAATGAATACATTAACTCCTAATATTAAACAAGTTGGAAATCAATTAGGATATACTACTCTGATAGAGTCAAATATGTTAAACACATCTTTTACAGCAACTAATAAGTTGATAAAATGGGAAAATATTGATTTTCCAGAAAGATGGACTATTCAGAGGGCTATACCTCCTAAACCTATTATACATAGGGATATTGAATCAATAGTTGAAAATATTGATGGCGAGGTCTTCCTTAATTTTAGGAAAAATTTGCCTAAATTAAATAGAAGTTATTCTATTAATAATATAGAAATACCTTATAAGGTTTCAATTCCTTCATCTAGTGCTAGACCATCTACGGCTAGTAATGTATCAGAAAGTGATATGGATGATAATATATCTTTAGAAGGTATTAGGATATCTCCTAATAAAATTCCCCATGGAGTTTACAAAGAGCAGAATATTCCTTCTGCTAGTGAAATAAATTTTCAAATATGATTAATTCTCTTTTTGATATTGATGGTTCAGACCATCATTTATTAGTAGATTATTGTAAAGATATTCTTAGACAACCTAAGTATTCAGGTTTTTTAAGAATGTATAAAAATTTTAATAAGGAATTTATTAAAAAAATGAAAGATGAATATTATTTACATCTCCAAACTATTAGGAAAGTTATACCTTTTCCTGAATGGTTTATAAAGAAACATTATAGTCAGTATCACTTTGACTTTTTGGAACAACATGGATATTCCAATGATAATATTAATAGTGTCTGTGTATTAACTGATTTTGAATGTGAATGGAAATTGATTGGAGGAAAAACTCTTACATCAGTTTATCCACCTTCCAATTTCACTCTTGAATATGGTCAGAATTCACAAGGTAATGAATATACCATTGAAGCTAGTGCTTTTAAGCTTCCAGTGGGTAATTTTGAATCTATTATAAAACAAAATAACTGGACTAATGTTAATGTTCAGATTATAGGAAAACAACTTTCAAGAGTTGAAGAAAATATTGTTTCTGTACAAAATAAAATAGATAAAATGACTCCTATATTTAAAAAAGAAGAAGTCATAGAAAAATCTAAAGAAGTTAAAAGATTAGAACCTGTCTGTGTTAAACCACCTATCAAGGTTGATAACATTAATTATAGAAATGAAAAAGAATATAATGAATTCTTATTAGAATTACAGAATAAAC
>BRYE01000014.1:875000-882500 GCA_030159115.1 Actinidia arguta var. hypoleuca | reverse complement strand
ACCTTATCAGGTAAACCAAGGGGATATTTTGAGACAATTCTCCACCTCTCGGATAGTATGACTATTACGCATACAAGAGAAAATTCTAAAGATAACAACAGTGCTATTATTTATAGCAAAGTTATTATCAGAAAAATTGTAAAGCCAGCATCTTGGGGTTTGGATCTTACCTCTGCCAAGACTGTTAAACTTGGAGATAATTCCTATAATTATAATTATTGGGATTATCAAATGGGTTTTCATCATTTGTTTTCTTATCAGAATCCAAAAAATAAACATACTTGGTTTATTAAACTTTGCCCCCAAATATTGAAGATGGGGACATCCTTACCCATGTGGTTTTTAGATTGGTGGACCATATATGGACCAGTTAAAGGAATTCTTCCTTCGAATATTGTCGAAGCAATGAATAGATGGGAAAAATGGCATCCTCTTATTAGAGGAAAAGAAGATCTTTGGGAAGAATATAGTCTCATCCTTTTATTTATAGAATATGGTATTCCATGGATATTAAAATGGGACTTCTGTATTGAGAAGGATCGTGAATTAAAAGGATATTCTCTTAAAAGAGAATTTTGGACTAGATGGTGGAATAATTTCCCCAAGAAAGATATTGAAGATCTGTATAATCAGATAAACAAGAAGGCTGATGAGTATTTCTCACAATACCAAGTTGACAAAGAGGAAGTCTCTTCTTTCCTCACAAAATCTTCTTTAAATCCATTTGATCTTTTAAAGAACCAGATTAAATCAGAACAACCAGATATTTCTGAGTATGAGTTAATGAAGAAATGTATGTTTTTCTTCAAAGACCAATTTGCCCAGAACTTTATCAAGGAGGATTCATCTATGGGATCTGCTGGTAAGGAAGATATTGATTCAGAAGGAGACATTCTCGCAGGGGAATCTCAGGACCCTGATGATGAAGAATTTAATCATGATGATGCTGAATATGCAGAATTATCTCGATTCTGGAATTCAGTTAATGAAGACAGAAGGCGTAGATCACGCGCCAAACCATAATTATAACTTTTATAAAATTTTTTGTAATCTTGTGTCGGTGGAATATATTCCACCTGGGATGTTTGTGTCGGCAGAATTATTACTGCCTCTTTTACTGTTTTCTTTTCTTTTTCTTTATGTAAAGAAAGCAATCAATTGATCGATGGGGCCCATTGAGCACCCGGATTGATTCCTTTCTCTCTATATAAGGGAGTCCCTCCCCATATGTGAGGGCAGAACTAGCTTGGCATCTCTCTCTCTCTCTCTCTCTCTCTTTTGTAATATTGTTCTCATCTTTCTTCTTATTCAATAAAAGTTTATTTTCATATACATTGGAGTTTCCGCTAAAAATTTGGTATAAAATTCCCCACTGGTCAGAATTCATTTTGCATCTATTTGATAAATAATCCATTTTGCATCAATTTGCTGTTAATGATCCTAAGATAAAATATCCTTCAAAATCTCATAAAAGAGATAAAAAAGATAAAAAGATTTATAGAAAATCTAAGAAAAAGAGGGAAAAAAGAAATGATGACTATTATAGAAAATCTAGTCATAAAAAGGATAAACCCTCTACTTCTAAAAAAAGTAAGAAAAGACATGTTAAATGTTTTACATGTGGAAAGTCAGGGCATTATGCAAATAGATGCAAAATGAATAAGAAGATTAATAATCTTGAAATAGAAGAAGATTTAAAATCTAAGATATTAAATTTAATTAATGAAAGTTCGTCAGAATCCGAATCTGAACCAGAGCTATCCTCTGGAGATGAGATTAATGATTTAGAAGATTATAGTTCTTCTACTAGTTCTAATAGTTCTGATAACAACTGTAAAAATAATTGTTGCTCTTTAAAATCATTAGAAAAGATTAATGATCTTTCTATAAATGTTTTGACTGATGAACAAAAGAATATTTTGGCTTTTGCTGATAGGCTTACAGATCCTTTATTAAAAAAAGAGTTTATTGAATCTCATATAAAGGATACATCTGATAATTTCAAAGGATATACTTTAAATGAATGTTTAAAAAGACTAGAAGGTAAGAAAAATTCTAGACCAACTAATGTTGATGACTTAAAGTTTGAAATTAATAATCTTAAAGAAGAAATTAGAATTCTTAAAGAAAGACAAGATTCAACAGATATGCTGTTAGAAATTATAAAAAATAAAATTGATAAAAGAAAACAGGTTATTATAAAAGAGCCTATGATTGATGAGGGAACTTCCTATGAGAATCCCTCTGAAGAATTATTTAATGATGTTTTAGTAATAAATCATATTCCTTATCAGAAATGGTTTATTAAGATAGATCTTGTTATTCATAATGAATATGTTATTGAAGGTGCTATTGCATTAGTTGATAGTGGTGCAGATATGAACTGCATTCAGGAAGGACTAGTTCCTACTCAATATTTTGAGAAAACTACACAAAATCTTTCTAATGCTAGTGGAAAGAAAATGAATATTAAATATAAACTGAATAATGTTCAGATTTGTAACCAAGGTATATGTTTATCTACATCTTTTCTTTTATTAAAAGACTTACTAAATCAGGAGATTATTTTAGGTACTCCTTTCTTACATTTAATTATGCCTATTAATAAAATTATCCTCTGTATATGAGGATCATTATCACTAATTATGATATGTGATAAAGACAGAAGAAAAATAAATAAAATTTTAAAAGAGATTAAATCTCTTGAAGGTAAATTTCTATCACAAAACTCTCCTAATTCTTTTCTATTATTCAAGTTTTGTTTCTTTAATTGTTTTTGTAATTTTAGATCATTACAAAGATTTAATCCTTCAGTTATAATGGCAGATTTCAATTGACCATAAGTATAATCATTGTAATCAATATCTCCATTTATACCCCTCAAAGAGTTGCGAACTCTTTCAGCAAATAATTTTGGTAGGCCATCAACATATTTAGCCTTCCAATAAAAAGAATTAGCATCATTTCTCATCAAAACTTTAGATAAGAAAACATCATTATACCATCTAAAATGTGCTAAAGATAAGCACTTTAGATTTTGCAACATATATCTTTGACTCTCATCATTATTAGAGACTGCTCCCATAAAATGGAATATAATAGCATGCACAAGAGTATATACAGCATCAGAAACCACAATAGGTTGATTATTCTGATCTACTTCAGTTTTTACAGCATTAAGAACTTCATTTCTTTGGGACTCATTTAGATAATTATCCCACCAACCTCTTAATATTCCTGTGAATCCTGATATAATCATGAGAGCACATTTTTTATCATCATTATTCCTGTTTTTACAGGCAGTAGCATATATCATCATTTCATGAATAGTATTCATGATAAGAAAATCAGATTTACCATCAATTTCCCAGCAGTAAAGTTCACTACCTTGGAAAAATCTTTGATCATGTTGAGGAGTTTCCTCAAATAATATATCAGGAGGAGTAGGCCTAGGATAATAATGCCTTCCTGATCCTCCTACACTGGTATTTAAACCTTGTCTATATTTTATATCACTATTAAAGTCTTTATACTTTATTTTATATAAGTCATTACTGTTATCTTGAAGATCTAAAAATATTTTTTCTACATCTTCAATATGATCTATATTTTTAGGATCAAATTTTAACATATTAATTTGAAGACTTTTGAGTTTATTCTGTAATTCTAATAAGAATTCATTATATTCTTTTTCATTTCTATAATTAATGTTATCAACCTTGATAGGTGGTTTAACACAGACAGGTTCTAATCTTTTAACTTCTTTAGATTTTTCTATGACTTCTTCTTTTTTAAATATAGGAGTCATTTTATCTATTTTATTTTGTACAGAAACAATATTTTCTTCAACTCTTGAAAGTTGTTTTCCTATAATCTGAACATTAACATTAGTCCAGTTATTTTGTTTTATAATAGATTCAAAATTACCCACTGGAAGCTTAAAAGCACTAGCTTCAATGGTATATTCATTACCTTGTGAATTCTGACCATATTCAAGAGTGAAATTGGAAGGTGGATAAACTGATGTAAGAGTTTTTCCTCCAATCAATTTCCATTCACATTCAAAATCAGTTAATACACAGACACTATTAATATTATCATTGGAATATCCATGTTGTTCCAAAAAGTCAAAGTGATACTGACTATAATGTTTCTTTATAAACCATTCAGGAAAAGGTATAACTTTCCTAATAGTTTGGAGATGTAAATAATATTCATCTTTCATTTTTTTAATAAATTCCTTATTAAAATTTTTATACATTCTTAAAAAACCTGAATACTTAGGTTGTCTAAGAATATCTTTACAATAATCTACTAATAAATGATGGTCTGAACCATCAATATCAAAAAGAGAATTAATCATATTTGAAAATTTATTTCACTAGCAGAAGGAATATTCTGCTCTTTGTAAACTCCATGGGGAATTTTATTAGGAGATATCCTAATACCTTCTAAAGATATATTATCATCCATATCACTTTCTGATACATTACTAGCCGTAGATGGTCTAGCACTAGATGAAGGAATTGAAACCTTATAAGGTATTTCTATATTATTAATAGAATAACTTCTATTTAATTTAGGCAAATTTTTCCTAAAATTAAGGAAGACCTCGCCATCAATATTTTCAACTATTGATTCAATATCCCTATGTATAATAGGTTTAGGAGGTATAGCCCTCTGAATAGTCCATCTTTCTGGAAAATCAATATTTTCCCATTTTATCAACTTATTAGTTGCTGTAAAAGATGTGTTTAACATATTTGACTCTATCAGAGTAGTATATCCTAATTGATTTCCAACTTGTTTAATATTAGGAGTTAATGTATTCATTAATTTAAAATACACTCTGTAAATAACAGCTACAGTTTCTGCTCCTGGTAGGAAATCATATCCTTTAGTTAATAGTTTTAACTGAACAGATTCACATATATGTCTATCAGTTAAAGACAAAGTTAAATTAGGATAAACATTAAAATATACTGGACCGTGACTTAAACTAGTCTCAACAGCACCCATTATGGATGGAGTCCAGCTCAAACATCTAGCATCTCTTAAAGTTGCTTGTATACATGCATTTAAACCTAATAAAGTTAATGGTTTAAAAGCTATTTGAACCAACCCAATATGCATAAATTTATATTTCCCTCTATATCTAATAATATCATGAGGTTTAATTAAATTTATACTTTCATTATCAGGACCTACACTTAAGGTCTGTTCCATGGTTTTAACAGCCATACTGCTTCTTAGTTCAAATAAACCTTTCCTATATATAGTACTTGGTTGGACTAATGGAATTGTCCACTTGTTTAATTGTTCTTTAATATTTTCATATTCAATAAGATCAGTATTTTTAACTGATTCATCATTATCAATATTCTGAATATCAGAAATATGCAAAGAACTCGATATAGAAGTGGATAAATTATCGGCCATATGATTCTTATAAAATCTGTTAGCCACCAGGTTTCTCTGAGTTTTTTTTTTTTTTTTTTTTTTTTTTTTTTTTTTTTTTTTTTTTTAATTTGATCATACTAATATGACCTTGTAGATTTACAGTATTCATTAATCTTCTTTCTTGCAGGATGAGATAAATGGATTATTTATGAATCAATAAAGATTCCTAAAATTAATCAAAAGCAGTTCCAGTCTTTATATGAGCTTAAATGGATAGCTTAAATGGACCTCCACAGCCTTTCAACGCCATCCTCGGCAAACACGGCAAAAGGGTCACCCCAGCTATCACCCAGCTCACTTTAAGACTATTGACATACTAACTGATTAATTTTAACTGGAATAATCCTTCCCAAGCCTATCAAAGATGGAACATTATGATACTGTTAAACCGTCACAGGGGATCATATATGTATGACCGTTTTTGTACAGAATATTAAAAGTACATAAATGTAAACTACTTTAATAACATAATTAATGAAACTCAGAGAGGTACCTGTTATGGCTAACAGAAGGCGTTAGCCGACTATCATTGCGATCCTACAATGGCTCTGATACCAAATTTTTAGCGGAAACTCCAATGTATATGAAAATAAACTTTTATTGAATAAGAAGAAAGATGAGAACAATATTACAAGAGAGAGAGAGAGAGAGAGAGAGATGCCAAGCTAGTTCTGCCCTCACATATGGGGAGGGACTCCCTTATATAGAGAGAAAGGAATCAATCCGGGTGCTCAATGGGCCCCATCGATCAATTGATTGCTTTCTTTACATAAAGAAAAAGAAAAGAAAACAGTAAAAGAGGCAGTAATAATTCTGCCGACACAAACATCCCAGGTGGAATATATTCCACCGACACAAGATTACAAAAAATTTTATAAAAGTTATAATTATGGTTTGGCGCGTGATCTACGCCTTCTGTCTTCATTAACTGAATTCCAGAATCGAGATAATTCTGCATATTCAGCATCATCATGATTAAATTCTTCATCATCAGGGTCCTGAGATTCCCCTGCGAGAATGTCTCCTTCTGAATCAATATCTTCCTTACCAGCAGATCCCATAGATGAATCCTCCTTGATAAAGTTCTGGGCAAATTGGTCTTTGAAGAAAAACATACATTTCTTCATTAACTCATACTCAGAAATATCTGGTTGTTCTGATTTAATCTGGTTCTTTAAAAGATCAAATGGATTTAAAGAAGATTTTGTGAGGAAAGAAGAGACTTCCTCTTTGTCAACTTGGTATTGTGAGAAATACTCATCAGCCTTCTTGTTTATCTGATTATACAGATCTTCAATATCTTTCTTGGGGAAATTATTCCACCATCTAGTCCAAAATTCTCTTTTAAGAGAATATCCTTTTAATTCACGATCCTTCTCAATACAGAAGTCCCATTTTAATATCCATGGAATACCATATTCTATAAATAAAAGGATGAGACTATATTCTTCCCAAAGATCTTCTTTTCCTCTAATAAGAGGATGCCATTTTTCCCATCTATTCATTGCTTCGACAATATTCGAAGGAAGAATTCCTTTAACTGGTCCATATATGGTCCACCAATCTAAAAACCACATGGGTAAGGATGTCCCCATCTTCAATATTTGGGGGCAAAGTTTAATAAACCAAGTATGTTTATTTTTTGGATTCTGATAAGAAAACAAATGATGAAAACCCATTTGATAATCCCAATAATTATAATTATAGGAATTATCTCCAAGTTTAACAGTCTTGGCAGAGGTAAGATCCAAACCCCAAGATGCTGGCTTTACAATTTTTCTGATAATAACTTTGCTATAAATAATAGCACTGTTGTTATCTTTAGAATTTTCTCTTGTATGCGTAATAGTCATACTATCCGAGAGGTGGAGAATTGTCTCAAAATATCCCCTTGGTTTACCTGATAAGGTAGGTGTCTGGAAAGGATGCAAATAAGCCTTTCTGATCTGTAATGGATCGTCCAGAAGATGATAATCTTCTTTTTCAATATGACAAACATGAATAGATTGATGTTTACAGATATAATCTGTCATTTCATCT
>BRYE01000014.1:867500-870000 GCA_030159115.1 Actinidia arguta var. hypoleuca | reverse complement strand
AAATTTAATATCTTAGATTTTAAATCTTCTTCTATTTCAAGATTATTAATCTTCTTATTCATTTTGCATCTATTTGCATAATGCCCTGACTTTCCACATGTAAAACATTTAACATGTCTTTTCTTACTTTTTTTAGAAGTAGAGGGTTTATCCTTTTTATGACTAGATTTTCTATAATAGTCATCATTTCTTTTTTCACATATCATAATTACCTCTGAATAGTCCATCTTTCTGGAAAATCAATATTTTCCCATTTTATCAACTTATTAGTTGCTGTAAAAGATGTGTTTAACATATTTGACTCTATCAGAGTAGTATATCCTAATTGATTTCCAACTTGTTTAATATTAGGAGTTAATGTATTCATTAATTTAAAATACACTCTGTAAATAACAGCTACAGTTTCTGCTCCTGGTAGGAAATCATATCCTTTAGTTAATAGTTTTAACTGAACAGATTCACATATATGTCTATCAGTTAAAGACAAAGTTAAATTAGGATAAACATTAAAATATACTGGACCGTGACTTAAACTAGTCTCAACAGCACCCATTATGGATGGAGTCCAGCTCAAACATCTAGCATCTCTTAAAGTTGCTTGTATACATGCATTTAAACCTAATAAAGTTAATGGTTTAAAAG
The DNA here is from genome assembly GCA_030159115.1 of Actinidia arguta var. hypoleuca. Taxonomy (NCBI): domain Eukaryota; kingdom Viridiplantae; phylum Streptophyta; class Magnoliopsida; order Ericales; family Actinidiaceae; genus Actinidia; species Actinidia arguta. The sequence continues at coordinate 869,358 of BRYE01000014.1, read as the reverse complement.
CTATTTAGAAGTAGAGGGTTTATCCTTTTTATGACTAGATTTTCTATAATAGTCATCATTTCTTTTTTCCCTCTTTTTCTTAGATTTTCTATAAATCTTTTTATCTTTTTTATCTCTTTTATGAGATTTTGAAGGATATTTTATCTTAGGATCATTAACAGCAAATTGATCACAAAACTCTCCTAATTCTTTTCTATTATTCAAGTTTTGTTTCTTTAATTGTTTTTGTAATTTTAGATCATTACAAAGATTTAATCCTTCAGTTATAATGGCAGATTTCAATTGACCATAAGTATAATCATTGTAATCAATATCTCCATTTATACCCCTCAAAGAGTTGCGAACTCTTTCAGCAAATAATTTTGGTAGGCCATCAACATATTTAGCCTTCCAATAAAAAGAATTAGCATCATTTCTCATCAAAACTTTAGATAAGAAAACATCATTATACCATCTAAAATGTGCTAAAGATAAGCACTTTAGATTTTGCAACATATATCTTTGACTCTCATCATTATTAGAGACTGCTCCCATAAAATGGAATATAATAGCATGCACAAGAGTATATACAGCATCAGAAACCACAATAGGTTGATTATTCTGATCTACTTCAGTTTTTACAGCATTAAGAACTTCATTTCTTTGGGACTCATTTAGATAATTATCCCACCAACCTCTTAATATTCCTGTGAATCCTGATATAATCATGAGAGCACATTTTTTATCATCATTATTCCTGTTTTTACAGGCAGTAGCATATATCATCATTTCATGAATAGTATTCATGATAAGAAAATCAGATTTACCATCAATTTCCCAGCAGTAAAGTTCACTACCTTGGAAAAATCTTTGATCATGTTGAGGAGTTTCCTCAAATAATATATCAGGAGGAGTAGGCCTAGGATAATAATGCCTTCCTGATCCTCCTACACTGGTATTTAAACCTTGTCTATATTTTATATCACTATTAAAGTCTTTATACTTTATTTTATATAAGTCATTACTGTTATCTTGAAGATCTAAAAATATTTTTTCTACATCTTCAATATGATCTATATTTTTAGGATCAAATTTTAACATATTAATTTGAAGACTTTTGAGTTTATTCTGTAATTCTAATAAGAATTCATTATATTCTTTTTCATTTCTATAATTAATGTTATCAACCTTGATAGGTGGTTTAACACAGACAGGTTCTAATCTTTTAACTTCTTTAGATTTTTCTATGACTTCTTCTTTTTTAAATATAGGAGTCATTTTATCTATTTTATTTTGTACAGAAACAATATTTTCTTCAACTCTTGAAAGTTGTTTTCCTATAATCTGAACATTAACATTAGTCCAGTTATTTTGTTTTATAATAGATTCAAAATTACCCACTGGAAGCTTAAAAGCACTAGCTTCAATGGTATATTCATTACCTTGTGAATTCTGACCATATTCAAGAGTGAAATTGGAAGGTGGATAAACTGATGTAAGAGTTTTTCCTCCAATCAATTTCCATTCACATTCAAAATCAGTTAATACACAGACACTATTAATATTATCATTGGAATATCCATGTTGTTCCAAAAAGTCAAAGTGATACTGACTATAATGTTTCTTTATAAACCATTCAGGAAAAGGTATAACTTTCCTAATAGTTTGGAGATGTAAATAATATTCATCTTTCATTTTTTTAATAAATTCCTTATTAAAATTTTTATACATTCTTAAAAAACCTGAATACTTAGGTTGTCTAAGAATATCTTTACAATAATCTACTAATAAATGATGGTCTGAACCATCAATATCAAAAAGAGAATTAATCATATTTGAAAATTTATTTCACTAGCAGAAGGAATATTCTGCTCTTTGT
>BRYE01000014.1:850000-862500 GCA_030159115.1 Actinidia arguta var. hypoleuca | reverse complement strand
GTCATCAACATTAGTTGGTCTAGAATTTTTCTTACCTTCTAGTCTTTTTAAACATTCATTTAAAGTATATCCTTTGAAATTATCAGATGTATCCTTTATATGAGATTCAATAAACTCTTTTTTTAATAAAGGATCTGTAAGCCTATCAGCAAAAGCCAAAATATTCTTTTGTTCATCAGTCAAAACATTTATAGAAAGATCATTAATCTTTTCTAATGATTTTAAAGAGCAACAATTATTTTTACAGTTGTTATCAGAACTATTAGAACTAGTAGAAGAACTATAATCTTCTAAATCATTAATCTCATCTCCAGAGGATAGCTCTGGTTCAGATTCGGATTCTGACGAACTTTCATTAATTAAATTTAATATCTTAGATTTTAAATCTTCTTCTATTTCAAGATTATTAATCTTCTTATTCATTTTGCATCTATTTGCATAATGCCCTGACTTTCCACATGTAAAACATTTAACATGTCTTTTCTTACTTTTTTTAGAAGTAGAGGGTTTATCCTTTTTATGACTAGATTTTCTATAATAGTCATCATTTCTTTTTTCCCTCTTTTTCTTAGATTTTCTATAAATCTTTTTATCTTTTTTATCTCTTTTATGAGATTTTGAAGGATATTTTATCTTAGGATCATTAACAGCAAATTGATCACAAAACTCTCCTAATTCTTTTCTATTATTCAAGTTTTGTTTCTTTAATTGTTTTTGTAATTTTAGATCATTACAAAGATTTAATCCTTCAGTTATAATGGCAGATTTCAATTGACCATAAGTATAATCATTGTAATCAATATCTCCATTTATACCCCTCAAAGAGTTGCGAACTCTTTCAGCAAATAATTTTGGTAGGCCATCAACATATTTAGCCTTCCAATAAAAAGAATTAGCATCATTTCTCATCAAAACTTTAGATAAGAAAACATCATTATACCATCTAAAATGTGCTAAAGATAAGCACTTTAGATTTTGCAACATATATCTTTGACTCTCATCATTATTAGAGACTGCTCCCATAAAATGGAATATAATAGCATGCACAAGAGTATATACAGCATCAGAAACCACAATAGGTTGATTATTCTGATCTACTTCAGTTTTTACAGCATTAAGAACTTCATTTCTTTGGGACTCATTTAGATAATTATCCCACCAACCTCTTAATATTCCTGTGAATCCTGATATAATCATGAGAGCACATTTTTTATCATCATTATTCCTGTTTTTACAGGCAGTAGCATATATCATCATTTCATGAATAGTATTCATGATAAGAAAATCAGATTTACCATCAATTTCCCAGCAGTAAAGTTCACTACCTTGGAAAAATCTTTGATCATGTTGAGGAGTTTCCTCAAATAATATATCAGGAGGAGTAGGCCTAGGATAATAATGCCTTCCTGATCCTCCTACACTGGTATTTAAACCTTGTCTATATTTTATATCACTATTAAAGTCTTTATACTTTATTTTATATAAGTCATTACTGTTATCTTGAAGATCTAAAAATATTTTTTCTACATCTTCAATATGATCTATATTTTTAGGATCAAATTTTAACATATTAATTTGAAGACTTTTGAGTTTATTCTGTAATTCTAATAAGAATTCATTATATTCTTTTTCATTTCTATAATTAATGTTATCAACCTTGATAGGTGGTTTAACACAGACAGGTTCTAATCTTTTAACTTCTTTAGATTTTTCTATGACTTCTTCTTTTTTAAATATAGGAGTCATTTTATCTATTTTATTTTGTACAGAAACAATATTTTCTTCAACTCTTGAAAGTTGTTTTCCTATAATCTGAACATTAACATTAGTCCAGTTATTTTGTTTTATAATAGATTCAAAATTACCCACTGGAAGCTTAAAAGCACTAGCTTCAATGGTATATTCATTACCTTGTGAATTCTGACCATATTCAAGAGTGAAATTGGAAGGTGGATAAACTGATGTAAGAGTTTTTCCTCCAATCAATTTCCATTCACATTCAAAATCAGTTAATACACAGACACTATTAATATTATCATTGGAATATCCATGTTGTTCCAAAAAGTCAAAGTGATACTGACTATAATGTTTCTTTATAAACCATTCAGGAAAAGGTATAACTTTCCTAATAGTTTGGAGATGTAAATAATATTCATCTTTCATTTTTTTAATAAATTCCTTATTAAAATTTTTATACATTCTTAAAAAACCTGAATACTTAGGTTGTCTAAGAATATCTTTACAATAATCTACTAATAAATGATGGTCTGAACCATCAATATCAAAAAGAGAATTAATCATATTTGAAAATTTATTTCACTAGCAGAAGGAATATTCTGCTCTTTGTAAACTCCATGGGGAATTTTATTAGGAGATATCCTAATACCTTCTAAAGATATATTATCATCCATATCACTTTCTGATACATTACTAGCCGTAGATGGTCTAGCACTAGATGAAGGAATTGAAACCTTATAAGGTATTTCTATATTATTAATAGAATAACTTCTATTTAATTTAGGCAAATTTTTCCTAAAATTAAGGAAGACCTCGCCATCAATATTTTCAACTATTGATTCAATATCCCTATGTATAATAGGTTTAGGAGGTATAGCCCTCTGAATAGTCCATCTTTCTGGAAAATCAATATTTTCCCATTTTATCAACTTATTAGTTGCTGTAAAAGATGTGTTTAACATATTTGACTCTATCAGAGTAGTATATCCTAATTGATTTCCAACTTGTTTAATATTAGGAGTTAATGTATTCATTAATTTAAAATACACTCTGTAAATAACAGCTACAGTTTCTGCTCCTGGTAGGAAATCATATCCTTTAGTTAATAGTTTTAACTGAACAGATTCACATATATGTCTATCAGTTAAAGACAAAGTTAAATTAGGATAAACATTAAAATATACTGGACCGTGACTTAAACTAGTCTCAACAGCACCCATTATGGATGGAGTCCAGCTCAAACATCTAGCATCTCTTAAAGTTGCTTGTATACATGCATTTAAACCTAATAAAGTTAATGGTTTAAAAGCTATTTGAACCAACCCAATATGCATAAATTTATATTTCCCTCTATATCTAATAATATCATGAGGTTTAATTAAATTTATACTTTCATTATCAGGACCTACACTTAAGGTCTGTTCCATGGTTTTAACAGCCATACTGCTTCTTAGTTCAAATAAACCTTTCCTATATATAGTACTTGGTTGGACTAATGGAATTGTCCACTTGTTTAATTGTTCTTTAATATTTTCATATTCAATAAGATCAGTATTTTTAACTGATTCATCATTATCAATATTCTGAATATCAGAAATATGCAAAGAACTCGATATAGAAGTGGATAAATTATCGGCCATATGATTCTTATAAAATCTGTTAGCCACCAGGTTTCTCTGAGTTTTTTTTTTTTTTTTTTTTTTTTTTTTTTTTTTTTTTTTTTTTTTAATTTGATCATACTAATATGACCTTGTAGATTTACAGTATTCATTAATCTTCTTTCTTGCAGGATGAGATAAATGGATTATTTATGAATCAATAAAGATTCCTAAAATTAATCAAAAGCAGTTCCAGTCTTTATATGAGCTTAAATGGATAGCTTAAATGGACCTCCACAGCCTTTCAACGCCATCCTCGGCAAACACGGCAAAAGGGTCACCCCAGCTATCACCCAGCTCACTTTAAGACTATTGACATACTAACTGATTAATTTTAACTGGAATAATCCTTCCCAAGCCTATCAAAGATGGAACATTATGATACTGTTAAACCGTCACAGGGGATCATATATGTATGACCGTTTTTGTACAGAATATTAAAAGTACATAAATGTAAACTACTTTAATAACATAATTAATGAAACTCAGAGAGGTACCTGTTATGGCTAACAGAAGGCGTTAGCCGACTATCATTGCGATCCTACAATGGCTCTGATACCAAATTTTTAGCGGAAACTCCAATGTATATGAAAATAAACTTTTATTGAATAAGAAGAAAGATGAGAACAATATTACAAGAGAGAGAGAGAGAGAGAGAGAGAGATGCCAAGCTAGTTCTGCCCTCACATATGGGGAGGGACTCCCTTATATAGAGAGAAAGGAATCAATCCGGGTGCTCAATGGGCCCCATCGATCAATTGATTGCTTTCTTTACATAAAGAAAAAGAAAAGAAAACAGTAAAAGAGGCAGTAATAATTCTGCCGACACAAACATCCCAGGTGGAATATATTCCACCGACACAAGATTACAAAAAATTTTATAAAAGTTATAATTATGGTTTGGCGCGTGATCTACGCCTTCTGTCTTCATTAACTGAATTCCAGAATCGAGATAATTCTGCATATTCAGCATCATCATGATTAAATTCTTCATCATCAGGGTCCTGAGATTCCCCTGCGAGAATGTCTCCTTCTGAATCAATATCTTCCTTACCAGCAGATCCCATAGATGAATCCTCCTTGATAAAGTTCTGGGCAAATTGGTCTTTGAAGAAAAACATACATTTCTTCATTAAATCATACTCAGAAATATCTGGTTGTTCTGATTTAATCTGGTTCTTTAAAAGATCAAATGGATTTAAAGAAGATTTTGTGAGGAAAGAAGAGACTTCCTCTTTGTCAACTTGGTATTGTGAGAAATACTCATCAGCCTTCTTGTTTATCTGATTATACAGATCTTCAATATCTTTCTTGGGGAAATTATTCCACCATCTAGTCCAAAATTCTCTTTTAAGAGAATATCCTTTTAATTCACGATCCTTCTCAATACAGAAGTCCCATTTTAATATCCATGGAATACCATATTCTATAAATAAAAGGATGAGACTATATATATATATATATATATATATATATATATATATATATATATATATATTGGTATCTAGCTTAAAGATCATTGAAGTTATTGGAAACACAATTGGTAGAAACAAATGATATTAGATCGTGGTTCTCGTGATTGATTTTTTATTTTTTTTGATAACTCGGTATCTAGCCTAAGGACCAAGTAATTCGAGGACAAATCTGTCCACTAGTGATACCCTGATAACTCAATATCTGGCTCTCATGATTAATTTCTCTTTTTTCTTTTTTAATCTCTTTTTTTGTGTGCACAATTTTTTGTTTGTTTGTTTGTTAAGATCTAAGAACTTTCATTAGTTCGAGAGCAAACATTTAAACATGTTACAGTAAAATTTTACTAAAATAAATATGGTGATTTCACCAAGTAAAACTTAGTGAAATTCCACTTATCAAATATTCAAAATCAATGAATCTTCATTTATGGATAAGTGAATTATGTTAAAAAATATTTTAATCAGTTGTGGTGTATGTTATAATTGATGTAGTAACTGTTATGGAGGTGTATATGTTAAAATAATAAAAATAGTATGTTACGCATAATTGTGATAGATGTTAAGACTTTTTGCGGTAAATAAAAATTTTGGTAAAATCGGTTGTAGTGAATGTTAAGATCTATTGTGCTAATGTTATGCTTTGGTGCAATACCATTTTTTGGAGTAATGTAGCCACTCCCTATATGTATATATGTGTATATATATGTATATGGTTGTTGCAAACTTTGTTGGAAATATGGTGTGAATGAAAGTCTAAAATGGGCTGAATTTAACAACTCTCAAATGAGCTATTAAGCAACTCAAAGGACAACCATAAACAACCCTAAATATTGGAGTTTATGAGCCATAAACAGCTCCTAATAACTGTTATGATGGCTGAGTGTTTATGGTTGGGAGTTTCACATTTGAAGAGTCATTGTTTCTCCTATAAATTGATAGATTATTGTTATGAGAAAATAGGACAAAAACACTAACAAAAACATATGCATTTGAGTTCTTTGAGAGAAAGAGAGGCAAACACTTTATCATATTCGCCAAGGCTTCTACAGATGTGTTTCTGTAGTTTTCGGTTTATATATATATATATATATATATATATATATATATATATATATATATATCCTCCTTCTTAAGCAAATCCTCTTTTAATCCTTTTGAAATAATCATATTAAATCTGAACAATCTAATATTTTTGAAGCTGAGCTAAAGAGGAAACGTATGCAATTCTTCAAGGACCAATTTATTAATTCATTTGATTCATCTATGGGATCTGTTAAAGACAGTGAAAAATGCGTATTAGTTGGAGAATGACAAGACCTAGAAGAGGATATTAACTCTGAAGAATTTAAATTTCATGATGAACAAATGAAGGAATTTTGAACTTCATTAAATAAAAATAAAAGACATAAATAAAAAATAGGTAACGATAGCTATGATACCCATATTTGTAGAATGAGAGCTGGCAACCATATTTTTTGTTTTTGCATCTCTCAGTTATTGATATTTTATGTTCACTTTTTTATTTGTTAAAAAGATAACAGTGAAAATATGTATTATTGTAAACAATATCCTGTTTGTTTGTTAGTCTTCGAGGGTATCTTTTCCCCTTCTTAAGGCATCATATCTCATAAGCTCTCTCCTCTTTCTCTCTTTAAACTTGTAATCCCTCACTTGTAAAATTTTCTAAGTTTCAATAAAATAATAGCTCTTCCTTCCTTCCTTCCTTCCTTCCTTCTTCCTATTAAATTGGTATCAGAGCCACGATTGACGGCTAACTATACCTCTATCATGTATGAATTCTGACTCTTTTAATTCTTGTTACTTTCTATATTTAGTTTATTATATTGATATTTAAACATCATATATAGCCGATCCCTGTAATAGTTTATTTAGTATAAATATTTAACTATCTTCTTTGATGAGAAATGTTTTCTTGGATATCAACCATGGATGGTATGTCTTAAAGTTACGTATGACTGGATCTATACCGTGAGAGCCAAGAAGGCCAATGCGAGAATGATCAGATATCCTGTAATATCGTTGACAGATAATTCCATAGTTGATTTTCAAAGAACTCATTGTCCATTCTAGAAGAATATAAATAAATATTAATATATTTTATAAACCTACAATGTCATGTTAGTATGATTAAAAAAAAAGTATCAAGATTAAACTAAATTTAAAAGAAACCTGATATGCTGACAGATATATCTTTTAAATGAAGATAAAAGACATAAATAAAATGTAAGTAACGACAGCTATGACACCCATATTTTTTGGTTTCACATCTCTCAATTATTGATATTTTTTGTTCACTTTTTTATTTGTTATATATATGTATAATTAAAAACAATAAAAATAGGAAAAAATTGTAAAAAAACGGGGAAAAAGTAGGAAATAAAGGAATAAAGAAAAACAGGCAAAAGATATAAATAAAAAAGGGAAAAGGACGGATAACAGAAAAAAGTAAAAAAAATAAAAAATTGAAAACAAAAAAGTAGCTAAAAAGGGTGAGGATTGCATATGGTCTAAAAATAAGCCTTTGACACAAAATCGAATTGAAGGAAAAATTTGACGTAAAATGGGAGTCTTTTCCCTCTATTAGGAATGATAACGGCTCAAGTATGGGTCGGGTGACCCTTTTTTATACCCATACATGAGAAATCCCACTATATATTTATAGCAAATTGTTTTTCGCACCTCCCCTGACACGGGAGGTGCGTTGAAGTGACTGGTGCTGAGTAGTTTTGGTCAAAATTGCCCTTTCTCTCTCTTCTCTCTCCACCTCTCTCTCTCTTTTTTTTTTCATTACTTTGTTTGTTTGTTTTTTTTCATTAGTTTTTCATTAGTTTTGTTATTTTTTTTTTGTAGTTTTGTTTCTTTGATTTTATTAATTTTTTTTAATTAATTTTATTTATCAAAATTAAAAAAATTAAAAAAAATTGATACAAAAATAAAAAAATCTAATTAAAAAAAGAAACAAACTTACCAAATTTTTTTTTTAAAAAAATTTAAAAAATATACTTAAAAACCTAATTAAAAAGAAACTGCAAAAAAAACTACGGTAATGAGGGCATAGTTGAAAAAAAAAATCACATTTTGTAGTTTGATTTATCATAAAAATAAATAAGAAAAATAAGAATTTTTTGGCATATCAATACAATAGTGAATTCAACATTATATAAAAACATAATTTCTAATCAATAACTCCTCCAAACTCTCCTCCGGTGGCACCCAGTCCTCCACCTATTATTTCTGACCACAAATTCATTCGTACTATATAACTATCAACCCATCTCATAGCTTCGATTGATGCATATTGCCGCCACCACATTGGAGTTGGTGGTACAGGATAATGAGGGCGTAAGAAAACTTGGACGAAGTGATTGCGTCGAATACGAGCAATAGCTATTTCTCGGCGCTCTTTGATCGGAACTGGGGGAGATCTCAACGGTAAGTGAGTAAAATAACTTGAATGGACTCTATGGAATGGACTCAAGTTATTTTTGTATCAATTTTTTTTTTTTTTTTAATTTTGATAGATAAAATTGATTAAAAAAAATTAATAAAATCAAAGAAACAAAACTACACAAAAAAAATAATAACAAAACTAATTAAAAAAAACAAAACTAAAAAAAATAAGTAAAAACTAATGAAAAAAATAAATAAAATAAAATAAAATAAACAAAATAATGAAAAGAGAGAGAGAAGGGGGGGGGGGGGGGGGGCGGCTGAAATAAGGTAAAGGAGAAGGAAGGGATAAGGGAGAAAGAGAAGAGGATAAAATTGTAATTATATGTCACATCACCCACACCTCCCTGACACGGGAGGTGCGAACAACAGCTCTCATATTTATATCAATACTCAATATCCGACGAATATTAGATATAACTATTAAATTCAAATCCAATCTTGTAATTTTTGATATCACATTCTTAATCATCCTAATTTTATTTATATTATCTATCTATCTATTTATTTTTAGGTTGAGTTTGGGTTGGGTTTGAGTATGCGGGTATGGATGTTGTAAAACTATACCAAACTCATACTCAAATAGGTATTTCACATCTTCTATACTACCCAGCTTTATTGGGCAAAGAAAAGAAGAAAAAGATAAAAAAAAATATAGGTAAAAAGATAATATATATATATATATATATATATATATATATAAACAGGGAAGAAAGGAGAAAAGGAGAAAAAAAGAAAAAATAACAAACATAAAAAAGAAGAAAAAAATAAAATAAAAAAACGTTAAAAAAAGGAAGAACAAGGAGAGAAAAAAAAAAAAACATATATAACTGGCTGAGTAAAAAATGATAAAAATAGGAATAAAATTGAATAAAAAAACAGGAAAAAAGGGAATAAAGGGAAAATAGCCAAAAATATAGATAAAAAAGGAAAAAGGAAAGATAACAGAAAAAAGTAAAACAAAAATTTTTAATTTAAAACAAAAAAAAATAAAAAAAATAATAAAAAGGAACAAAAAGAAAAAGGAAATTAAAATAGAAAAAAATTAAAAAAAGTAAGAAAAAACAGAAAAAATTAAAAAAAAAAAATGTAGAAAAATAAAAGATAAAACGAGAACAAGGGGGAAAAAAAAAGAAGACAACAGAAATAGAATTTTTTTTAAAAAAGAGTAGATTTTCAGAAGAAAAAAAAAGAGATAAAACTAGGAAAAAAACAGCATAAAAAAAGAAGAAAAACAGAAAAAATAGTAGCTAAAAAGATAAAATAAAAAAAATATAAAGAGGAAATAAAGGAAGAAGGAAGAAAAAAAAGAGAAAAAAGAGAAGATAACAAATATATATATATATATATATAACGAAAAAAGAAGAAAAAAATTAAATACAGAAAAAAAAATTAAAAAGGAAAAAAGGAAGAAAAAAATAAGAAAAAAAAAAGTTAAAAGAGAAAATAAGAAAAAAATCAAAAAACAGAAAGAAAAACCACAATAGAAACAATAGATTTTCAAAAAAAAAGAGAGATAAAATTGAAACAATAATTAAAAAAAGAGAAGAAAAACAGAAAATAATAGCTAAAAAGATAAAATCAAAAAAATATAAACAGGGAAAAAAGAGGAAAAAATAGAGAAAATAGGAAAGATAACAAATATATGTATATATAAAAAACAGAGAAAAAGAAGAAAAAAATTAAATACATAATAAAAAACTTTAAAAAAACAGGAAATCTATCTATCTATCTATCTATCTATCTATCTAAACTGTTCAAAAATTAAAAAACAGTAAAAATAGGAAAGAAATGGGGGAAAAGTAGATAAAAAAGGAAAAAGAAAAGATAACAGAAAAAAGTTAAAAGAACATTTAAAACTTAAAACAAAAAAAAAGTTCAAAAAATAGAAAAAGGAAATTAGGAACCGAAAAAAGATATAAAAAAGGTAAAAACAAAAGAAGGAAAAATAACAAGTATATATATATACATACATGTGTGTGTGTGTGTGTGTGTGTGTGTGTACACACACATATAAAAGAGCAGAAAAAAACAAAAAAAGTAAGATAAAACAAAAAGAATTAAAAAAACACTATAAGAAAACATCAAAAAATCAGATAAAAAGAGAACAAGAAAAAAAAGTAAAAAACAGAAGAAAAAAAAAATTAAAAAATTAAAAACAGGGAATAAAGGTAAAAAAGAAAAAAAAAATAGATTATAAGAGAAAAAAGGAAATTTAACAATATATATAAATAATAAAAACAAAAAAATAAAATATATATTAAAGAAGAAAAAACAGAAGACAATATATATATGTGTGTGTGTGTGTGTGTGTGTGTGTGTGTAGGTGTGTTTTCGTAAAAAATATATAGAAAAGAAGAAAAAAAGAAAACAAAATCAAAAAGATTTTTAAAAAAAAGTTAGATAAAAAAAAAAGAAAAAACAGTAAAAAAAAAGAAAAGAAAACAAGTATATATATATATATATATATATATATGAAAAAAAAGTAAAAAAATGAAAAACAGTAATTAAAAATAGCTATTCAAAAATTAATATATATATATATATATATATTTAAAAATAAATTCAAAATTTGAAAACAGTTAAAAATTATAAAATTAGGAAAAAAATTGGAATAAAAAAAAGAGATTATAAGTAGAAAAAAAAACAGGGAACAAAAAAGGAAAAAAAGCAAAGATAATAAGTATGTATGTAATATGTATAAAGAAAAAATAGAAAAAACATGAAAAAAAGTAAAATAAACCAGAAAAAACTAATAAAAAAAAGGAAAAATATTTTTTTTTAAAATGTAGATAAAATAGAAAAAAAGTAAAAAAAAGAGAGAAGAAAAGTATGAAAAAAATATAAATAGAAAAATATTTTTATGAAGAAAAAAAAATCGGATAAAAAGATAAAAGAAAAAAGTTAAAAAAAGAAAAAATCGGAGAAAAAGATAAAAAAGGAAAAAACTAAAGACAATATACAGAAAAGAAAAAGAAAAATGGAGAAAAACTTTAAAAAGAATTTTTTTAAAAAGTAGATAAAAACAAAAAAAAAACGGATAAAAATAGGAAAAAAACAGTAAAAAGCAAAAAAAAAAAAAAAGATAACAAATATATGTCTACAGAATAAAAAAAGGTTAAAAAAACTGGAAAAACAGGGGGGAAAAAGAATGATAAAAATTAGGAAAAAATCTAAAAAAAAAGGAAATAGATTAAACAGGCATAAAATATAAATAAAGAAAGAAAAGATAACAGGAAAAAGTAAAAATTTATTTAAAAAAAGAAGTAAAAGGAAATTAAAATAGAAAAAAAAGTAAAAAAGTAAGATGAAACAGAAAAAAATAAAAAAAACTACAAAAAAACAGATAATAAGAGAACTAAGAAAAAAATGAAGAAGACAACAAAAATAGGTAAAAAAAAGAAGAAAAAAAGAAAAAAAGTAAAAAACAGGAAAAAGGTATAAAAAATAGCTAAAAAGATAAAATTAAAGGGAATAAAGGAAAAAATGGGAGGAAAAAGAGAAAAAAGGAAAGATAACAAATATATATAAAAACAGAAAAAGGAAGAAAAAAAGAAGAAGGAAATTAAATACAGAATAAAAAAAGGAAAAAACAGGAAGGAAAAAATAAGATTTATATATATAGGTAAAAAAAGAAGACAATAAAAATAGGTAAAAACAGAAAATAAGAAGAATAAAAGAAAGAAAAAATAGAAAAAAAAAATTAAAAAAAAAGAGATAAAAATAGGAAAAAACAGTACAAAAGGGAAGAAAAATAGAAAAAATAGCTAAAAAGATAAATAAAAAAAAAAGATATATAGAGAAAAAAGAAAAAAGAGAAGAAAAGATAGTAAGAAAAGATAAAAATAGAAAAAAACAGAAGAAAAAAATGTAGAGAAAAGAGAAAAAAGAGAAAAAAGGAAAGATAATAAGGAAAAAAAGAAGACAATAATATATATATATATATATAAGTAGAAAATTAGGTAAAAAATAGAGAAAAACAGAAAAAATAGCTTTTTAAAAAATAGAAAAAAGAGATAAAAATAGGGGGGAAATTTAAAAAAAAAATAGAAGAAAAACAGAAAAAAAAATTATGAATAGAAAAACAAGGGGAAAAAGAAGATAAAAATTGAAAAAGGAAAAAACAAGAGGAAAAGGAAAAAAGGCAAAAAAAATGGAA
>BRYE01000014.1:790000-792500 GCA_030159115.1 Actinidia arguta var. hypoleuca | reverse complement strand
ACTCCATGCAATTTCTTGCCCTCTCCAGGGACAGAGAGAGAGAGAGTCTAAAGGGCGGGTATGGCCGGACGACTGGGAGTCTCCATTATTTAAGGAAAATTTCAGTTCAGTTGAAGGACAAAAATTTTATATCAATTCAGTGGCTTGCCACATAATAATATTTTTGAAAGTGGTGACTTCCAAACAAATATCAATTACATGGTGACTTTTATTATTTTACCCCTCCTTTCACTTAACAAAACCGCTTGCAATACTAAATAAAAAGCCAAGCAGGTAGGACTTGGCCCCTACATTCCTTCCCAACACATACACGCTTTCTTTCTCTCTCTCCCTTTTAACGTTGAGTTTGCCGTCAACTTATTTTTTACGAATTTGTACAAAGTAAGCTTGTTAAAAATGAACTATTTGACTTTCGCAGTGTTTTCCTCTCTCCCTTTCAACATTGAGTTTGCCGTCAACTTGTTTTTTACGAATTCGTACAAAGTAAGTTTGTTAGAGATGAACTATTTGACTTTCGAAGTGTTTTCCCTAATGCAAAGGCAAAGCTTCACGGTGTTGATAAAATTAGATTTTTAGGGATTTGGGAATTTAAGCTTTAGGACCTTGACTTTTGAATCTATTTTAATCACCCCAACCCAAAAAAAGATATTGATAAAATAAGATTTCAGATAAATTACACTAATTTTAATTTAACATTGTAAAATATGGCCTTTATTTAGATTAAAAATAAATTATAATTATTTATTTGTACATAGCTCGAGAACAATGCTTGTAATAAGCTTTTTTTAATTTTTTATAAATTATTTTTTTGACATATAAGAAGGAGTTATGCCAAATACGCACTTAATTTAGATGAAATGAGAGGTAACAAAAAGGAAAAATAAGAAAGCTTTTTGACAAACTTTCTACAAAAAAGTAGGAAAAAAATAGAGTTTGACTTTGATAATAAATTAAATTATATAATTTTAATTGTAATAAATTAAACTCATAGAGTTTTGATTTAACCATAATTAAAATTATTCGTCAGTCTCTATTTTATTAGAGGTGACGAACCAATTATTATCATTTAATCGATGCAATTATAACTCATTTTCAAGCAAAATTCTAAAAAATAGGTTGAATATTTAACTTAAAAATTAGTCCTAATAGTATCAATTTTAACATGAAAATGAGCACTAATTGTATCGATTATAGATTTTTTCCATTTGATAACTTTGGAAGATGTCGTTTTCTTAATTATTTTGCAAGATTTAATTAATTATGTCAATTCTAATCAAACAAATACTGATGGGGGATTTTAAATATTTTTAAATCAAAAATTTAATGTTTAATTTTGTTACAATTAAAATTATAAAGTTTAATCTATTATTAAAGTCAAATCAATTATTATTTTTTTTTAACGTTCCCCAACTTCTAACATGGGGTAGACTGGTAGTCATTTTCTGCCCCTTACAAAAACATTTGAAAAAAGCAGAGCGTTAATTTCACTTTATTTTCTTAAATTATTTTTATTTTTTTCAAAGTGTCCCTCCAACAAATAATTTTTCTACATTGTACCTTAAACTAATGGATTATTTGCAATCAAAACCAACAGGCAAAGGCCGTCCATAAGAATGTTGGAAAATGTTTACTAAGTCACCATGTCATCACTAACTCAGCCCTGAAGTAATGTCTTGAAATAACCCTTAAAGCATAAGTTGCTCAGGACCGACCTAAATAGAAGGGAAACACATTAAATTAATATTGGAACATGAAAGAGATTGTCACGGGCTTGGAATGGGCTTCTAGTTCATGTGGAAGAATGCACACCATATGTTTAATGAATTGTTACGATCGTGACCTAAGTTTATAGAGCGAGAGCTGGTGTGGGAGATACATTGAGAATCGAAGTGCCTAAAGAAAAAGTGAGTTTAATGTAAAAGAAAGAAAATACATTCAGGTATTTAACAAGTAAAATATACTCAACAATTTAAACCTAAAAAACATGTAATCAACAAACTAATTCGTTTGTATGTATGGGGAATAATTAAAAATTTTGAAATTAGAGGGGTGTTTACTTAGAAACTGAGGTGTGAAAGGGTGTTTGAAAGTCTTCTAATTTTTCTTCTCAATTTTTAGCTAAAAAAAAGTTATAAGGATGTTTGACAATTTTTATAAGCTAATTTTTGGAAACAATCTTTTACGAAAAGTTTTATCAGAATCTATAAATTGTTTCTTAAAAAAATTTAGTTCAATGGTAAGATCACAACTTTATATCAATTAAGTAGTCTGACACGTAATACTATCGCTTAATGTGGTGACTTCTAAATAATATCAATTATACGTTTATTTTACCCCTCGTTTTATTGAAACAATGCCGTTTGCGAAATGATCAATGAGGCATGTAAGACTTGCACACTATTTTTTCCCCCAACACAAACGCTCTCTTCTAACCCTTTCAACCGAGTTTGTCGACAACCGAAACAGTTTCTCGCTTGTAAAAGGCTGGCCTCCATATGTG
>BRYE01000014.1:710000-727500 GCA_030159115.1 Actinidia arguta var. hypoleuca | reverse complement strand
AATACTAACCTTACGAAAGTGTTGCTTGACAACTCTAAAACTATCGGCACTTCAACTTTGCAGGAGGTGAAAAAATCAGTTTGTCTTGTGTCTACTTGTGGACTACAAACCTGCACGTTAGTTGATGGGGAGATTTGGGCAATTCGTAGATTGTGATATTCTCGGTTGATTAATAATTGTTAAAATGATATATAATAAATCAAGTAGGCTACTACTAACAACTTGATCTTTAATTATTTTAATTATATAATTAAAATTATCAAGTTGTTGGGTCAGTATTTTGACCCTAGAATTATATTGCCAATAATTATAATTATATGTAATTTATGTTCCTAATTGTTAAATGCATGAATTCTGGTATGTAATTATCACTCAGATATTTTTGTATTTTTATTTTATTTTATTTTTATTGCTTGCACAACTAGTAATAAAATTTATAAACTATATTACGTTTCAACTAGTAGGTGCCAAAGTCGGATTTAGTTAGGACTTGGGTGAGTGTGACTCAATGACCGGTGATGACCCTTTTTAATAACCCCTAGTTTCAGATTTAGGTCGTCAAAGTCTGACTGTATTTTTTATAAAATGACTGTTTGATATTGTCTCACTCCACAAATTCACTAAGGTATAGAGTGAGAAAAAATGTTTTATTGGAATTATCTTTCACTTTACCATCTTATTAACAAAAAAATCCACTTGCCCACATAGTTCAGGTTTCAAAAGGTTTAATTCTGTTTATTTGTTCCCGAGAGAGTTTTCAAAATTGAATGATATTTACAAGATGGAGACATATTTTGTTCCCTTGTCAAGACTTAAAAGCTTACTTACTACTGTGTTTATCCAATGTCCTGGAGTCTATTTACATAGGAATAGGACCGCCCGTTTTGTACCCAATCACCTCAAATTGACAAATTCCAATCTGTAGCCAGTCCAAAACCAAAAAGCCTATGGAATGATTGAAAAGATTTTAGTTGGGCCAATCCAAGCTGCTTAAGTTGTGCCATTAAATCCAGCCCATTCTAGGTGGACCTAACCTACAAGGCTCAAAAGAATTAGCCTTGTGTTAAATATAGAGATTCAATCAATGGGATTTTACCTCACACCGAAAACAACCCACAAAGAAAGGTTGTAGTCAAACATCTTTTTATCATAGGTCCTCTAGATAAAAATGACCTAATTTTGTCCCACTCGTCAATTAATTAGGCTCTGTTTAGCACCATTTTTTTTAGTTTTATTTTTATTTTTTTGCTTAAAATAAGCAAAAAAATCAATCAGAGTTGATTTTTTTATTTTTCTATTTTTGTATAGTTTTATCTAAAGTAAAGCCACAAAAGAAAAAAAAATTAAAAAATCTTAGCTTTTTTTAGTAGTAAGATTAAAAAAAACTTAATTTTTAAGCATTACCAAACGAAGTCTTAGTGTGAAAGACGAAATCCTTTCGTCCGATGTAGATGGAGAGAGAGACATTCGTAAATAACTCACCAGATATATAAATATGATCGGAGAGTGAAGTATAAAATTGAGAAAAACTTAGAGCGACGAAGAAAAGAAGGTTGAGAAGTTGGCAAAATTGGTTTAAGTCATTATTTATATGTTTGGAGTTAGCTTCGTTGTCAAATTACAATACCCTTTGCGCGGTGTGGCACAGGATCACAAAGAGATTTATGTATAAGCACAAAAATCGACAAGAAACAAAAGACAAATTAAGAAGAAGAAGAAGAAGAAAACAAATTGACTACTTGATATTAATTTGATTAGAAAGGTTTCATACGCTGCAAAAGTCAATGCCTATCGTCTTGTTACATCTACCAAATGTCCCACTACTTGAATGATGATGGCACTCTATATATAATATATGTTAAGTTTTATTAATTTCTTTAATTTTGCGCTCATATAACCAAATAAAAGCTATTGGATGTTCTTGAGCCAATGCCAGAAGTGCACAATTTAAAAGTATAGTTTGTTTTTCAATTTTTTTTAGTTATTTTAATTTTCGAGTCTTCTCATTTTTAATGATTTTTTGCATCGTTTGATTAAAATTTTATGTTTTGGGGATTCTTCATCTAAAAAATATAACTTTTTTGTTCAAATTTGGAAGAACAATCGCTAGAGACAAAAAACAATAGCTAATTTCTCGAGTAAATTAAAATATTTTTTGTCTTTAGGAAACCTTTTCTGAAATTAGATAAAAAAATTACTCTTCAAAAAAATCGAAAAAGTATTAAATTTTGATCAAAATGTTAAGAGAATACACTAAACACGAAAAAAACTCAAAAATCAAAGTAACTAAATATTTTTTTTTAAAAAAAATCCTAAACCCAATTAGGTCATACTGCCTATTATACTTTTTCAGAAGATGAACGGAGAACCTATATTAAATGCAAACTTCAAATGAGGTTATTGTAATTTTTTAGAAGAAAAAAAAACAGCTGAACTGGTTCAAAATTTCCCATATACAAGGAAGGGTAATCCTTCTCCTTATGATGTTGGTCAAATTCTTTATTTAAAACGTAAATCAAATTCAACCCTCCCATGAGTGAGATAGTAAGTGTCCAAGTACATGAAATGAGCTTACAGGGAGTTGAATTTTTGTTGCCTTTGACCCCATGGCTTAAATAATTATTTGTAGAGAGAGATAGAGGGTATAAATAGCATAACTGGGGGTCTAAAGTATAATTTTGCTCAAACTCTAAACAAGTGGATAAATATTATAAGGGTAAATTATGACAATGGTTCCTAGACTATTTATTTTGTGCCATTTTGGTCTCTCACGTACCCATTTTCTCAATTTTGTCCCTAGTATATCCAATTAGATTTTATGTGATCATTTTCTAATGATGTATGTTACTTTTTAAGTTTTTTATTATAAAATGGTCCCTACACCGACTATATTCAGGTAATGGTCAGTACATTTGGATACCACTCTTATTTTCAGAAGCATAATGGGCCTAAAATCAGAGAAATGAAAAATAAACCGATCTAATGAACCTCATCAATATCATGAAAAATATATTTACGACCTCTTTTATAATAAATAAAACATAACTAGTAATATCTTTAATTAGAAAATGACCACATAAAATACAATTGGATATATTAAATACGAAATTGAGAAAATCGGTACATAAGGGACCAAATTACCCATATTATTAGTACTTGTGATCGATTGAAATAATTAATTGTACAACGGTGTTTTAAGCAGATCCCATTAATTTCGTTAATCACTAACGATGGAGTGAACAAATTTGTGTCTCTATTTTTTGGATCAAATAGGGTCAAAAAATGAATTATTTTTTTATTCAAAATTGATATGAAACACCATTAGGTAGCTTTTGTAAGTAAATAAATAAATTACTCTAAAATAAATGCTAATAAACAACCTCGTAAACTTTATTTCTTTTTTTTATTTTATTTTATTCCCTTACTGTTGTGGGTTTGAATTACACAAATCAGCTTGCCAACTAAAAAAAATGGAGGGTAGACTCCTTATTTTTATTGTGAAGTAAATTTGAGACTAAACGAGTTGTGGTTAATGGACCAAAATTATATTGATAAATGTACAAAAATATATAAATATATTTACAATGCATAAAAAATGTAAATATATATATAAAAAAAACATTTATTAATCATTTCCAATGGACAGTCATTTGGAGAACCCAACATATAAAAATCAGTTTTTTAGAAAGTTAGTAGTAATAGTTAATACACATTTTTAATTCGTAAAATTTGACCATGACCTCAGTGCTTCATTAATTAAGAAAAAGAGCGTTTGTCAACGAGATTAATAAGTGTTCTCTAACAAATTTACACCTTTTTTTTTATTATTTACCCACAAAAAAAAATTACAACTTTTTGGGATAAATTTCACCATTGGTTCCTTTAATTTTACAAAAGTTTCACTTTGGTTCTTAGTGTTTAAATTTGAACAATTAATACTATTTAGGTTCGAGTTAGTTCTAATATAGTCTCCCATCAACACACGATATAAATTTTAACAGAACTAAAGGAGGTGAGTTTTGCATGAGTATTTTTTAGAGAGCAATATTACTACCATTGGTCTTTGTAGTTTTACCAAACTTTTAATTTGTTCTCTAAAAGTATCCATTTGAGTTTTTACATTTATTTTTTATTCAAATTGCTAACAAGTATTGATAGACGAACTATATTGAAATTAAATTAAAACTATAAAATTTTAATTATTCAAATTAAAATTATAAAAATCAAAGTGAAATTTTATCCAGTGTACAGGGACTAATAGTGAAATTTACACTGTGCTTATAAAAAGTCAAATAGACTTATCATTATCGTACGTTCCCACGTGCCATGAACCCTCGAGGTGTGCTCGGCCGCCAGAGACGCCGAATATCTTCTGAATATTCCTTTCCGTGTTGGCCGTCGTGCATTTTCCCAAGTCCAACACCATGCACTGTAGAGCTATGAAAATACTCTAAATTTCACTGACGCGCCCTGGATTCTATTGAAATCACGCTCTCACTAGCATTGTTATTCATAAAAATCGTTGGAGACGTGTTGTGTTTCTTATTTTCAAGTGGGTGTATTGGCGAACGGACAAGGGGCGGACAGGGGCCACGGCCCCCTCTGTGATGGCAAAAACTTCATTGATAATAGTAATGTTTTTAGTTGAGTCTCCTAACTTTAAATAAGCGACTCTCTTAAGATTTTATCCTACTGATTTTATATTTATATACAAGCACCATACATGTTTATTAATAAAATATTCAATATTTTTTGGATGAGATTGGAAGAAGTAGCCGAAAAGTTAAAAATGGCTCAAGACTTTGATACTGATTCGATAATAGATGAATTATATTACATGAAATAGCGTTGAGCTCAACTTTAGTTGATGGATGACATGATTGTGGTTGATTTTGTGTTTCATGTAAATCTATGTGTAGAAATTTATAACTTTTTTGTTTTTTTGACCAATGTCAAAAAAAATGGTTATGTAATTCTCTTTTGATATTTTTAGTTTGGTGTATGTCTCTCATTGATATTGAATGAAAATTTGCTTGCGAATACAGATTTTATGCTTATTTAAATGATCTTTTAGTGTAACTCTTATATGATATTTACGAGTAAAAAAAATTAAAACATTATAGTTAAATATTAAAATCATATAGTTCGGCTCCCTCTAAGCAAGGTTTCTGTGTCCGTCAATGAGTGGGTGAATAAAATCAAACTCTTTAAATATACATGAAAGTGTACCCTTCGGTCTAATTGCTTCAAACCTAGATTGGGGAAAAAAAAAGTTTTCAAAACCCACGTATTATACTAAAATTTAAGAGGGATTATTCGGAAACTATATGCTTCTCATCTCTAAATTATAACATTACATGCTCGATATGTACAAGTTTAAGAAAAATGCAATGAAATTGTTTTATGTCTTTATTTTCTCTTCTTTATTGAGCAACATGCTATAGGCCATTGTTAATTAATAACCTAACAACTAGAAAATGTTTGATAATCTTAAAAGGATAAATTATACTTTGCACCTTTGTATTTTTACTAAAATCTTATTTTGCATCATTAAATTTTTATTGTGTCAATCAACCCCTTATACTTTATATTAATTGTCAACGTGACCCATCAATCCAATTGTCATTCAGTTAAGTGATGAAAAAAAATCATGTGGCCCTTAATTAAATGAAATATCCACATCATGACAAGATTTAACACTTGACCTAAAGTGCAAAAGATTGACCGACACAAATTACAAGAACGGGTATAAAAGAGATTTGAGTAAAAGTATATAAGTGCAAAATATAACGAGAAATCCTACGTTCTTAAAATTTGGAATAATAAATATTTTTGAATTTAAAAGTAAATAATAAAGATTTACTTGCTTTTGTGATTCCACACACTCAAATAAATCTGAACCATTTTTATAAAAAATTGACTAACACAATTTAAATATAACGAGTAGAAAATATATTTGAGAAAAAATATTTAAGTGCAAAATGTAATTTACCCTTTTTTTTAAACTGTGGGGTATCAGAAAACTACGTGACAATTTGGCTGTTCTATTCATTGCCTGTGTGGATCTGTAGGAGTGACTAGTGAGAGATGTGCAGCGGAATCTCTGACATGTGAATTTAGATCTTATTAACCAGTGGTTCAAAACAAACGCATGTGTGGTCTCCCTCCATTGTCAAAGTATAGTAGTACAAATAATTTCGTTCTATAGCCATGTGATGTAGATCAGCGTCTGAGCTAGTACAATTTTGTCACTTGGCTCACTTTTTAACTAGAGGTCAAAAGAAATGTTAACCACGACTCATTAGGGGAAATTTGTGATGTAATACGTAAAAAAATATATGAAAATGTACAAAAATGCGTTGAAATGTGTAAAATGTGCTATGAAAAGTTACTAAATAACGTTTCTGTTTCGATCTATCTATTTCAGCTTCAATTGCCCAATACTAGAGCTAGAAAATTTTAAAAAACAACAAAAATATTGCTACAAGAATGTGAAAATAGAATTTAGGATAAATTATATTTCACCTCTTCTATTCTTTGAAATCACATTTAATGACACAATTACTATTATACACTTCTTTTATCATCAATTTTGAAGAAGAAATGAATATAGAGATAAATGGCTACCGCCTTCCACCATGATGCAGATGCAATTTTAGGAATTTCATAATTTAATTTTTTTTATTTTTAAGAATGATGTGGAACGAAAATACAAAAATTATATTTATTTATTATTATTTATTTTAATTAGTTTTCTTTTAGTATTGGGATTTTAATTTTCTTTTTTAATTAGGATTTTATTAGATTACGTATTATTTTATTTTGGTAGTCTAGTTGATTTAGAATTTTAATAGGTTTAAAATTCTAGTTTCCTTTCTACTACAAATAAGTATGTAACCTTATTTTTAAAGAAGTTGATTGATTAATAAAAAATTGAGTGATTAAAAAGAGTGTTCTTTTTTTTTCTTCCAAATTTTTTTGTATTCTCCGGAATCAACAGAGTATTTGATACCTTTATTCCCGATATTCTGTATGAATCAATAGATTTAGAGAGGAATTTCGTTTTCGGCATTCGTAGAATCAACGGATTCGAAATCGTTTGTCTTTTTCGATTATTTTTTTTTTTCACGCTTCCGTACTGCATCACACTGTCACCTCTATCTTTCATTAGCACCTTTTAGCACCTTAACCTTCCATTGCAAACTCCTACCACCTTTACCTTCCACCAACATCAATACCACCTGAGCTCATTGCCACCTCCACCAATCAAGTCGAACCCACTTCCAACCTCCACCACAAAATAATCTATAATAACCACGCAAGTTGCATCTCGTATGACTTCCACCCTTTCCCCTTCTCCAATCAACAACACCTTTTGCATCCCCTCCCTCTAATAAATAAATTTTGCTGAACCCGAAGAAATAAAAAATATATAAAATAAATAAATTTTATATAAAAATAATATATAAGCTTTGGGATGCCCCAATAACCTATTTATCATTAAGCCTAATGCTAAGTCCGACCCGATTTGTTCAGTGAGTGTATTGAGAAACTTATGTTATCTAAGTATCTTCTCTGTTAAAAACTTAGTTATATATGCCCAATGACACATCTTATACTTCCAAACTCAAAACTTACAAACAACTTAACTTTCTCATTTCCAACCAATGTGGGACTAAGATCCAATTCTTTCTTTCAATAACTTTAACCAATCATTTTTTAAGTTAATTTTTATTCACTTTTTGTAATATTTTTTATTTATTTTTTCAATAGATCTCTTCACAAATGTTCAAAGATTGTGTTCAATTATTAACCCACAAAAAATAATTATGGGATTCACTTTAAATGTAGTTCTAAAGTGACCAAAAAACATAATAGTTCCAACGTTAAGAAAGTAATCTATTTAGAACTTCACTAAGAAAAAAAAATGACAATAATACTATAGGAAAATTAATTTGTTTAGTTTGGCAAAATCTATGACACACACCATATGTATCATAGAAATATTACGATCGATTATGATAAATGTTACCATCAGTTGCGGTGTATGTTATGATTGATGTTGTAAATACTGCAGAAGATGTGTATGTTAAAAATATATTGTTACAAACCATTATGACAAATTTTATGACATTTTTTGTGATAGTAAAATGCTATAATTTTTTTCTGTTACAATCGTTTATTGTAATGTTATACTTAAATACACCATATGTATTGTTTTGGGGAGAATATGTATTATTTTGGGGAGTGTGGGTGCTATAGCAGCTCCCTTTTAGTTGTACTACAAACCAAACCTTTGAGACTTTTGTCAGCCCCTCTTTTAAACTCACCTTCTCAATCTCTGAAGAAGATCCACGATAACAAAAATTATGGAATCAAGATTAAGCAGGACCCACCCACAATTATTGGAGTAAAATTTAAATTAGAACAAAATGGCATCCAATGCTTGACATTAAAAAAAACAAAGTACCATGATTATGAGGCATTGCTAAAGAACTGCAAAATATATAATAAAAGAAATTCTTAATCACCGCCCAATTAACAGTAATTAATAGAAAAAATTTGAATCCTAAACTCAGACAATTTGGACCACCTTTTTGGAACAGTGGACATGAATCCTAAAACTATATTTTTGAGTGGCATCCACGTATTACAAGGATTTCCTATTTTTTTTCACAATTTGGACCATCTCTAACAAAAGCCTCATGGGATGTCTCTTGACTGTGTGTTTCTTGACAAGGGTTTGGTCACCCTTCCCCACTGTAGTGAGACTAATTGGCTAAAGAAATTAAAATTAGATAGTTTCCTAATTTTTGGGTCTTTTTCATAATGATATTTTGTAGGGCACACTATCAACATTACACATCCTTTCACATCAAATCAGTTTGTCCTGTTGCTTCTTAATCAATATCCTTTGAGAACACAAGGAGTTTCAGCATTTTCTACATTTGGTTTAGAATCTTTGTCATGTTTTGCCAATTGGTGTGCCTTTTTATTGAAAAAAGTTATCAATAAGGATTACTTTTTTTTAATAGAGTGATCAATGAGTTTTAGAATATTTCTATTTAGACAAAAAAGTCTTATTTCCAATAAATTGATACAAATGCATTCAAACATTCATAATAATACATTTTATTATATATTTTTTCCTTCTCATTCAAATAGGGATATTATTAGATTATAAAAATAAAAATATTTTTTAATTTAGATAATATGGTTTTCTGTTTAATAAATATAGTTATTTTTAATTTACTTAATAATCTTGAGATATTTACTTAATATGAATGCCTTTATTTTTGTAATGAATTTGGATACCAAATATTTATTTTTTAAGTACATTTTGATTAAGAGTACTTAAAAAGTGAATAATTTAGATCATTTTTTTTTTAAAAATACTTATTGATAAAAAATAAAAATAGAGTAATTTATAAATAAATGATATTTTGAAGGGGGAAAATATAATTTTTATTCATTTTAGTTGGTGTACTAAGAAAAAAATTGAAGTATTTAAATTTAAGGATAATCTTGTTATTTTTGTTAAAAAATTAACTTAATAAACAATATTGATAACATGTTCAAAAGTAAATAACACCAGTATTATTTTAAAAGCTATAAAGGAGTATTTATAATTATCAAAAGCTTCAGGAGATCAGTAAAATTTACTCAAATTACAAAATGAGACCAGGAGACAAAATTTTTGTTTTTTTGCTTTCAATAAAATTCAAAAGGCCGCAAAAATATAAAAATTAAACATCAATTCAAAGAGCGCTTAAAGAGGAAAATCCAATTGATTAATTACTAAAATAAAGTGATCCATACATATGCTAAATCAAATGATCAAGATTAAAAATAGACAAATGAATCCATCCTAGGGTTTTCAAACATCTTGTTGAATTTGATATTTAAGGCAAACTAAACCACATGCACTAATATTTTTTTACCCAGATGCGACTTTTACTAGATTTCTAGTGGTCTAGATTTGATTCTCACAACATTGTGTGCCTTACAAGTGTTCAACATAAAGTTGTGTTTGGATAATGATTTGGTGCTTTTTTTTTTTTACCAAATCATTGAAAAATTTTCTCCTACCAAATCATTAATTCAAATACATCACCAGAGTAGTACTCCCCCGTCTTATATTATTAGTTTATTGTTCTAATTTGGGTTGTTTTAAAATATATGTTCACTTTTAAAATTAAACAAACAAAACTATGCAATTTTTGTCTTTGATCCTTTTTTTTTATATAAAAAAAGTAATTCTAATGTATTTGTGATTACTTTTTTAAGCAATTTTTTTTTCCTATATTTTGGGGGTGAAATAACTGTTTTTTAAAAACTACCCAACTCATACTTCCCAGTTTTTGCTTCTACCTATTATCCAGTTATAGAAACAAAATGATTAAATATCCTATATTTGTTTGACTTAATTTCAAATATCCCATCATAAATATATAACTAATCAATGGAGCTCCCTTTATTCTCTCTCTCTCCTCTCTCTCTCATGAGGACCTACTTCACACTAGAATCACTGTCCCAACTTCTCTATGCCGTCTTCGTTTACCACCATCTTCAACCGTCGATAAACTGTTGGTCACCGTTTATTTTTGTTGTTAAACTCTATTAAAAATGTACTGTTTATTTGCTTATTAATGAATTTTTAATTACAAAAATTGAATATATTTAATTTTCTATTAAACTAAGAGTGATGACATTGTGGACAAATTCATAAGAAATAACCATTTTACAGTTTATTCAGCAAACACGACTAATCTACTTAAATTCATAATTTCACAACAATTGTAAATACTTTCGCAAATTCAACTTAATATCCATAATCTAATTTTTTTGTTGCATAAGTTAAAAATACAAACACCTCATAGCACTAAATAAGGTTCACATCAATATAATATAATAAGTGCCCCACTACAATGACAGCGCCCGAATTGGACCACGGCCCCGCAGACTCCCACAAAATCTTCCCTTCTCGCCGTTATTTATTTCCCCCCACCCACCCCCCTTTTGTCATTTACACGGTTTTACTTGGGAATTTCATGACTAGAAGGTAGATTACGGCAAGTCATTTATGTTTAAACTTTAGGCTCAGTTTGGATTAATTTTTTAAAAAATTAATTTTTTATAGCTTTTAAAAATTTGTTAATTACTTTGTTTTTTAGTTTTTTTAAAAAATAAATTTGTTTAACACTTTTATCCAAAAAAATTATATTTTTATAATTCGGTACCCAATCCACTTGATCAACTAATTCAATGGACCAATTTTACCATTTATAAATGGAGACCCATTTAAAATCAAAATAAAATCCGTATAGACTAACCCAACACATAAAAATTGATAGCACCCAGAGAGCATGTAAATTTTTTTTACTAAAAATAATAATAATAAAATAATTAAGTGAACTAAGAAAAATTAGGCCAAACTGAGCGTAAATCATGAAGAGCTTGTAACGGGATTGTGCCTTGTTTTTGATTCAATATGACAACTCTAGATATCTCTCTCTATAAATATTTGGTTATGATGGGATCTCAACATTTTAAATTAATTTTTGAGACATTATTAGATAATAATTAACTTGTAGCTACTAAGAACCTACAACTACCAAGTTTTGACAAGGATTTGTCAACTATAACATGAGTTTAACTTCAATTTTATATGTTTTATTTATTTATATATATGTAATGTTCCAATAATACTTTGTCCAACCAGTGACCATCACCATTTGTTTAAACTTAACCCCAATTAGTCCCAGTTCTTTCAGTTAATAGTGATTTAATGTTTAATTCTTTTGTTTTTTAAAAAATATCTTTGAGAGAATTACGTAAAAACTTATAGAGTTTAACCATAAGAATAAATTAAATCTTATAATTTTAACTGTAACAAATTAAACCATATTGTTTTGATTTCGTTAGCAATTTTAAATCTTTGTTAGTCTCTATTTACTTAGGATTAACGGAATAAATTTTTTTTTATCCAAAATGCACTGAAACCGTGTCGTATAGGGGTTTTTCTTTTTTAAAGCCCTAATCGAACTATTCTTATTTTAAAATGGCATAAAAAATAATTTTTTTAAATAAATATAAAACTCAATCTCTTTAATTTCTCTTGTTAATTAGTTTGATTAGGACTCGATTTGTTACAATTGAAATTTTAAAATGGCAAAAACGTTAAAATCCCTAGTGAAGTTACTGAGTTTTTACAAACTAGGCTTTTAAGATAAGAGAGATTTTCAGGATCTAATTTTCCATATTAAAAAAACATAAAAATAAATGAATGTTTAGTTGAAAATCTTTTCAATGTTCATTAAACAAAAAGTCACTGTTAGACATGGTTTTTTTTAAGGGTAAATTTCATCGACCTCATGAGATTTTTGACAAATATAGTTACTTTATTTATAAATTTTAAAATATTATTGACCTTCTTTATTTTTAAACTATTGTCAAGATTCTCCTTTAAGATAATTATTGCCCTTATGTTTAGGGCTTTCAAATTCATTTTTTCAAATATATTCATTAAAATAAAAAATATTCTATTTTTTTAAAGCAAATAGATAATAAAAAATATTTTTTTAAGTATGTTTAGGTTAGGAGCACTTAAAAAATAAATTATTTACATTAATTTTCGTAAGACAAAATTGTTATTGATGACAAATTTTTATTTTTTAAATACATTCTGATTAGGGATACTTATTTAAATTATTTTTTAAAAAAAATAAAAATAGAGTAGTTTATAAATAAATGGTATTTTGAAAATAAAAATATTTATTTATTTTAATAGGTGTATTGATAAAAAAATTGAAATCCCTAAATTTAAGGGCAAGGTTATTATTTTTTTCTCAAAAATTAGCTCAAATGGAGAATCTTGACAATAATTTTAAAAGTAAGAGAGTCAGTGCTATTTTTAAAACTACAGAGTAGGTGTCTATATTTGTCAGAAATTTCAAGGGAGGTTAGTAAAATTTACCCTTTTAGATTTTTTAACTGCTTTGGTTTTTGAATTTTTTTTTGTCTTTGGTGAATTTTTTTAGTCATTTGTTCAAAACTTTATATTGTTCTAGTTCCTCTTAATGAGAGAAGTCTAAAAATATAAATTTTTTTATCTAGTTTGAAAAATAATTCACTAAAAAAAATAATTGTTTTTACTCGATAAATTAACTATTTTTTTATGTTTTATTTGAATCAAGGATTTACTTGATTTAACTGTTTAAGACCATTTTTTCAATTTTTATTTCTATTTCGTTTTCCTCACCCAATCCTTGTTCGAAACACAGACTTAGTGAATAATTTTTTTTTTAGATTCGAACAACAAATTTAGATTTTTAGATTTCTCTTTGTAAGGTTGTGTAATTGTCAAAATTTATTGACATGTCTTATTTAATGTATTTGGGGATTTAAGTTATCAATCACAAGCATTTGAAAAGATTTTCAAGTATATTCATGCAAGTTCGTGCTAAGAGAGACTTGTATGATCATCGTGAATGATAAATGAGGTTTCGAGGAACGTCAATGAATTTCGAGGAATCTCGAGGGCAAAAATAGTGGGCTGAAATTTAATCAATACCTCACAGGTACTTCGAGGGATCTCGCGGGATCCTCGAGGATGTTGAGAAATCTCAAGGGGTAAATGCTGAGAGCTAACAAAAATATATAGAGCTCGCGGGATCTTTGCGGGAGCGAGACATGAAAAACTAAAGCATCGAAAATAACGCAACTAGGGTTTTTTACTCCTATAAAAGGCCCAGCACCCTTCCCAAATAAGATCTGTGCCGCCTCTATCATAATACTCCAGAGAAAAATATTTTCTATCTTCTAGGGAGCTCAGAAACAGATCTTAGCATAGATCTTAGCACAAATCTTCTTCAATCAAATTGAAGAAATTGAGATTCTTGAAAGAGTTCAAGACGTGAAATCCGTTCTAAGGGGGTCTGAACGGTGGTCAAGCACAGAGACGGTGAATCGTGGATACGAGTTAGATCTAGACAATCATTAAATCATAGAGTTGATATGTTTTGATTGTGAGAGTCTTGTAATTGTCTGAACATCAAGTTATAGTGCATGATACTTGTTCGGCAAATGGGACACGTAGTTTTTCTCCCATTCAAGGATTTTCACGAAAAAAAGTCTGATTTGTTTTTGATTGAATAGCTTGTTTTCTTTTTGTCTTGGATCGTAATCAATAAGAACTAAAAAATATTAATTTTGATGAAGCAAAAAAATTATTTGTTGCTATAGTGAACTTCTTTTTATGTGTTGAATGAGTGCATACCTGGTTGATAACATATTGATTATTGAGTCTGACGAATGTTCGAATAATGGTTACATAAAGCTATAACTATTATAAATCGTAAAGAACATGTCGTTGAAAAGTTAGGATATTGATTATTCATCTTTGAAGTTCGGAAGCCATATATAGGAGATTGAGAGATTTGGAAACAGAAGTGAAAGGTTGAAAATTTGATGCCTCAATTTAAAAGGTTCATGCTAATCATAATTCAATGACCACTCAGTAACTAAGCTGTATAAAAGGTAAAAAAGATTACCTTCTCAAGACACAATTCACCCATTTTAATACATTTCACTTATTTTTATATATTTTTCGCATATTTTATTTCAATACAAGGGTGAGAAAAATACTAGGTTATCATTAATTTTAGGGTATTTTGGTAAAATATAGTAACTTGTATACTCATAAATTATGGATCCGGACTTGTATTCACAAAAAATCTAGTCATTTTAGAAGTTGATTATTTTTCAATAGTTGTGAATTAATTACATTAGATGCTGTATTTTCTCAATTTGCATAAAGTAAATGTTAAAAAACTTCTTTTGTTTACCATATGAATTTTGATTTGATATTTTTTTAATATTTTTAATCCAATTAAAATTGATATGTTTATGTTAATTTACATTAAGTAAATATTTGTGATGTAACGACACGATTTTTCTGGCCATTAAGTAATCAACAATCATCGTATTTTTCTTATATATAAATCAAAGTGCTATTTTTTCTCAAATATTTAGCAATCTTCAAATGTTAATATTACAATGTCTCCAAAAATAATTTATACAAAATGATCTAAAATCTCAAACCTCCAATTCCTTCACCCAACCAATCTCATATTACCTGAACTACCATGTTTGCCTGAAAAATCATTTTAAACATAAAAGTATACAACATACGAGAATATGCTCAATTCAATAATGGTGAAGAAAATGAATCATATTAACCCATTAACTATTGAAATAGTGATGAAAATTCATCACATATTATCGATGTACTTAAATTAAATGCCTTTATGTATAAAATATTATTATTTTTTAGTCATTCAATCAATGTCTTTGTTGGATATATAATAATTTTATCAAAAAAATAGCATATATAGTATTCCAATCACTATTCAACTGATGTCATAGATGAACAATCAATCTTACCAACAGACGATTGACGTCAGGGGTACTTTGTGTATTTACTCGGAACCTTAAGGGTGGTCAGTGTAAATAGAAGAACCTGTTATAAGTTTCAAACTTCAGGGGAGGTCATTGTAATTTCTCAAACGTCAGGGATATTTTGTGTATTAACTCGGAACTTCATGGGAGGTCAGTGTATTTCACGCTTTTTTATTTGTTGTTTTGTGTAGTGGTAATATTGATCATACGATAATTTAAAAATTAATTATTTCTCAATACGAACATCATATTGATAATTTTTTATTTTTTAATTTAAAAATTTTATTTTGTTAGTTTATCTATTTTGCGTTTTATATTAGCGTTGATTGGTTCATAGTTATTCAAAATGGACTTTTAAAAAATAATTACTTATTATAAATTTTTTTTATAGAACATTAAAAAAATTCTGTTGTAATTTTCTCTTACTTTTATTGTCCAAACCCTTTCTCTCGCTGCTAAACATGTGAATTTGAGTCATTTTCATAGCTATTCTCCTACACTCCATTTTATCTTTTAAAATCTTGCTCCAAAATTAACTTTAACCTCCAAAATTACCAAGTTTTTTTCTACAAACTACCAATTAAGCATACCACGAGAAAAATAATATAATAAAAGTGTAACAGTACAAAAAAAGTAATAGAATAATTATAATATTTAATTAACATAATTTTTTATAAAAATCATAAGTTTAGCTGATCATACCAAGTAAACGATTTTAATTACAAAGATGGACTAATGATGATCCCCTAAAAATAAAATACCCCAAAACCTACTTTTGTAATGATGTTTTGGTATCAATGGATATAAAACATTAATCCGACCACTAATTTGCCTTTTCGACTAATGGCGAACACTAATCTGATCAATAATTTCCATTTAGAGCTGTCTTTTCCAATCGAAAAGATAAGGAAAAAAAATGCTTATAAAATTAGGCAACATTACACATTATGATGTGGTAGGCTGTACCAGATGCAGATAAGACACTCCAATCAGAGTTGGGCCCCACCTAGTGATGACAAAAATAATAATAAACTTGTACCTTCCCCAGATAAACCAAAAAAAAAACATCACTAAAAATTTATACAATTTTTTTTACTGTTGTTGAAATGAAACACTTGTAATTATGATTGTTTTTATGATTCCGTACTTATTAAGTTTCTTGGTTTATTAGCCTAAAAAATAAGTTTGCCAAGTAAATCACGACTTTTTAGCTTTTTATTTGGATTATTAGTGAACTGTTTTCATTATCAATGCCCTGGACCATGGCTAAAGTCCCAATTAAGAATGATAAAAGAACCAAGTTAATTAAGTTTAATTAGCTCGTGTTTGGCTTATTAAAATTTTATTTAAAATTAGTTTGTTACTTAAACAATTTAATTTTAAATATATATTTTAAGTTTATTAAGCTTTAAATCAATCTTGAACAATATACTATTCGACTAATAAGTTTATAATGTGTAAACAATTCAAGTTACTTGATTTCGGCTCGATTAAAACTTTTTTTGAATTCGATTTGCTTGATAAATAAGCTAAAATCAAATTATAACTCGTTAAGTTTTTAAATTAGGCGTTAACAATCTAGCTTGTTTATCATCCTATCCTCGGTAAATAATAATTTTTGGCTATTTAATTTGAATTCTGTTTTGTGTTTTAGCAATTTTTTAGGTAAATAGCAGAGATACCCCTTTATATTCGACGAAACATCAAATACCCCCCTGCTATTATAAAAACATTTGCAGTACCCCCTCACTTTTACTATTTCCTATTTTTCATTCCCCTTTAATATTAAATGGTCATTTTATTGAAAGAAAAAATATGGTCAAAACTTACATTAAAGCAAAATGATTTCTTTTCCCTAACTCGTTGTATCACTAGTGGCACAAAAATACAAAGTAAACTTCTTCTTTTTTCTGGTTGTTATTAGTGAAAGCAAATAAATAATTAATTTTTAATATTTTTTAGTATTTTTTATTTAGCTCTAATTTTGTGTTATTTTTCTCCTAATTCCCCAACAACATTAAAGAATTTTTTTTTTACCTTT
>BRYE01000014.1:667500-670000 GCA_030159115.1 Actinidia arguta var. hypoleuca | reverse complement strand
CTATAATCAATCCTTGTATTATAAATATGATTATGATGTGTACATTGTACAAAATATTGAGTTCAAATATTTTTTTTCTTCTAATTGTTCATTTTTAAAACTATTTGTTTGTAATTTGTCGTTTTTATTTGTCGACCTTCCCTTTAAGAGAAGGTCTTCCATAAATGATGAAGCGAATAATAAATTTATAATACATTATTACATTAACTTCAAAGGCATGTAATTCTATAAAAAAATCATTCTCAATTTACAACAAGAATTTGAGAAAATAAACTTACTATGAAATTTCAGATTAAAAAAATAAACTTTTTTTTTACAACTATCTCTTGCTTATGCATAGGATGTTCGTCATTCTACTTGTATAATTGATTAGCTAATAGAAGTTGATAAGTTTTGGCTGGAAAATTTATAAAAAATTCTATCTCTCCAAAACAAATTTTTTTAAGAAAAGCAACTTCAAATACTGTAAAAGTATTTTTTTAAGCAAAATCTGATAATTTGCTCAACTCAAATAACTTTACACAATTAAGAAGTACTTAAACTTCGTGATAACGTCGACCATTGCACTTCCCAACAACACACTATTTTAGAAATTAAGTTATTCGTACATATAGAAGTAGAAAATGTTATGGTTTTCAGAATTGTTAAATTTCAAATAAATTTTGTAAAAACCTTTAACGATGTAAACAAAATTATGTTATCAATTTTAAAGTTCTACAATGCTTACTTCAAAAGGCACGTGAATCATTGTACAGCTAAAGTAAATTTAAGGCTATCATTTAATTTCAACAAATATTTATTTGATTCGTACGTAAATAATATGGTAAGTGATAACTACAATTAATGAATATGGGTGTAAAGCAATTGAATTTACTTTCCTTTTCTTGTTACGAATAGAATTTTGGGTCATATAGATTCAAACTAAAACAGAAATAACTTTAATTTGGCTCTCTTCATAAATGTTCAAAAGTTAGTAAAAACATAACTTCTTAAAAAATTTAGCTTATTTATAAAGTGTCAAAAGAACACTGACTTACAATATTTTTCTTGTTGTTCACATCACATCACATCACAGCGCATATTTATTTGCAAAAACTTTTATTTCAAAATTCTCTACAATTTTTTTTTATGTATTTTATATTTAAGTATAAGAAATATTTAATCTTAAATGAAGATAAGCAAATACGTCTTTATGTTGAGGTGTAGATAAAAAATAATGTATCTAGATTATAGTAGGAGTGAGAACCCCGGTAGAAGTGTGAAACTGTCCAAGCCGGTTTAGGTAAATCAAGCCATTTCCTTATGATTCGGTTTGCGATTTTTTCCATCCAAACCACGGTTAAAAATTGAATCTAACTGTGAGTTATATATATATATAAAAGCCCGTAATCCAAACTAAAAACTAATTATCTAAATAAGTCCAAATTGTGAGTTGTTTTAAAACTAAGTAATGTTGATAGTATTGATTCTTATGGGCATTTTTTAGTGTATTAGTTTAACTTTAATTTTTAGTTTTTGTGATTTTATTAGTTCAAAATTTGTATTTTTATGTCTTAGTTTATCCATGTATATATCATAAGTAAATGTGATTGAATGAAAGAAACTATAAAACCGATCTTTCCGTTCATAATAAAAAACCTTAAAAATAATACGTATTTCTTCCCGAATCATCCTTTTCATCCAATACCTCTTGCCACTTTCATTTTCGTTGTCCTCGTTAACAAAATCTTTGTACAAATCGATTACAAACAAATCTTGCTTTGGGGGCTAAATAATATAATTGTAAGTGGATCCTTATATGTGAATCCTGCTAATGGAGTATAAAATAATTGTAAATGAACGAACAGAACACTTTCAAAAACATACATAGAAATAAATTACTTTTGTTCACATACACAGGGAACACAATCTATTCATATTTTTAAAAGTGAACAAAATGCAGAAAGTTCATATATGAACAAATTACTCTTATTTACATGTATAATGGTGAACAATTCCAAAGGGTGGTCGCGTGATGGATGCAACAATTGGCAAAGGGTAGTTCCACGATGGTCATGTGGTGGTTGCAGTGTTTATGGCGGTGGTCGTGTGATGGTGGGGCTGTGAACAGTTTAGGAGAGAAAGGTTTTTGGAAAGTTGGGTGTACTAAATTTAATTAGGTTGATAATTGATGTTTCAAAATGGGATGATTTGTGTACATGGCATTTTTTGATTAAAGTGGTTTATACTAAAACTAGTAATTGTCTGTGCTCATGGACGCTACGCCAACACACAAAAAGGGACTACCTCTTAAGTATATTCGCTAGCGTTTTACAATCTAAAAAATAGATAATATATAAATATCAGATAAGAGATACAATATTTGCATTTACGAAGAAATACATTATAACAAAATAGAAAATAAATTAGAAAATGTAATGATTTTGAAAAAGTGTTGTTATTTTGAGAGAAATTAAGTAGAAAGAAAATGGTGTTTTAATTTTTGGGGGGGATTCTACTA
>BRYE01000014.1:640000-642500 GCA_030159115.1 Actinidia arguta var. hypoleuca | reverse complement strand
TTGTCCGGAGCAACGTTCGGCCTTGCTTCTTCAGCCTTCTCACGAGCTTTCTTAAGCAAAAACAGTTATTGCTTGCGGTGGTGGTGGTTGGGGTTGTGCACTTGGTCTTTGGCCACCATGGAAGTCCCATTTGTGCCATCTCTCTCTCCCCCACTCTCTCTCTCTCTCTAGAAAGCTAGATTGGAGTAACTCTTTTTGAGTAGAAGTAATATAAGCTAGTTGTGAATCAATGAATGTATGCTGATAGGAGGGGAGGGTGCTTCCAATATATATGGACCCGTGGCGGTGGGTGCATCTGAATTTATATTTGATTAATGATATACAAATAAAGCCCAATTTAGTTTAGTTTTATTTTATATATATTTTTTAATTGTATTAGATTCAAGTTTTTTCGTGGTAAAAAAAATTAACTATTTGATTAAAATCTTATACTTTTTCGGTTCGTATCAACAAGAAAAGTCTAAAAATATAAAATATTTCATCCAATTTGAGAAAAAGTTCACAAACAACAACTTTTTTTTTAATTACTTGATAGAATAGCTAATTTTTTCTTCTATAGTGGATATTTTTTAAATTTAAACAAATTTTTAATATTTTAGATTTCTCTCATCAAGATCGAGTGAAAAAATATAAAATTTTAATTAAACGGTAAAATAATTCATTAAAAATAAAAAAACTGAAAAGTCATAGTAGTTAAAAAAACACAAACAACGCTTGAACAAACTGGGCCTAAAAATTTCTAGAGAAACAAACGGTAAACAAAATTCTAGGGGCTCGCCAATATTTGTTAATGAGGAGGTGTTGGGAGTTGTACCAATTGTTATGAAAGACGATTTACAATTTAAAAAGTCTTATTTAAAAAAAAAGGGTAATAATTTGAGTTGTGTTGTGTTGTGCTGTGCCAGTTCGATCTATTTATTTTTCGTAGTACTTTTCGTGCTTTGGGATGTGTTGTGCCATAAATATTTTTTTTAATGAATTAGTTAGTAAGTCAAAAATTTGAAATTATTTAAGATTTGCAAACATTATTATTTTAATTTTCTAAAATTATTTTTTTTCAAACACTTCTATTTTTTCTCATTATTAAATTTTTACAATTAAAATACTACAATAAATTTAATAAATAAAGTTATTTTATTAATAATAAAAATTTAGAATACGATAAATGCAAATATTGGGATGTTTATGTGAAGAAAGGGTTATGCCTAAAGGCCCTGATCTAGCTCATCACTGTTCCCGTGTCGCACCATGTCTAACCTATTATAATCTTGTTTTGTCGTGTCGTGCCGTGCCCATGCCAACCCGACACAATTGACACGTCTAATTTGGACCATTCTTTCTTATCATATAATCAAGGCTAAATTGGGCCTTAGATTAATTAGTAGGGATAAGTTTTGGACATTCGATCTTAATACAAAATACGGCTCAAAATTGGCTTCCTCCTTTGTTAGGTTTGGGCATGGGACAAACAAGGGATGAGGAGAAAGGCCAATCCTTGTTCAAAAGATGCCATAAAAATAGTCCTTCTCCTAAAATAGAATACTCCCAATTTAGGAGGACCAAAGATTAGTTTGAAAAGTCACAACTCTACCCCAAAATTGCAATTCAAAAGAGACAGATGCTAAATTAGCTTACGTAATATTTTTAAAATGTCCAATCTCTAAACTGGTCCTTGTAGTTTTAACTATTACCAATTCAATCTCCATTTGAAATTTAAACCCGACCGAAAAACATATACATGAACTCCAAGTCAAGCTACATGCAAGTTCCATGTATTATGTATACCAGCCTAACGTGACCCCCACGTGGCCAAAGCAATCAACACCCAATGAAGAACTAGGCTTCTTTGCGGTTCATTTTTATACTGAACTGGTGCAGTTAATAATTTTGAGCCTCATTTTAAATAATTCAAATCGTTCATATTGTATATCTTATTATGAAATTTAATTCTGTAAAAAATCGCATTAACTGGATACATATCAACAGCCGATCAATATCAATATATATCAAGATAAATTGATATAATTTTGTGTTCTATATTCATTTATTAAATTATGAAACAATATTGAATGGATATTGAACAGTGTCCGATCAATGTGATTTTTTACGATATTTAAAATGGAGATTATCATATAAATGATTTAAATAATTAAAATGAGCCTAAAATAGAATTTAAAATACTTAAACTGCACTGATACAATCCATTTCCTTATCTTTAGAGAAGTCAGGTCTATAAAGTGAACTACCGCAACAATGAAATCTTTCATGAAACCATGAACGCTGATTTTTTTGAACCTCGGTTGTCTACAATCTTGATAATTGTCTCTGATGTTAGATATCGATCTGTTGAGTCCATCTCACTTGGATATGTTCGAGCCTACATATTTGGGCACAAGTCCAATTGGCTCACATGGAGTGTTCATGTAAAAGTGAAACTCTCAAGTTATCTAGAACTCATTGAATGATTATCTCTTGAAGAGTCAATCTT
The DNA here is from genome assembly GCA_030159115.1 of Actinidia arguta var. hypoleuca. Classification (NCBI taxonomy): domain Eukaryota; kingdom Viridiplantae; phylum Streptophyta; class Magnoliopsida; order Ericales; family Actinidiaceae; genus Actinidia; species Actinidia arguta. The sequence continues at coordinate 640,012 of BRYE01000014.1, read as the reverse complement.
GAGTTGGGATAT
>BRYE01000014.1:630000-632500 GCA_030159115.1 Actinidia arguta var. hypoleuca | reverse complement strand
TTGGGTTAAGAAGTAACTCGTTGCAATATTGTCCGTCAAGACCACGAACTTGGAACCAAGCAAGTAATGCCTCCACGTCCGCAAGCAATGGACCACCGCGGTCATCTCTTTTTCTTGCACCGTATATCGTCTCTCGGTGTCATTAAGCTTGCGGCTTTCAAAAGCAACGGGGTGGCCATCTTGCATTAACACCCCTCCGATGGCGAAATCCGAGGCATCGGTTTGGACTTCAAAAGGCTTGGTGTGATCCGACAACGCTAATACGGGCTCCTCCATGATTGCCTTCTTTAGCGCTTGGAAGGCGTCCTCACACCTCGTCGACCACTCCCACGAATGGTTCTTCTTAAGAAGGTCCGTCAATGGTGCCGCTACCGCCGAATATCCTCGGATGAACCGCCGATAATAGTTGGCTAAGCCAAGGAAGGATCGTAGCTCGGTTATCCGCTTTGGTGGCTCCCACTCTTGTATTGCTTGCACCTTGGCCTTGTCCATACGAATCTTGCCTCCACCCACCACATGGCCCAAGAAGTTTACCTCCGGCTTGGCGAAGGCACATTTCTCCCTTTTAACGTATAACTCGTTCTCCCTTAGAGCTTGGAAGATTTGCCGTAGATGTCCCAAGTGCTCCTCCAAAGATGAGCTATAAATAACAATGTCGTCCAAGTAGACAACGACAAATCGATCCAAGAAGGGATGCAAGACTTGATTCATCAAGGTACAAAATGTGGCAGGGGCATTAGTAAGACCAAAGGGCATGACTAGAAATTCGAATGAGCCGTACCTCGTGACACATGCGGTCTTGGCCACGTCTCCCTCGGCAATCCGCACTTGATAATATCCCGATCTCAAATCTAGCTTGGTGAACCACCGTGCACTACCAAGCCTATCAAATAAATCTGCAATGAGAGGAATGGGATATTTATTTTTGATGGTTACCTTATTGAGTGCCCGGTAGTCGATGCAAAGGCGGAGCGACCCATCATGCTTTCGTTGGAACAACACCGGGGCACCATAAGGACTCTTGGATGGTTGGATGAAGCCGGCATCCAACATCTCCTTCAATTGCCTCCTTAGCTCCTCTAACTCCGGGGGAGCCATTCGATAGGGTGCCATGGCCGGAATTTTGGCACCCACCTCCAACTCGATGGAGTGATCCACCTCCCTCTTGGGTGGAAGTCTCTTTGGCAACTCCGGGGGCATGACATCTCTATAGTCTTCAAGCACCTTCACCACCTCTCTTGGCATATCTTCCATGGTGCTAGAAGTCTCCTCGTTTAGCTTCAAGGTAGCAAGGAATGTTGGCTCATTCTTCTTGAATCCCTTGGAAAGTTGCATTGCGGACAAGGTCTTGGCCTTCAATGTCGCTTCCCTCGCAAGTGGTACCATGCACGCGTTCCCTTCGCCCATGATGCACATGGTTTCGGCAAAGGGGATGGGGAATGCCCGCACCCCATCCAAGAACTCCATCCCCAACACAATGGGGTAATCATCCATGGGCACAACCGAGAAGTCGACTTGGCCACACCATTCACCGATTTGTAGCCGCACACCTCGAGCAACTCCATAAATAGGCCGTGCATCCGAGTTGACGGCCTTGATCCATCCTTGCTCCTCCTTGAATTGGAGACCTAGCCTCTTGGCCTCCTTGACTTCAACAAAATTGTGAGAAGCGCCGGTATCAACTAAAGCACGAGTATCAAAGTTGCATACCTTTGCCTCCACATACATGCGTCCCTTTTTGGTTGCCTTGGTCAAATCGACCTTGGCCTTGATGGCATTGAGTAGACGCAACGAACCCATCTTGGTCTCCTCTTGGTGGGACTCTTCCTCGTCACTTTGGATGAGGGCCGAAAGCTTCGATCGTTTTGGGCACTCTCTTGCGAAGTGGTTGCCGTCGCATAGGAAACATCTAAGCTTGGCTTTATCCCCACTCGACTTGTCATAGCTTGGCTTGCCCTTGTTATGCATCGGTGGTTTGTTGCCTCCGTCTTTTGCTTGGCCCAAAGTCTCGCCTTTGCCCTTGTTGAACTTTTGTCCCTTGATTTTGGAAGGCTCGCTTTTCTTGAACTCAATAAGGGACTCGGCCACCGAAATAGCACTAGCGAGATCTTGGGGTCCCCGTCGTTGCACCTCAACTTTGGCCCATGATTGTAGTCCATCAACAAATGTGAAGAGCGCCTCCTTGTCGGACAAATCCGGGATTTCTAGCATGAGTTCCGAGAACTCCTTCACATATTCGCGAATAGTATTCTTGTGGGAAAGTCGGCGGAGTTTGGCACGAGCTTCATGTTCGGAATTCTCGGGATAGAATTGCTTCTTGATCTCCCTCTTGAAGTCGTCCCAAGATTCCATGGTGCAAGTGCCTCTTTCTATGTCACCATGCCTTCTCCGCCACCAAAGCATTGCCGCGTCCGCCAAGTATAGAGGAGCCGTTTTGATTTTCTTGGCATCATCCTCTATGCCCATAGCATCAAAGTATTGCTCCAAACTCCATATGAAA
>BRYE01000014.1:570000-577500 GCA_030159115.1 Actinidia arguta var. hypoleuca | reverse complement strand
ATATTTTCTCAATTTTTTGAATGACTTCATAACGTGATAGCTGATAATTTGTTAATTTGTTATTGAAAAAATTGATGATTTATAACGTCTTAATCTATTGAACATTAATAATTTGATTGGTTTATTGTTCATTGTTTTGATATAGAAAAATGTATTATCAATTAATGATAACTTCTTGTTAGTTGTTGAAATTGATATTGATAACTTCAAGTTTAGTAGAATGTTATTTTAGATAAACTTCTTGAATATTGAACTTTTTGGAAAATAAATTCAAACAACAATTTTATATGTCTATACGTTGGTATATTTTGATTGGAGTTAAAAAAAACAAAAAAATATTTTGTTTTCCACTTTTATTTTATTTCAGAGACAAATATACAAATTTTCTTTTGTATTTATCTTGTAATAATTATTTTCCCTTCTTTTCTTTTCTTTTCTTTTTTTTCTTTCCCTGAGTTCCAAACATAGCACAAACAAATAAGAGAAGAAAATTTACCACTTTTGATCATTCCCTTTTTGCTTTCGTTATTCTAGAGAAAAACAAATAGTAATATTCACAAGCAAAAAGCAGTTATTGGAAAACAACAAAAGAAGTCAAAAAGTAAAACCAAACAGGTATTATAGAAAAGTGTTGTCTTTTCGAAATCTTTTTTCTCAAGTGAAGGGAAATCACTTGCAGCAACTTCAATGGCTTGGTACAGTGGCTACTGGTTACTGGCTACTGGCTACCAAAGCCAAAATAAGAGAATAGAAATTTTAATTTATAGCAGTAAGTTTAAAACTGTTGCGGACGCAATAATGCTCGTTTTGCTAGCATAGATTGCTCTTAAAACATGCAAAATGCAGTGTGATTCGAATGCTATCGAAGTCTTTCGCTTTCCTCACCAGACATCAATTGGTTTTCAAGCGAGGTAATCAAATCCTCAATCCACCAATCGGTATCAGAGTTAAGGATTATAAGTTCAAGTCGTTGAGCGCTATACTGGGAAATGGATTATTGGGGAATGCAACAATGTTGCTCTACCACATGAATGACTCTTAAAACATACCCAATGGGGTGCAATTCAAATATCATAAAAAAAATAAAATTGAGTTTCCTCACTAAAACCCAATTATGTTTGAGATGATATGATCAAATACTACTCAAGCAAGCTTTCCTGTCAACCACAAGAATATCATGGACCCAACCAACCACTTGATTTATGATCAAATGACAAATGTATAAAATCACCAAACCAACTGTCTTACATATGAAAAAATGAAGTCGGATTTTGATCACTCACCAATGTAAGTAAACATTATCATCACTTTTCATTGGTTGTTGTACTGAGACCCATTACAATAAAACTTACAAAAAAAACAATAAGCTTCTTTTAAATAGCCAACGAAAAATTAAAGGAAATTAATGTTCACTCACTCACAGTTGGGATGGGTGAACCAAATTATATATATTATGATAGTTATCAACATCCATTGATCCAATGGCCTTTGAGCTTATTGATCATCAACTTTTCCATTTATGATAGATCTGATGGCTCACGTGTGCAGATTCCAATTGTTGAAGAAATTTATTAATTGGTGAAGTGCTGTTGGGTGACAATCGATTAAAATGATGGTCCATTGTGCATGCCACCCACATTACATTTTTCTCAGCAGATGTAGGACCCATCTTTTTAAATGAGATGAGGATCCAATGCCCATCTTAACTTGGCCCCTATTTTAACCCTCAAGTTATATAATTATCTACAAATGATGGGCACTAAACTCCAACTATATCATTGTTGCAAAAGTACATGGTCACTGGATGGACTATTAGGGATCATTGAACATAGTAAGAAGACATTTATAGTTAAAAGAAGAGGTCAAGTTGACAACAACATGATTTTAAACCCCCCAAAAAAGTGAGAGGACTAAGAATAAATTAACTACATATTTAAACAAGAACAACTGGCTTCCCATAATAAAAAGGATAAATTTCACCGTTGGACCTTGTAGTTTAGATAAAGTTTTGACTTCGGTCTCTAAAGTTGTAATTGTTCAAACAATTACAACTTTACGGTTTCTAATCATGTGCAATGTGGTTGGTCCATTTATCCAATTCTCTTGAAATTGTTAACGGAAGTTGAAATGGAGTCCATCCATACATCCATTTTCCGTCAATATTTATAAAGAAATTCGATGGAAAGGTGACATTGAAATTGATTGGAACCTGCAAGGTTCTAATTGTTTAAATTGAAACTATAAGGACCAAAATAAGCATTTACCAAAACTACATAGACCAACGATGAGATTTTCCCTAATAAAAAAGTGAGAGTACTTTATGTATATCATTACCCCACAAAACCCTTTTTTTTCTAATTAATTACCAAGATGCCCCTTTATCTTCATTAGTCCATATTCTGTCTTCCATCAAAATATTAAAATGATGGATACTAAACACCAAACATATTATTGTTGTCAAGTCCATTGTCACTTGGATGAAGACTCCTATAAATGATACTTTTAGTTGCAACCTTAGCTTCATGAATAGCTCTTCTTATTAATTTTATCTTCATTGAACTTTTTTTCATATATCGTTATATATTTTAAGTTTTCTGGGTGCATTGTGCATGTAAAAAGCTATAAGTGTAGCCAATCTCCTAAACCAATGATGCATCTATAAATTTCAAGACAATATTACCCTTTGAACTACAAGGGAATAATATTTTTAAAATTTTTTTTTTTTAGCAGTTTGTTGTAGCAGAGCTTTCCTTTTTTCTGCTTCATTTGTAAGACATATCCATTGATTAGGTTAACAAGTAGCTATCAAAGATGGTATACAAAATAGAATGATGTGCACGCAACTGCCCATGGGTCCTACCAAGCATAGCTTTCGGAACATGAATTGGATATTCTTTGATTTTCTATTTTTATTCTTTTGTTGCTAATTTGGAATAATAATAAAATATTATTTTTATCTCACTTTTATAATTGAATAGTCTCCTACCGACTAACATAAAGAAAAAAGAGAAAAAAGAAGTTGCCGACACAGAGAGAAGTGATGGGGATGTCAATTAAATTACTTTATGGGCAGATGCACAAAAAAAATAATTTATAGAGAACTGCCTATTCAATTACTTCTATTTTTTAGCGAAAAGAATTTATGGTTGGAGCTTTAAAAACAAAACAAAAATAGAGATATTGTATTTTGGGTAGTGCATACTCACTCACATATAATGAGCCCACAAAAATATAGATCCCACCACAAATAATCTATGTACTGCAAAAAAATGTATTATTCTTAACAAAACTCTAAAAACTATATTCAGGCTAGTTTATCTTTTAAGCTAATCTCAAGTAAGTTTATATCAAACAGAGCAAAACAAATTACTATTTGATAACTCAACTTAGTACTTAAAATGGAATTAAGTTGGTTTGATAATAATAGTGTGCATCACTTAATATTTTAAGTTCCTCTTAAAATGTAAGTTAAAAATTTTTAAAAATTCAAATAACAAGATATTTACTTCATTCTTATTGAATTTATAAATGGTATAAATAAGTATTGATATGCATAAATATAATTCCATCACTGTCACCATAACCACCACACCACCTCCTCCACCAACACTATTCTACTGTTGCCACAACTGTTACTATTACTATGAGCACCATTATCCCTCAACCACCGCCGTTGCCATTACCATTCTACCAATGCAGCCACTATCCGCCTCCACCACTATCCACTCCGATTACCATTTGATTGTTGCACCCACTACCATACTACCACCACCCATCTAGCTCTGCCTCACCATCACCACCAGCATCATCCCTTCACTATCAATACAACAATCATTGCAGCCACCACAAATCGAACACTACCAATACTACCGTTGTTGCCACTGCACCCTCCGTCTCAACCTACCAATTCCATACCCACCATGACCGCTGCCACTCCTAGCCTCCTCTACCATTCCACCACCCATCTACCACCATAACCACCATCCTTCACTACTAAAACCACCCTCCATCTCCAGTACTATCCATCTACTACAGGATACTACCACCACCACCAACGTCGCCACCACCACCCTCCTCCACCTATATTACCCATTCCACCACTCCCATACCTCCAACACAACACGCTATGGGGTGGGAATCAAAGAGAGAGAGTGAGATACATAGCTAATGGGACAGTTTGGGGTTATGTAACTACAATTATCTATTATTTTGAAAAATTAAATTTTGTGGGAGTATTTTTGGCATTGAAAAAAGTGTGAGTAGACTTTAATTTATGTCTACACCGAATAGGGTGTTCCATTTTAATAATCGAATAGATGTATGAATATTGGAGGTTTTTGTGTATTTAGTAATTATTTTTTGAATTTATTGAAAGAGGACTTTTTGCAGTCTTTACAATTGTAGGCTTTTGGACAGAGTTTGGTTGGGTGTTTGCACAAGATATTTCTTGTGGGCTTTTGCAAAAAAACTGTGTTGCGCCTTTTGACAACAATCTTTTGGACCAGAAAACTTTTTGGGCCTTGATTTGGTTTTCAGAATTAATTTTTCTTTAAAAAATTATTTAGTTGATAATTTTCAAAAGTTATTTTTTAGAATTTTCTCAAAAAAGTATTAAAAATATGGATTCAAATTCTCAAAAAATATATTTGATAAAAAATAAATGATATAAAAATAATAAATATTTTTATTCTCAAAAATGCTTTCTGAAACAAATTCTACAAAAACATTCTGTAAAATTGATTTGAAAATTAAACCAAAAAGAGCCTTCAGACTGTCAGCCACATTTGAGAAATATGAACCCGGGCCTGGTCTGCGCATCCCTTTTGCACAGCATCTGAAAGTTTGGGCTTATTGGATAAGTCCATGGATCATCAAACAATTCACGAATAATAAAAAAAAACTATTGATTCATGGGGTGGATTTAAGCACTAGAAAGCCCAAATTGACTTGACCTTGAAAAAAAAGAAAGACTTGAACTGGTAATCATAATTAAAGGGAAAACAAGGGTTAAAAAGAACAATACATTATATGGTTAAGTTAAATGCATAATATGTATTCATACACATTTATATATACGTGTATGCATCATGTTAGTTCACAACTAACCAGCAACGGATTGAACTTGTGATTTTCCACAACTAACCAATTTAGCCCACTCGACTACCATTCAAACTATTAATCACGAAATTACATACTTTAAATATGCCTTTTATTATCTCATTTAAAGCATATTCAACAATTACGAAACATTCATTGTTACCAAAGCAAGTAAATTCAACAATGATACAATTTAGATTACTAGGCCAACATTCAAATGATTAGTCACGTACTTCTTTTACAATTAATTAATTTAGCACATTCGGCTAATCATCCTCCAATCAAACATGTTTACAAAATTATAAATCAAGGTAAGAGTCCAAACCTCAACCAAAATACGAAGCCTACGTTGCCACGGTCACCAGATGCGAAGTCAATGTTGCCAAGGTCATCCGAATCCTATGGTGGACCCGACCCGACCGCTTGGGTTGCGTGTGGTGACTGGTGGTGGTGTTTAGGGAGGGATAAACACACCCCGAGAGAGAGATCGCTGGTATAGAGAGAGTGATGGGGAAATCAGGAAGCGGGACTGGAGGCTGTAGGGGTGGTCGGTAGTGGTGTGGGAATTCACTGGCAGGGGTGGGGTAGGGGGGAAGAGAGTGATCGGAGAGGGAAGTCGGGAGAGAGAGGGGGGGGGGGATGGTCGTGCGGTAGGTGGATGGTGGTCGACGGCGAGGGCTGGCGATGTTCGAGGTCGCCCCGATCGCGCCGGGAGGGTGTCGCTCGACTCTCTCTCTCTCACACACACACACACACATTGACCGAGAGAGAAGAGGGAGGGAGGAGGTGGTCGGCGGTGGTGGGAGTGGTGTTGGTCGGCAAAATCGGAGAGAGAGAGAGAGAGAGAGAGAGACCAAATGCAAAGTAGAACGGATTCTTGGCTGATTCCCAGTTTAAAACCACTAATTACGCTGTAGGTCTCTCACTTTAATACCTGTGTCCTAATTGACCCACAAAGTATTAACTATTATACTAAAGCCCACAATTATACCCAAAAATGAAATAATCAATTCTAATGGTCTCCATCCACTCTCCCACACGCATGTGGATCCCATAACACCAATTATAACATAGGGTATCACAAAGAGGAGGAGCATTTAACACCCTCAAATCCTAGAATCTGTTGCCGAAATTAGCTTAGATGAACGAACAGTGTAGTCGACTAGCGTAGAAGCATTCAACACTCGCAAAACCTATAATGTGTTATTGGAATCAACTTGTCAGGTGAAGAGTCTTGAGACGTGGGCATGGCGGGAGAATGTGTTTTTGTGTTTTGTGTTTGTAGAAGTAGATACAAATCAGTAGTTAAGACGGGGATAATCAATGGAATATGCCATATGCTTTTTTTTAACTTACCACTTTGATGCAAGTGTTTTATCAATTTGCACCCTAAATATTTTTGTCTTTCCTAGAATACTCCATTAAATTGGAGGAAAAATTTCTCCCCCCAAAATGAGTTGTTGAACTCATTTTTTAGTGAAAAATTTTCCTCCAAGTTAATGGGCTATTTTAGGAAATACTAGAAATATTCGGGGGGCTTTTTGATTGGCCAAGGGCTATTTATTTGACAAATGGCACCATGCGATTGCACCACATTAATGTAGCCATAATTCAAGACCTTATGGCACGTGGCAATTTGTAATTGGCCAAAATTTATGTGACTACACTACCTGTCCAAAAAGTTGATGTGGCGCAATCTTAGTTAGGCATGGATGCAAATAGTGTATTTTTTAAAAAAGTGTTTATTGTAGCATTTTCTCTTAAAGATAATACCATTTTCTTTAATTTGTAATGTCTTGTTGTATGTATTTTTTGGATAAATTTAAGTTAATAAATATTAATTTTCATAAATAAGATCTATAAAAAAATGATGACTGGATTGGCTTGCCATTAAGTATTTGTCATACTTATGTGTGAAAATTGAATCTTTTGAGCATCTTCATGGGATGGATTTGTAAACTTTTAAATATGCTTATTCAATTATTTACATTTTAAATCCATAATTTTTCTATTAATGGGAATTTTTGCGTTGCTTTTTTATTTTGATTGAGGTACTCTCTTAAGAGTCTTGTTAAATTTATAATTTTTGGGGGAGCATAATTTAGACTAGGTTTGTCAACTGTTTGGAATAAATCCGAATTCGATCCATATCCAATCCGCAAAATTCTGAATACATTTTAAAAACTCCCGTCTGAATTCCTTTTAATCTGAATCCGATAATCGGATTCTTCAAGGACCCAATTTGGATAATTTTGCAACTCCATCCGTTTACTCTTTTGATCAATTTAAAAAAAATATCTTTTTTTTTATTGTTGGAAAAATTGATTTTGTTGAAAACAAAATCGGTTCTGTTGAAAAGAAAACAGTTTTCAGTTTTCAAAAGAAATATATATATATATATAA
>BRYE01000014.1:547500-562500 GCA_030159115.1 Actinidia arguta var. hypoleuca | reverse complement strand
TGTAATGGAAATTGCACTTTTATATATTATGCTTAAATTTTTGTAAGTTTATCATAATTTGTATTATGTGAGTATGAATGTAGTTGCTTCCTATTTCGAGATTATGTTTTGTTATTGGCATTTTTCAAATTAAAATCGAAATGCCATCTCCATTCAAGATCCTACTTTGCCATGGTGACATTTTTAGTTGCACACAAAATGGGATCGCATTTATGAAAAACTAGTCATTTCTTTTTCTTGATTTATGAAAAAGAGAACTGTTTGGGTTTTATCATAAATCATGGGCCTTGTTTGGCTTAGTTTTAAATTGGTTTACTTTCATGGGTCAATTTTTTGAAACGCACATAAAAATTGATTGGTAGACAATTTAGAAACTTGTTGGTAAGAAATGTTTTCTTTTAAAAGGGGAAAAAAAAAAAATACAATTTTCAAGACAATAATTGGGCTAAAGAATGAATGAAATATGAAATGATGAATGTTTGTCTTTAGATCCAAATAAGTAATTTTAAAACCTACAATCAAATAGCGTAGGGCAGTTTGGCGTAGAATTTTTTTTGAAAAATAAGATAAAAACAACTTTTTTGTTTTCTTAGATACGCCAAACAAGACCTAACCTGTACTTTTTCACTAAAACATTCAGGCCAAACAGTACCTAATTGATTTTTTTGCAAGTTTTTAATTTGAATTTCTTGAGGGGGAAGAAGGTTCACGAGGAAGTGTATTAGAGTCCGTTTGGGTAGCTTTTGTTTTGGAGTGCTTTGTTTGGCAATTCCCAAAAAAAAAACTCTTTGTTTTTATTCAGCCCGGCAAAGTTTTTTTATTTTTTAACTAGGTTAGTGAATTGAGGAGTGGTGCGGTGAACGTAGGGCGCACTATAGCAGAGACTGGCAGAGAAGTACGGGGTGCGTACGATAAACGCCTCCTACTACTGGTGAAGCGTACGGTAGCTTTGAAGTGTTGTCACCAGACAAAAAGACGCCAGAGTAGACTTATACTCCACACCCCAAAAAGCTAAACAAGAAAATTGTCCTCCTATCTAAAAAATAACAAACACAGCATTATGGTCCAATACGAGATCGATTTTTATACTATCATTTGCTATGATTATATTTATAGGAAAATTACAAAAAGGCCCCAAAGTTTGACTTCGATGATAAATTAAATTCTATAATTTTAATTATAATAAATCAAAATATAGAGTTTTGATCCGATCACAATTCAACCATTTATTAGTCTCCGTCTATTTAGAACTTACTGAACCAACTGGTTCTATCTTCTTCTTTTTTCTTGAAAATCTTTTTCTTGTTTTAAGGCATTAATAGGCTTAATTACTTAGTGTTAGTTGCCGTTAAATTCGCCAGAAAATTTCACTAGAAAAATCATCAATCAAAGAAAGTTCACTACAAAAGTAGTTGATGATCGACTGGCTGACTTTTAGCCGCCGGAGACTAGCCGAAAAGCCAGTTGTGGTAGTCAGAGTTGGAAGAGGTGGTGGAGAGTAGTGAGAAATGACGAGGAGCATATAAAGTATAAATATATTTTCTTTTCAATTTATTTAAAATGAGTTTTTGATATATTAGAATTTAGTGACGCGGACCAATTAGAGCAAGAGTCAATTTTGTTTATCTACTCGTAATCCAGTGAACAAATTTATTTTGGTTTGGCCCTTAAAATTGTGATGGTGGTGTTCAAACCAGTCGTTGACAAATGGATCATCATGATGGGTGCCGCACAGATCGAGATGAACCACGCAGATTTTTTGGTTTGACGCCACATGTTAATAGTAATGTGGCTGATAGCATGTGATCAGGACCACAGCCCACAACAGTTCAGGTTGGTTCACATGGGTTGTCCGCATTCTATTCACCTTCCAACAATAATTGTGTAATAACCTAGGCAACTGTGTCATACTCTCTCATACATGGCTCTAGTGGGGCTCTGACACGTGGCACCCTCCCATGCAATATAGTTTACTCATATTTTTCATTATATTAAATAAATGGACAAAATCACAAATTATCAAATTCCGTTTGGTTCAGTTTTAAGAAAACAATTTTGCATAATATTTTTTTATAATTTCATTTTACAATAAAATCATTTTATTATTTTGATATATTATTCACTTTTTAGTGGAAGTAATTTTTGAGAATTTAAAATATATATATATATATATATATTTTTTAAAAATATATTCTTTTATAAAATATTTTTTTTAAAAATAAGTTTTGAAAACTGTCCACCAACCATTTTTTTTGGGAAATTGATTTGGGAAACTTGCCAAACAAAGCCGTGTATCCATCTTGTGACCCGGTACAGTATGTACATTTGGACCGTACAATTGGGTTTTTGAGCTTACAAACTATGTTGCATGATCTGCTTATCTCAATGACATTTTGTTTTGGTCTTTGGGTGTCTCAACTTTTAAAGGAAAATGTATTGAATAGACTTAAAATTAAATTAAAAAAGATAATAATTTCCGAGATTACTTCTATAATACCATTTTAAAATGTATTTTTTGACCATTTGTAAAGGATTTAATTTGACAATAACGTCAGTTGAATAATGGTTGTGATACTATATATAATTTTTTTTTTTGACAAAATTACTATATACTCTACAAGGATGTTAATTGAATGATCAAAAAATAATAGTATTTTAAACATAAGAGCATTTAATTTAAGTACATGGATAACACGTGATCGATTTTCATCACTATTTTAAATAAATTAGTAACGAAAAAGGTATAAATGATACAATTAAATAATTAATTGGTCAATATGCTTTATTTTTTTGTCATTTAATCAACATTCTTGTGGGGTATATATAATAACTTTGTCAAAAAAATAGCATGTGTAGTATTTCAATCACTATTCAGCTGATGTCATGGATGAGCAGTCAATCTTGCTAACGGACAAATGACATCAAGGGTGCTTTGTGTATTAACTCAGAATCTTAGGGGTAGTTAGTATAGAATGGGAGAAATCTGTTACAAGTTTCAAACTTCAAGAAAAATCACTGTCATTTCTCAAATGTTAGGGGTGCTTTGTGTATTAATTCGAAACCTCAGAGGTGGTCAATGTATTTCACCCTAAAATTAATTAAGAGGCATGATGGTCTTTCATAAGATGACAACTTATTCTTCCCATGGTGACAAGATTTTCAATCAATTTTCTGATACCTTGAATTATCATTAAAGTACAAAAACGTTATCCTATCTTAGGTTTAACCAATAGTTGAATTCTTCAAGCTAGAACGACCTAAATTATTTCAAACCAGAATTTCTCTTATCTAGGACAAGGATGAATTATATGACAAGAAAACAAATATATGATTTGAAAAATGGGAGAAAAAAAAAAAAGAGAAGTAGAGAATCGATGTAAAAATAGGAACCAAACCAATTCGAAGTGTTATCACCCCTGATCTTAATTGGATTTTTAATTTTTCGATGAATCCATAAAATAGTGGGGCATTCGTGTCATTTGTTGTGGTAGAAATTTGAGAGCGAGCAACTAATAGTTATAATTATTTTTTAAGCTTGATATTTGATCTCGGCAATAGCTTGGACGACCTACGCAGAAGAACAAACTTGACTGCCCAAGACGAGGCCACTCAAAATTCCTCCGTGTGTGAAAATCAAACCAAGGCAAATTAACTAGATAAATCAAAGCACCCAAGCTCTCATAGTGAGAATGCAAATGGTTTAGTCATACCTCTTTATCATGAGTGGAGCACCCCTTTATATATGGAGAATGGAGAGTTGTGTAAGGAGATCACGACGAGATGCTCGGGTAGATAAGTAAGTAAGGAAATTCCGTGGATACTAGAGATAAAATAGGGAGATGCCATTTGGAGAACACACTACGAATATAGGTGTCGTGGTGGAGAAGGAGTCTCATGGAGGTGGAGTCTTCAAGTAGGTGAAGTGATTAATCTCGCCTATTGGCGAGGTGAATAACAAGTAGTGAGTTTATAGAGTTTTGGTGACGTGAATACTAGTAGAGTCAAGGCGATCCTCATGGTTAATGGAGAGACGAGGTCGCCTAAGATGCTTATGTAGACTCAGTGGCGACCATAATAGTTTGCACGAAGTGATTATTTCAGACGACTTGTCTATCTCAGATCATCAGTGGTGAAAATTTTATCCCACATCATCATTTAACCTAGTGCCTTTGTAGAAATAAGAGTTCGGATCTTCTGAAGTGCAACTTGTGTGAAGTATCCATGGAATGTACAAAATGTATTTTGTATACTATAAGACCAAAATAAAGTCGTTTTACTTTTGAAATGTACAAAATAATATTTTTTATACACTCCAAGAATATTTTACACATGCCGCACTTCATAGGATCCGAATCTTGTTATGTGCATGATGTAGGCTAGAAACATAGCCCATGGGCTTGAATCATGGGCTCCATGCATCAGTTGCAGAGAGAGAAGAGGCATGTTTGTGGGCCTCAATGCGCATTCCAATGTATCATTTAAATTTGTGGTAAATAAATAAAAATCACAAAATTAAAAAAATTAGGCTAAGCTAATAAAAAAAAATCACATTCAAACCCAAAAATTGTAATAGTACCTGTTTTGAAAAAATCTGAACCGAACAGTACGGTTAAACTGGTTCGGACGATTTTACGTTCCATCTATTTGTTTGCTCGCTCCTAATTTCAATTTATAACACTACTTCTTATGGTTATTAATTTTAGAGAGAGAGGCCTCGCATTTCAAGGTGGAATAAGTTCGAGGAAATCTAAAAAGGTTTCTCTCTCTCTCTCTCTCTCACGTAATGTGAATTCTGTTCGGTTAGTGCTTTGTGTAGGCTTTGTTTGGCTGTTGATTTCGTCATCAAACCTGAAAAGGGTTGTCCAATGGTCGCGGAGGCTCGTGAGTCGTGATGCAGAGTCAACCTACCCTATCAAGTTGCTTCTCGTTTAGGGCGGATTCCATAGAATCCAGATCAAACTGCCACGTTTGATGACTCATCCCTTCCCTTCCCTTCCCTCACAATTTATTTGTTACTAACTTACTATTGAAAGTAGATAATTAGACACTTCAAATATATATATAATAATTTAAATTACTTAAAAAATAAAAATAAAAAATAATATATGGACAAATAAATTGGGATGAGTAAAAAAATAAAATGATGTTGAAAAATGATCCCTTCATGATTGGTCACCTTCAAGAGCATAGATGGAGTCAGGTCAGGATATTATTTCAGCAGAATCAAAATTATAAAATTATATATAATTATGGGATAATAGAATAGTTTTTTTCAGTAGGTTCAAAGTACTGTATTTTTTTCCATTGGGATAATAATGTAATTTTTTTTTGAATTTATTGTATAATTTTTTTTTTCAGTGGAGTTAATTGACTACACTTGCTCCATACTCCCTCCGCCTCTATTCAAGAGGATAATTATAAATTCTATATTGCATGAATTTTAATACGAAATCTACAATTATTTTAACTATGCTAACTAATATATATATATATATATATATATATATATATATATATATATATATATATATATATGTATTGTAAAATAATTTTCCAATCATTCATGGTAGAATATAGTTGTATGATTATTATAACTAGTTTTTATTTTTGCAGTGTCTTCATGGTAGAATATAGTTGTATGAGTGGCTTTTAAGTGCAACTATGTACGCGTATTTCATAAATTGTGTGAACATTATCATTCATGTGATTCGTAAAAATAGATGTGTAAATTTGACTCGGAGACAAATTTAAGGAAATTGATAAGAAGAAATTTTGGAATATTTTTGGATTGCTAAATTTATTTTGAAGTGAAGTTATGACATCTTTTAAAAAATTGCATTTTGAAACATCAATGACTAATATATTAGCTTTTTCGGGTAACACCATGACAAATTTAATCGCAGTTTCATGCTCATTGAGGTCACATTATTAAGTAATCGATTTAACCCTTCGGTGTATGTTTTATGTTCAAGGGCGGCCCGTTCAAGTCCCTTGTTATTAACTTTAGAGTTTCCAGATTCGTTTTTCTTGAACCTAATTGAGCTAGGTGAGGATCTTGGACAATCTAAAAAAAAAAATCGAGTCATAGCAGATTTATATCAAATAAAAAAGGGAACCAAGTTGGATTCTCAAGAAAATATTAATAAAAAAAATCGAATGAAATAATGATTAGATGAAAATTTGAAATATATATCTCCCATGGATGATGGGGGCAAGAGTGATATAGATGATAGGGTCGTTAGCCTTGTTGAAGTAAGTAAAAGAAACAGAGAGGAGGGCCCTACTGAATGTGGGCATGCAGGAAACAAAAGTGATCTTCCATGGATCCATAATTCATGAATTGATTAAACTCACTCTGGGAAACAATTTTGTACTCCCGCAGGCATAGGTTGTCTGTTTTTGAAAATGGGCAGTTTTGGAGTCAAACCTGCCAGAAAATAAAAATAAAAAAGGCCATATGATGGACTCTTACATGGGGCCTAAAGCTTGTACCCAAGGAATCAACTTTCCCTAAGAAATTATTGTATGCAATCATTTTCCCACTGTTGGAGTTCTTTCATTTTCGTATAAACTATTTATATCAATTATTTTAAAAAATAAAAATAGAATAATTTATGAATAAATTGTATTTCGAGAAGAAAAAAAGAATAGAATGTTGATTTATTTCAATTGATATATTGAGAAAAGAAATACGAAAGCTCTAATTTAAGGACAATCATGTTATTTCTAGAAAAAAAAAAGTTTAACTCCAAGGAGAATTTTGATAATAATTTTAATAGTAAAGGAAGTCAATATTATTTCAAAAAATATAGAAAAAGTGTATGTATTTGTTAAAAACATCAAGAAATGTTCGTGAAATTTACCCTAATAATAAAAAATAAAATATATTTTCAATTAAAAGGGGTGCAAACAGCATTGTTCTTTACAATATGAAAAATGCTCTCTAAGCAAATAAAAATTACAATTTTTTTTGTATTCACTGATACAATGATAAAATTTTAAAACTCGAAATAAAACCTACCAAAAAAGTGTTGTGATAGGGATAACGGATGAAAATTGATAAGATTTGTTTGTTTTTCTAACATGACTGACAATCCTTAAGATGATAAATTGATATGGCAGTTTGGTCCAGGGACATAGGCGGATGTTATAGACAAGAGACTTGTTAAAAATCGCTGCAATCGTCACAGTTTGTTCAAGTTCCCAATGATTGATATGCTTGCTAAAGCATTAAACGCACACCGCAAATTAAAAGCCAAGAACAGAAACTTACTAGTTGGGACCAGCTGGGTTTTTGGGCTTGGGGAGACACACATCACATTACACTCTTAAATGTTTTTAAGTTATATATATATATATATATATAGAGAGAGAGAGAGATGCTGAGTCTCCTCTCCTCTCAACTCAATTTAAAATGGTAAATTACTTTGATTTCCTCCCAAGTTTGGATTTAATACATATTTTCTATCATCTTCTAGGAATTACACAAACCTCCCATGTGATTGTTTGTTTGCTAATGGAGATAATAGAAAATGCAATTTTACCTGAACTTCAGAAGATGAGATGGGGAATTTGGATTAAACCCAAACCTCAGGAGAAGTCAATGTAATTTGCCCATTTTAATCAAGACCATCACTTCTCACCCATATCTGTTGTCAGACTTTGCAACTTGTAGCTGGCAATATCATCTCTGATAGGAGTCCAAAATAAATTTAAAAAAAAACGATTGTAACCGCGAAATTGTTCCAATCGGCCTGGGTCGTATAGCTCGATTCGAATTCTTTTCGGATGGGTTCAGACTGGAGCGTACGGTTCAAATAGTATATTTTTTTTTAACGCTTTCTCTCAAAGTTCGAAAAAATCAGTTGTTCCTTTTACGGTTTGGTTTACGATTTTTCGATCCGAACTGTGATTAAAAAACAAATCAATGTATGTTTTGTTTTCGGTTTTTTGTTACAATTTTTAGTTTATAAGTATAGCTTAGATTTTTAATTTTTGTTAGTTTGAGAGTTATATTTTTACATTATATACCGTAAAAACGAACTGAACACAATAATATGGTTCGATTCAGTTTGATTTGATAATTTCTACTGTTAAGTTTACAATTCGATTTAGAATTTGACCCTAAATTGAACCAAACCGACCCTGAATTCTCTCTCTCTCTCTCTCTCTCTGCATTACATATAACATGCCTCTATAAGGCGCGGAGAGAGAGAGAGAGAGCTCTACTAATGTCCATTGGGCAAATGAATGATTCTGTGTTTCGATCAATTTGTTTTAAAGCTCCCGAGTCTACTTTTGCAGGTTTCCACAACATGGCTATTGACATTAGCCATGTTCTCCTACTCTAGTAGGAAGAGTACTCTGGGATAAATGGTCGAGATCTAGAATACTATAAAAACACTAGTTATGGAATGAAAAAACGATAATCACGACGTCGTGGATAGAATTTTTAGTAAACTCTGGGTGTTTTTTTTCATCATATTTTCATGTTTCAGCTAAATTTATCACTAATTAGTGATTTTTTTATTAATTCATAACTACAAAAATATTGATTTTTTTTTAATCTCAATATTCATATTTTAGCTAGAATTTAAAAAATTAAGATTTCTTAGCTAAGCTAGACGGAGCCTGAATTTTATTAAATTATATAAAAATATATGAAAATATATTGAACAATTCAAAATGTGTACTGATATTCTATTTTTTCCTCATTATTTACCTCTTGCCACATTTTTACCCTTCTTTTTTTTAAATCTTAGAGCATTTCCAACCCAATTTTTTTTTCGACACTAAAAAGGTATTAATATTATTTTTTTTAAAAAAATATTTTTCGTACGACTTCAATTACAATTCTTGTTTTTTTAATTATTTTTCATCAAAACTGAATTATTTTTTATTTTTCTTTCAAGAATTGAATTCTAACTTTTTAACAATTTATTAGTAACATCGAACATTTACCTCATTCTAAAGGTATCGTGAATATCATTTTTAACTGTATTATTTTATAAAAAAAACAATAGTAAAAATATAAAGTATGGTTGGAGATGCTCTTGTGTTAATAAAAAGTGGAGTGTATACACAAATGAATCCATAACATCAAAGTTTGGGTAAATTTCACTGGACTACTGGGTTTTTAAAAAATACAATAACTTCTTCAGTAATTTTTACTATTACACTAACCTCTCGTACTTTTGAAACTTGTCAAGATTTTTTATTTTAAGTACTTCTAATCAAAATTTAAGGGTAAATGTCACTGAGTTTCTTGAGGTTTCTAACAAATACAGTTACCTCTCATATAGTTTTTAAAATTATATTAACCTCTCTTATTTTTAAAATTATTGTCAATATTTTTTCTTGCGCTAATTTTTATGCAAAAACAACAAGACTGTCCTTATATTTAGGACTTTCAAATTTATTTTCTCAATACCCCCAATTAAGATAAATATACACTCTTTTTTAAAAAAGATTTGATAACAAAATTTATTTTTTAAGTATGTTTAGATTAAGAGCAATTAAAAAGTAAATATTTGAATCAATTTTAAAACAAAAATTCTTATTAATAAAAAAGTTTTTTTAAGTACTTTTTGATTAGGAGTACTTAAAGAGTAATTTTATTTAGAATAATTCTTTTAAAAAAAAAAACTTATGGATAAAAAAATAAAAATAAAATAATTTATAAATAAATAGTATTTTGAGAAAAAATAGTGATTATTTTATTTTAATTAGTGTATTAAGAAATAAATTTAGAATCCCTAAATATATGGGTAATTTTATTATTTTTGTACAAGAATTAGTTTATGTGGGAAATCTTAATAATAGTTTTAAAAGTAAAAAAAGTTAATACAATTTTAAAATTTTTAGGGAAGGTATGTATTTAGCAAAAACCTCATGGAGGTCAGTGAAATAAGTGGTTGTTAATTGTTGCTAGTGCTTTGGCTAGCCCCATCAACCACTAAATCACTCCCCTTTTCTAAGGTTAAGGCTGTATTTGGATTAATAATTTTAAAAAGTATTTATAAAAAATTATAATTTACTGTTTGAATTAAATATCTATCGAAACAACGAAACACTACCTCAATCCTCTATTTTTTAGGAAAAATATGCAAAAAGGACCCTATAGTTTCCTCACCCTCTATTTTGGTCCATGTATTTTCAAATTGCATAATTTTAATCTTATATTTTACTTTTCTCTCCTAATTATTTCAATTGATAACGACCATTAAGATTTTTGAATGATTTTCACCACTTTCCTGACATATACTATCACCGACCTTTTTTCACCATTCCCAACCAATTCCCACAACCTCCATTGTAAATCGACTATTCGTATTATAAATTGTCTTCAGATGACATCAAATATCAAGTATTTTGGTGCAAATTCGTCCACAAATCTAACGTCCATCACTAGTTGGACTACTTAGGTTAGAAAATAAAATTTTATAGTTAAGACTGTGGAATTTAAAAGTACAAGTACCAAAATGGAAGTCAATACAAACTATAGGGATCATTTTTTACAATTTACCTTTTTTCAATATTTGATATTTGAAGCTATGTGGGTCCGTCCGAGTTGGATTTGGGGTCACACGACACCCGAACCGAACTAGTCGAGTTGGAGAAGTTTGGGCCCGATTCCAATCTAATAGATGGTCGGGTGGAATTGGGTGAAAATTGATCAGGTAGGGTAAAAATGATGGATTTTAGTACAATATTTTGTCGGGTTGGTCGATTAAATGGTCCGACACCCGAAGCGAATGCGGTCGGATTAGTTGAAATCCACCTGCAGAGTGAGCGAATTTGCTTTGAGTCGAATTGAATCGGTTCGGTTTGATCGATTTGACAGATAAATCGAATATTTGCACATTCCTATTTTGAAGCATCTCTTGGAATGATTTATTTAAAGCATCTTTTGCCTACGTGTAGACAGTGGAACAAACTCTTTTTAACACTGCCTCCTCCGGTTTTTGGGTGGATGGGATAGTCTTTTGAATTAGGTAGTAGTACTTGAACTAGATAACTAGGGTTGAATCTGTAGTCTTAATGGTCAAGTCAAGCAAGAATTCTCATAAGATTCTGTTTCCATAAACATTTTCCTTTTACCAATTGTAAATCATTTATACATTCTACAATTAATACCAAATGCAAATTGCTTATGTACCAACCCAGGCAGTATACGTAACGGTCTAGTAGTTTGAACGACCCAATCAAATGACTCAAAATGTTTAACCTCAAATTACTAGTAGTAACTTGACCACGTAATTAATTACATATTGGACTAATAGTTTTTATCCTATCGAATTGAAATAAGATGATGCATTTTCACATGCAAACGATTTTCTCAAGCAATTTTTAAAATTATAATCTGAAAAATTAATTCAAAAACTGAATCAAATATATTTCTATACTGTTTAAAGATGCTCTAATGCAATACACACAGAGGTCCCCCAAGATAAGCATAAAGGTTCCATCCTGCACTCCATAGCCTGTCTCATTTTGTGGCACTGTGCTATTGATGTTACTTTGTTTGGCTGGTACAGTGCGTCCCTCATTTCAATTTACATAGACACGAACGAGATGGAGTAATAAAGGAGAGAGAGAGAGAGAGAGAGAGAGAGAGGATGTGCCAGTTGTTCTTGCATGTTTGGTTTGTATTTGAATGGATGTTATTATAGGCAGGTGAATTGATGATAGATGGGTTTGGACAACCCTTGTCACCTCCTCTGTACTCTTTCTATAAAAACAGAGGGTGATTGAAAAAGGAGGGTTTTGTGAATGCGACCCCACATCAGATACTACACAGCCCTATCATTGTCCCAATCCTTTGACCATTGGGCTCTGATCCTACCCTCGCTTTGACCCTACAATTCTACTCCTGCCACCGACTTCTATAGCCCTGATTTTTTATGCCTATCTTTAATTCTACACTGTCCAATTTGGCCAATGAGTTTGGCAAAGGCATCTGCACTGACCAAAAAACGTAATAATAATAACTTGCCAAACTTGCCGTGGCCTCTTTAGCAAATTAAATCGTATTTAGTGTCTGAAGTGCAAGTTTGAATCTTGATAGGTGCAATGTGAGTTGGGTCTTCGTTTAAATAGCACCAACCAAGCTATACAGGAGATTCATAGAGGGTCTAATTTCGAAAGACAATCACCTATGTTTATACTCTTTTTACTAAAAAAAAAATATATTTTGTTTAATCTACTTTTCTAATTCATCTTGTTACAATGAATCAAAAAAGTAAACTTTAGTTGAACCCATACTTGAGAAAAAGAAATAGCTTCGAGCCAAATAGGCACGTCCCTTCCTATGGGGTAGATAAGCTCACATAAGGATAAGGGTTTCTAACTTTATGGCCTGTTTGGCTGGTGGATATAAGAGGAGGATAACTTTTTCTTTTTTTTTTCCCTCCTTATTCGGCGTTTGAATGACGAAAATCCTTTTGGATAACTTTTCCTCCCAGATAATTTTTCCCCCAGCAGTCGGATAGAGGCGGATAATTTATGGGTGACCCTTACCCTAACTAAAAATTATCTGAGAGGATAAAGGTGGGGGAAAAGGCAAAAAAATATATTATGTATGAATGTTTTTATATTAAATATATATATATATATATATATATATATATATATATACATATTTAATATCTAAATATTTTATATTTTGTTTCTCTTTCTATATTTTTTTTCTTATTCCCACCTTTATCCACCCATTTTAAAAAGTATCCAAACAAAGTTAAAAGTTATCCTCTTCCAAAATTTATCCCCTTCTAAAACTTATCTCCCTGATACTATCCGCCAGCCAAACGACCTCTTAGAGTTTAAAAGGTCGCTTTTTTAAAAAAGAAAAAACAAAAGGAATGGGTTCTCTCCCTCCCTCTCTCCTCTTCGGAAATTATACGACCCGTGTTTTGAGTATGTATTAAAAATAAAAGCACGAAGGTGTTTCGTTTTATTTTTTTGTTTCGTTGTAACTAAATGAATTAAAAAATAAAATAGAATGAGTCCGTATCTCTTGGCACCAAATAGGCATGTCCCGTTCTATCAGAGATAGGGTAGGTAATCCCACCGTAAGGGTTTCAATCTTAATTTAGAGCATAAAAGGTTTATATTTTTACGGATAGCGACTCTCTCTCCCCTTAGGTTGTCATACAATTCGTGTTTGTAGTATGTACAAGGGAAAAAGCAAAAACAAGTGAGAAAGTGCTCCATATCGTGCCAAAAGATACTAACCCTAGTTCCCGTTAATTAGGTAGTTATATAATTCATAGTCATTGTATGCACTCAAAAGAAAAAAATAAATAAAATAAAATAGTGTTCTTAATCATTCGTAAAAAAAGGAGGGATTTGTTGAGGGAAAGAAACTTAACGAGGAGAAAATTACAGGAAATGAAAACGTGAAAACAATGAGTTTTTTCTTGTTATTGTTGAATTCGGTGAGTGAGAAGAAAATGAGGAGGTATTTTCTCCGTTGACAAATCCTATAAACCGTGGCTTAGCTTGAGATTGAGCCCAATTTGTTTTCGGTTGCAATAAGAATTGGAATATTGACACAACCAGGCCAGGCCAGGCCAGGCCAGGCCCAACCCAACGTGTGGTCCCATGACTGGTAGAACTTAAAAAACTGGACTTTTCGTTGTGTCATTTTTAGGATATTGAAAGGTTGACAAGATTAGCAAACTTTATGAGGGAGATTATGTGATGTATCTAATTTTTAATATAATGGGCCCTTGAAGCAAAATCCATAATGTTAAAACTTTATTTCCTTAAATCGAACAAAAATACACATATTATGGTTTACATCCGCCCCATTTCTCAATACATAATCGATCGCGATCTCAACACCACCACAACTTTTGGCACCAGCGGCCATTTTCCTTCCCTCCATCGGAGATTGTTTCTTGACGACTATTTTCCTGCCAGATTGTTTCAATGTCCAACATTGAAATTTCATTATTTGAAAACTAAGTAGAGTGAATTTTTTGATTCAAATATTCTGAAAACAAAAAAATTCACTACAATGAACACAAAATTTCATTGTTTGAATATTTTAGCAAGCATAAAATCTCACTGTTTAAATAGAACAAATCCGGAAATCTATATCTATGCGATGTCTTGTTCGTGTGTTAAAATAAAATTTTTACGATCTTTTGCTATTGGGTGAAATTAGTCACAGTTCCAGAAATGTAGCATCTATAGAAAAATCTAATATTAGAAGATGACCAGAGACAAAAACTGGTCACCATAAGGCTATATTTGGAGCAAGGATTTGGTGGGAAAAATGAATGAAAATGGAAATGGAGAAGTTTTAAGGATCTAACCGGGGCGTTAGATCCTCCAATTTTTCCCTCTCCTTCTCTGTTTCCTTACCAAGTCCTTAATCCAAACACAGCCTAAATGACACGAAGCTGTAACTACCATTACCAGAAACTGACTGAAGAAGCATAAAGAGACTGGCAGAGGATACAACCTGCATATGTTGTGAAGGTTAATGAGGGTGAAATCAGAAACAACTGTTGCTGACATAATCGCTTTACTCTTGGAAAATGGCATTATTTTATATTTTTTATTTTTGTAGGGTATTCATCTTTTCTAAGTTAATGTCGGATCGGGTCTTGTTACAGTTTGCTTTGAAGCATAAATGAAAACCTAGCAATATATTTGAAGATTTGGATCTAATTGATATAAATTAGAACATTTAAGGAAATAACCAACTCTAACTCAAAAATCGGAAAAGAAATTTACAATATGAAGGGGCGACATTTGTTATCCAGCACCGACGCCTCATCTCAGGATGACGCTCAACTTGTTCCCCACCTGTTCTCTTACATTCCGCTGCAACCATATATTTTTTATTTTTAAAAAAAAATAGAGTTTATCAGTCATCAAACGAGAACAAAGACATCTTTCAAGTAAATACCTGCAAATCATTGATTTCCTCTTCTGTAAGTGAACACTCCATGGACCGATATGCTATCCTGTAACACTGACTGGTCATTC
>BRYE01000014.1:522500-527500 GCA_030159115.1 Actinidia arguta var. hypoleuca | reverse complement strand
TTTATTTTGCGTAGTACCCGTGAGTTCGGCCAATTTCTACTTAACTATTAAGGTACTGACATTAACCATGGTTTGGTTTCGTGCGGTCAATTAAGGCTAGTCAAATCTTCCAAGGCAAGGTAGTTGGTTTTCGATTCGCCACTCCTTTTCAAAGATTTCTTCATCTCATTGAAGTCAAGTAAATTGTTGCTTACGCATTTGATGTATACTTGTTTGACCTAAAAGCCTGGTCACTTTTGTCCGGTTGATTGATCTTTTAGGTTTGGGCAAATTCTACCCAATATCAAGAGTGTAGGTTTGTACTACTGTCGATGTGTATGCCGAAAGCATATCAATTCAAAATCAAAACCGACAAGTCATACTTAAGTGCCTGTGAATTTGACCTGTGACCCGCCCGGAGCTCGCCCAAACTCGGAAGGTGCCCTCTCAGCCTACTTCGACCCGCTCATTTGATTTGGCCCGGGCTGGGCTTAAGAGCGGACGTGTGTTACCAAAGACTTGGCCTATGATGTTTTGTAATTACTTTCAATAGATTTCATTATCATCTGTCGAATTTGTGAAGTTTAATAAACTCTTTGCTGACAGTCTCCTAGGACCCAGGTCACTTGCAAGCATAAGCCCATCCTGCGGCTCTAAACGCATCATTTCTTCCCCCATAGATATTATACTTGATTTTTTTATATAAAATATAGAGTTGATTAATTTAATAATAAAGGATTGTTATCTTTTTAAATTGAGGAAAGGAACTGAACTCTGTAACTTGAAATATTTAAGTAATGATTTCCCAAAGACGAATAGTATAAACATTCACAACACAGCTTGAGATTAGAAAGAAATGATAAGATAATGGGGTCACTTGGTGGTTCAGTGTCATTTTTTGTGTAGAAATGGTCCAAGTAAAAATTGAAGGCATGTATTTTTGGCAAAATTGATGAAGGAAGTGCAAAAATTGGTTTTCCTTGTTTGGTTATCATGAAAATTATAGAAAAAAGAAACACAAAAACAAAACAAAGGTAAGTTTTTTTTTTTTTTTTTGATACCTACGTGTTCGAATGAGCTTGTGTGTGCCTTAACTAATATTGGGATTCTGAAGTTAACAATCGAGCAAATCTCCAATGAGCCCAAGGTTTGAAATGTTTTGTCTTCGCGAGATTCGATCTTGAAACTTTTGGGAGTAAGCCCTAGGTTGCTCTCTCCTTCAACTCAATCAAACATCTTGGAGTTACAAAATAAAGGTACATAACATGGATTTTCTCTTTTCAGTAATTTCTTGGACAATTTAAGCCTTTTCTTTTAATTTTTTTAGAACAAGCAAATGACATGGCTCCGTTTGGAATGGACTTATTTCTGACTTATTGCTTAAATAAAGCAAAAAAGTTGAGCACCCGTTTGGTTTGATAGTTTTTTTTTGCTTTTTTATTTTTTTGCTTTTTGCTTTTAGCTTTTTTAAGGCCAAATTCGTAGCCAAAAATAAGCTCTCCAATCTAAGTTTTTTTTGGCTTTTTTACCAGCTGAATATTTTTTTCTTATTCCCAAAATACCCTTTTCTACCCTAGTCTTTCCCTTTTTACCTTTACCAATTGTTTACGTAACTCTCTCTTAGAATCTGTTACACAGCTGTACATCCAACTACTCTCTGTGAGATCTTCTCCTCATGTTGGCCATAGATCGACGAATCCTCTGTCCTCCGTGAGCCAGTCGTTCGCTCTCGCCGTCATTACTGTTGGATCACACAAGAGAAAATTGCCCGTCTAATGGAGATTTGTTGTCATCTATTAAAAAACTTAAGTTTTTTCAACTTTTTTCAAGCAGTACCAAAATTCACAAGATAATTTTTTTTAAGATTGCTTCTCTATTAACTTATTTTAAGCAATCTTTTTATTTAAAATAAGTACTATCAAATGAAGCCTATCTATCACACAATAAAAAGTTGTTGGGATAGGTCGAATTCCCATATTTGGTTGGTTGAACATCAATTTCAAGTGTGGCTCTTGGAGGGTTGTGCCCCATTCGCCCTAGTTATGGTAATGCTCATCCAAAAGTTTTTCGAGGCAGTAGCAGAGAAAAGACTTATTGCCATCTATCACGACGTACGAAGAACCATCGATTTGTTCGTCGTCTAATAGAGATTTGTAGTCATCTATTAAAAAACTTAAGCTTTTTCAACTTTTTTCAAGCAGTACCAAAAGTCATAAGATAATTTTTTTTAAGATAGCTTCTCTATTAACTTATTTTAAGCAATCTTTTTACTTAAAATAAGTACTATCAAATGACGCCTATCTATCACACAATAAAAAGTTGTTGGGATAGGTCGAATTCCCATATTTGGTTGGTTGAACATCAATTTCAAGTGTGGCTCTCGGAGAGTTGTGCCCCATTCACCCTAGTTATGGTAGTGCTCATCCAAAAGTTTTTCGAGGCAGTAGCAGAGAAAAGACTTATTTCATTGTCAAGGCCACAGAACCTGCAAGTCTCCCATATCTGCTGACCCTGATGATATCTATAAAATGGTGGTTCATTGGTGTGCAAAGAATATTAATGAGAGATTAAATCAAGGGTAGAGATGTAGGGAGAGACGGAAAAAATACCTGGTACACCGGGGTGACCTTCGAGCAAAGTAACCAAATTATTTAGGGGCTCGGGTTTGGATGTTAAGTATTTGAGTGTTTTTGGTTTTATGATTGTACACTCGACAAAATTTAGTGAATTATCTCTCTTCTGTGCCGAATCACGTAAATCTTTGTATGTTTTTTTCTTTGATTGGTGCGTGTGATTGTGCTTCATAAGTACAGGATGGTGAAATATTCCAACAAACTTTGTAACGAACATATAGAAAAACTTTTGGGTGGTGGATGGATCTATATATTTACTTTGAATTTTTTTTATTTTTTTTTTATGAATAGTACTAGTAAAATCGTTTCTGAAAATTTTGGAGCGTGCGGTAGCCACTCAGCCACCCCCCGGGTTCAGTATGCCCACACATGACAATATTATTATTACTCCACTATTTCTGTAATGGTTATTTGAAAGTTAAGAACTAATTATGAATGTTAGCTCTCTTCTAAAGTCTCATGTTCGAAATCTTCTAAATGTTATCAAATTCTTGAATATGAGTTAGTCTATAGGGGGCTTTGCCCCAATTTTAATCGGGTCATTTGCTAATGGATAGTAAAATTGATCTTCCAAAATAGACAACCTTGGATTGAATACCTAGTTATAAAACAAAACGTAGTTGTTAGGTTTATTTCTTAATTAATCCCATTGAAACTTTGAACCCAGAATTCCATGAATCCTGAAGGTGATACACGAGAAACGTGCTAGGTCAAAGTAAATGACATCTTCTAGCTTGGTTTGCACGCTAAATTCGTACCGTTAGAAATGGAAGAAGTCTAACTTTATATTCTAATTAGTATTTTCTTACAAAACTATTAAGCATTATTTTTATTTTTTTTGTCATACTAATGAAAAAGGGAAAAAAAAAAAGATAACATTTTTTTTATAGATTAAATAGCCTAGTTTTCACTCATGCCTAAAATAGTAAATCATGAAGAAATTGTGTTGACAAGTAAGCTATCGTGTGAAATGGGATGGAGAAGAGTTGCTGCCCACGTGTCGGGGAAGATATATATTTTTAGATCTTACATTTGTCAAAAGAAAGAAAATCAATGAAAGAAATTATTTATACAAAGATTTGCTTCTTTTACAAGAATACTACTTGTTTCCCTAACATTTTCAATACAATAATCATGCGAGGTAGAAACGATCACAATTACAAGACATATTAAGGTTCCGTTTGGTAATACTTAAAAATCAAGTTTTTATTAAGCTTGTTATCAAAAAGGTTAAGATTTTTTGATTTTTTTGCTTTTGTGGCTTTATTTTAAGTAAAACTAAGCAAAAAAGTAAAATCAGAAAAGCAAAAAAAGTCAATTCTGAATGTTTTTTTTTGCTTATTTTAAACAAAAAAATCAAAAAAAAAAATTGGTGTCAAACGGAGCTTAAGGCTTAAATAGTATGTTACAGGCAGTAACAAGAGATAACGATTATGTTCGCACAAAGAGAACAAATGTCTCAAAAGAGTTGTAATGGCGACAAAGCACAAATTTCTACATCTCTCACAAAATAAACAATACCGAATCATTAATACCAGAGTTTTTAGGAAGTCCAGGAAATATGTTAAAAATTCATGTCCTCGCCTCGCGGATTGCTCCATTGGTCAAGCCATAAATTCACAAATCAAGCCAAAACCTTTGCACGAATAAACTAAACTAGAAGTTTGTAAACATGTTGATCCATTTATGTTACGTTCCCACGGAGACTCCATATACCTAAAAATCCATGCCTTAATCCTTAATAAAATAATTTACGTGAATGGACCCGTTTAGTCTCAATTAATTGTGGGTTCGTAAGCAAAAATAAATGTCGTGCTTATAAATTTTCACGGGTTTCATGGCAAGTTTTTCATTCACTATTTATTAAATTGAAAATATTATACAAACATAAACTTGATAAAAATGTACTCGAGAAATTTTTGATAGTGAGTCAGGTTTATTTTTTCTTTTTTTTTTTGTATAGATAGATCTATATAAATTATATAGATGTAATGTTTGCATATATATTTTGGGGAAATTTTCAAGACAGCAGTACGGACAAATCTTAATATCAATTCAGTGAGGTTGGAATTTTAATTTCAATAACGTGGAATCTGAGAGGTGAAAAGTCCCATTTGTTCCCCCCAACCCACCCACCAACGAGACAATGACTCCGACAGTAACACGAACACCCCAATTGTACTCTCTCTCTCTCTCTGCACTCATAATTCTTACTTCTTTTTTTATTTTTTAATTAATAAAATCCAAAATTGTGTTAGTAGAATAACTCAATAATAAATTTTTACAAATACTTTTTACCGATTGGACTACATTTTTCTGAAAAATAGAATATATTTTTTTTAAGATGAGTTATTTTCTTTATGTTGGTAGAAAGAGAGAGAGAGAAAT
>BRYE01000014.1:512500-520000 GCA_030159115.1 Actinidia arguta var. hypoleuca | reverse complement strand
TCACCATTTTCATCGACGACGGCAGTAGCACCGACGTAATCATTGTCATCGGCGGCGGTGCTATCACCATCAACGCCCATAATCAATTTATTTCCCCTTTAAATAAGAGTAAAAGACGAAAAAAAACATTTTTTTTTTTAAAAATAAAATAAAAATCAAGCACTTAGAATTTAAATAAAAAATTTAAGTCCTCTATGAAGAACCCTACTGTTAGCTCGATATATTTCTTTTGTACCTACTTCATGGATCAAATGAACCAAATTAAATAAGATAGAGTAATATGAAAGGGGAGGAGAGAGGCTCATTTTTTTACGATGCTTCGTCAAAGTGAATTTAAAAACAATTATTGGCCATATAATGATCCTATAATGTGTAATTAGGATCGACTTCTCTCCAATTAATTGGATATCCAGTTCAATCTTTAGTGGGAGGACGAGTGGCATGACGTGGGTTATGATAGCCACATGTGAATTAATAAGATTCCCACATTCATTTTATTTCACCATCTACTCTACTCTTCTTTTCATTTTCTTTTTTTTTTTTGAAAAACAAAAAAAAACTCGAAGACCCATTCTCCTCTCTCTCTTTCTCTCTCTCTCTTAGTGGGTAGGGGAGGAGGAGGGGTTGGTGTTTTCATGAATTATTTAATTATATTTGTCAAAACTAAGAGGTCATTATTAACCATTTTAAACAAATTGTTTACTTTTAAAAATGATTTCACTTTGTGTAGTTGTGTCAACTAGACTTACCATACAATTCTCAGCTTAACGAAGAAGAAAAGACTGAAGTTAAGGCTTTGCTAAGTGGTAAAGACTGATCTTATCAAGACTTAAGTTTTGGGTTCGAAATTTCACCTTGTCTCGAATACATGGCGTAGTGGCAAAGGACAAAATTCTAGGATGCGAACTAACACTCAGAAGTTTCGCTTTCGATTCCTAGTTATTACGTTGTATATTCGCGTTTACATCCTGTGATTCGAAGAATTAGTTATCACAAGTCATAAAGATTAGTATGGTTAATAAAAAAAAAAAAAAAAAGCAAAGACAAGGAAAAGAAGTAGTGATTATAGGATAGGCAGTGTGAAAGCAATCTTGGGTCTGACTACAAGGAAAAAAGACTATGTTGAAAAGTTCCAAATAACCACGTGTCTATTGAAGTGTGATGCAATCACCAAAATGATTACATCATTCAGATAAGCACCTTAGTTTCCTAGAAGCATCACATCCTTTGGCATCAAGTTCTCTCAAAAAAACTTCAACTAGTCTAACTTTGACCAGAACTATGTATAAATCCTAGCCAAGGTTAGCTTCAGTTAAGATAAAAGAGAGAGAAATGAACCAACAAACGAGGAGTGACAGTATGCTAGGTTCTAGTGATCAATGGCTACAATACTATCAACAACCTATCGCCGGAGGAATTTTTTCCGGCGGACTATCCCATGATGCCACGGTGGTCACCACTAGTGCCACGACTGAGAAAATGTTGAGCCCGAGCAATTCGAGTACTATTTCCAATGGTGGTCATGAGTTGAACCCTAAGGGTTCCGTATCGAAACCTATCCGAAGGCGGTCTAGGGTATCGAAGAGGACTCCCATCACCCTCCTAAATGCCACCACCACCAATTTTCGAGCCTTGGTGCAACAATTCACCGGATGCCAGAGTGGCACCCTATCGTTTGGGACTCAAAAAGGTCCAATCAACTTGAATTTCGCGTTTGCTAGTCAACAAACAGTCAACAACGGTGGGTATCATCACAATGATTTCAAAGAAACTCGGGTTCTGCCACAACCAAGCTACCACCCCCACCCCCATCCCCACCATCAACAACAGCAACAACTGCATCAATTTCAAGACCAAAATGGCATGTTTTCATTGGACAACAACTATAGTGATGTTTATCCTTCAAGTTGTGGTAACCCTACCCTTAACAACCTGCAGACTCTGGAAGACTTTCTCCTGGAAAATATTTCTTTGCACGAGCTTATTACCGATGCTTAGTGAAATAAAAGTAGGGTGAATCGTCTCTTCTTGTTTAGGGAACTTGAGTCCTCTCATACTATCTATTATTTTTGGTGTTGTGCTTTAATTTCAGTGTATGAAATTGAACATGTCTACATGTATATACAAATTATGTATGTTGTCTTCTACATTCCTTATTTAGGGAAGTTACAGGCTAAGTGGCAAAAAGATCCTCATAAAACTTGGAAATCATATGACTTGAATCACCAAATTCCATACCTAACCAACCAGATAATAATGAATATGTGTCATTAGAAGGAACTTGATATCCTTACTATTATGGTATTGTTAGCCCACCAAATGGATACTATTTTGATTTTTTTGTTACTCCCTATAAATTTAAATAGATACATATCTACATACGTTGATGTTCCAACATCCCTGTACATACACCTTACTTGATGCTGCAGTTTTGTTGGCTCAAAACCATTGGAAAGGTCAATTATTTCATTAATCAATTTGAAGCTTGCAGATGAATAGAAACACTAAGATTTTTAGTCTGTCTTAATTAACTATAAACAATTTTTTTTCCTAACTCAGTATTACTACTCAGTTTAATTGAGTTCGAGAGAGATTGATTTTGGGACTTTACAGTTAACAGACAAACAAACCTCTAATAACCATAAGGGAATTCAAACTAACGAGTCATGAAAACAAAGTCTGGCAGTTCAAAGTTAGAGTTTTTACCATTTAAACTACTCCTATGGTGTAAATGATAAGTGACATCAAGCTTGAAACCATGAAAAGAAATGGTGAGGGTGAGCATTAATGGAATAACTTCTCATAGTCAAAGCTCACCTTTGGCTAATTTCAATGCTAATTGCAACAACCTTTTGTTGCCCTTTTGACTTGCCACTTTTTTAGTCTTCTCAACATGACCTATTTTGTTTAGGCATGTTGATATGGAGGTTGTCTTCCTCATCTTAATAAATGGCTCTTACCCAAAAGGAAAAGCAAAATTCCAACATTTAACCAAACCAAGTCTCATAAATATTATACAAAAAAAAGTTATTACGGCTAAGTTTGGGTAGTTTTTTTTTCTTTTTATGAGACCTTTTTAGCTGTTTTAATTTTTGAGTTTTTTCATTTTTAGTACACTTTATATCGTTTAATTAAAATTTTATACTTTTTTTTTAAAAATAAAAAATCTTGTGTGAATTTGAATAAAAATTCACTAAAGACAAATAATTTAGCTAATTTATCCAGTTAAAATAACATGAATTTTTTTATAATTCCAATTCCTCTAGTCAAAAAATCAGAGAAGTGCGAAATTTTGATCTAAAAATTAACAAACTTTTTACAAAACTAATAAAAAAAAACTAAAAAAAAATACAAAAAACTAGAAAGAGAGAGAGAGAGAGAGAGAGGGGGGGGGGGGGTATAATGGTATTTTTATAAGGGGACAATGGGTGGGGCCAGAGACGTTTGACACGGGAGGCGGGAAAAGCAAATTTCTTGTTGTATACTCCCACTTCATCCATGGCTTCTACCAACCACCACCGCCACCTGCTCCCCTCTGCCCCACACTACCCAGATGCCCCTTTTCCCACCCAAATTCTTCAAAAATATTTTCAAAATACACAAATTGTTACCCGGCTGCGCATTTTATTTTTTAAAACACACCCGTTTCTAGAAATTCAACGAACAGTTCCAAATAAATTAGTTGCATTCAAGAGATTTTCAAGATACAATTTTTTGTAATGGTTCATCGAAATGATTTTCAAGACTCCAATTCAACATCTCATCAGCAGTATGGACTTCTTCGTGGTTTGCAAAGGTCTGGGGTTGATTTTATAGTTTGCTATAACAAAATTGTAGATTTAATATTGGGATTGTCTTGTGTAGTTTCTATTCAAGAGTGTATTGCACATTGCATGATGGACCATAGATTGACCTTTTTTTCACGTGATATTCGGCATTTCATCACGTTAGTCATTTAAACAGAGTAACTGCTTCAGTTTCCTTTCTATCTATCAGCATCATTTTTCATATTCATCTCAAGTTTGAGGAAGCAAGATTCCTAGTATTTTGAGTAAATTGGAATAGCAGCATAGCACCTATCAAAGTTAATAGGAAAAGCTGTGGAATTGGGATCGCGGAGTGAAAGAAGGGATGGAATGATGATGGTATTTCCTTCCAGATAAAATACATAAATTGCTAAAATTTAAGGCAGAATTAGCCTCTTATTTGTCTAGATATCCGTCAACGTTCTAAAATTGAGCTCAATATTTTTAACACTATTTTCATAGCGGAGAAGAGGGTATTCAGAGGGTAGAAATCCATCTCACCCTTCTATATTTCTAGATTGTTTAAATGACGGATTTCCCTGACACGCATTTGGCATGTCTTTTTTTATTATAATTTTTCCTAACAGACAGATCAGGACACGACAAGGACAAGCGTGTCCTTGTCTCCCCTCCACGGATCACTCCCCTCATCCTAAGGAAGCAAGAGACACCCCTCCAAGAAGCCAACGGCTCCCCTGCAAGGGATCCCCTCCAAGGAATCAAGGGATCCCCCTGTCTCGCTACATCTTTAGTTGCCGTGTTTTTTGTATTTATCATTCGGAAGTCGTTCGGAATAGAAAAGAAATTCCTGATCTAATTTGCTAATCCTTGCTGCTCATAGTAGCCGCTGTTGTTATATCCGTATGTATATACATAATTATACAAGAAAAAAGTACTCACACGACTTGGCTGAGGTTAGATTACCTTTTTCCCTGTTTCTAACCTGACAAAAACTAAATTAAATTGCGTTAATAGTTCTATTCATAGAATATGTATATTAATGAAGAAACCGTAGTTGTTCTTCAGAAATGATGGCAATGCCATTGGTGCATGAAATTGTTACAAGTAATCAATGGAAGTCAAATCTGAATTTGATTTTAATTCTTTTATTTGAGTTTTGTGCTGTCATGATTGTCAAATGTTAATTATAGAGAATTGTTGTAGTGCATGATGAATTTAACATGTTAAATCATGTATAGATACTATAGTATAATAATCAAATTGCAGATTTTCTTTTATTTTCTTCTTTACTCATTTGTTTTAGGGAATAACCTGTTGGGGAATGGCCTGGTCCACCATGTGTGGTAATGTGAAATGGAGTAATTGAGAATTATAGTGTTATTTATTATATGCATGTATTTTCTTGGTGAAGATTTAAAAGGACGTGGTGAGTCTTATCCTTAGGCACTAGATGCTTTTACTTCTCAATGAAGGCTTTTCAATTTCTCATAAAAATAGCCAAGGAGTGGTAGAGGATTGAGAGAGGGAGAAAATAATAGAAGAGAGAGAGGGTGAGTTAATAGTGAAGGGCCTTCGGGGGGTAAAATAAAGATATATATATAGAAAAAATAATATGATCCACCGGGATGAATAATGACTCAAGTAGCCTTGAGCGTGGGGCTTGGGTAGAGGTGTGGGTCTTGTGTGTTTTGTCCATCTCACAATTATAATCTCTATTTTACATACATAGTGAAATCTCTCTCCCGTGTATGTAAGCAATTTGAGCCGAACTACGTAATTTTTTTGTTATCATCTCTTTTTATGTATATCTATTTGTGGGTGCTTATGTGGTACCGAAAGGGATATACGACATAAAAGTATCATATCCCAACATAACCTTTTCTCCCCACTTTGCAGGTAACAGTGAGAGGCTCACGAGGACATGCTGGAACTGTTCCTATGATTATGCGGCAGGATACTATGGCTGCTGCCGCCGAATTAATAATGTTGGAGGGTCTCTGTAAACATCCCGACGATTACCTATCTTATGATGGTCAATGCAAAGGGTTTGCTGTGGAATCACTTGCGGCATCTCTTGCCTGTACTGTTGGAGAGATATCATGCTGGCCAAGTGCAAGCAATGTCATTCCTGGCGAGGTAAGAACTCAGATCTCTTGTGAATGTTGTACAACATGGCTAGAACTCAGAAAAATACCGAGAAGAAGTACCCAGAAAATAAAATATATGGGCCAGGTTCATTGTGTGGCCACATAACAGTTGAATCTCACCATAAACTTCATTTTCTGGGTAGTTTTCTACGTACTTTTTCTGTTGCCATTTGGTGATGTTCTTTTCTATTAAAGATCCTGACCCGTTAATAGAGGAAAACAAACCATATGCTTGCAGACAGCCTTCACTGGACATACGAGTAATGGAATGGGAGGCTATCATAAATGAGTTATCCAATCAGATGCATAAAATATGTGATCGTCCCCATTCTGTTTCCGATATTATTGACTGTAAGGACTAAGGTGCGAGACTTCCTCATCAAGTACAAAAATGAAATTCTTTGTATATATTGGGGTGGGTGGGGGTGTACTGGAACAACTCTTGGGTCATGTTTCTCTTTATCAAGAAATCCAATAAGGCATACACGGATTTTTTGCCCGGCCTATTCATATAGAAACTAATCATAGGGTACTGAATTAAGATGGAGAAAAGGAAGTTTTCTAATCACTGACTTAAATCTAATATGTTTGCTTTCAGCACGATGCCAATGCAGTGACTTGTGATACTGGGTTGAGTTCTTAGTTGAAATCTGCAACTTACTACACGATGAAGAGAATGACAGGTGAGGTTCTAGATGAAGTGCCTGTACTGATGAGCGGAGCAGTTCATGATGCTATGGCCATGTCACATCTAACAAAGGTCTTTTTTTTTTTCACTTCACATACCTTCTCTCTCATATTGGTCTCTTGGTTTATATTAAATATTTTATGGAATTTTGATCAGGTTGGAATGTTGTTTGTCAGTTGTCGCGGAGGAGTTGGTCATTCCCCTGCAGAGCATGTGTCGGATGATGATGTTTGGGCAGCTGGTTTGGCAATCCTTTCATTCCTAGAACCCCAACTGTAACTACAACATTTTACCCAAAGTGGTTCGTCAAGTGGGAGATTGGCCATAATTAAGGAGTTTAACCTCTAAGGCTGCATGTTCAAATTTTCTGACCAACAATTCTTGTAGTCAGTTCATACGAGGCTTTGTTCCGGATTTAACTGGATCTCCGCTAGTGGACGATAAGATTGATCTAATAGGATTAGTAGGTCCTTCAAGCCAGATACCAAGTTATATATATAAAAAAAACTGTACCTAAAACATCTTACTGGACTCAGATTTGAAGTAAACCAAAGGATTCCGCAAATTATTGACTAATTGTACAGCGTTTCCTACCTAACACTGATCTAACAAGTCTGATCTGGTTAGAGGAATTCAACACGCTTTTTTCAATTACTCTTAGTTTACTACACGGTTCTATTTCTCTGTAATTGATTCTAGGAGAACAAGATATAGCTGTACCACAATTAAGAGTTGTAGGCTAGATCACTAGACATTTGAACGTAAAACAAATTGGGCGAATGTCTAATATTATTAATGTAGAGGATCATCATTGGTAGAATAAAGACTACACAAATTGGACAAATTTTACTTTTCCCCGATTGCATTACATGTTTTTGTCCTTATTAAAATGAAATTA
>BRYE01000014.1:485000-487500 GCA_030159115.1 Actinidia arguta var. hypoleuca | reverse complement strand
AATACACAAAAAATCAATATGTGATCCAACATTCATTTATGTTGTATTTGAATCAAGAATTTGATAAAAAAAAATAAAAATAAAAATAAAAAAGTTAGACGATCCAACCATTCAAAATCATTCGATTATCTATTTTTTTATTTTCTCTCATAAAATTTTTGATCTAAACACAACTTTAGAAGTGAGTATTATTATATAAGAGTTGTATCTCTACAGAAGGTGTAGTTTATATGCATAAATTTATATATATATATATATATATTTAATTAATGTATTTATCCTTCTCCAATAAACTTATAATTTTCGTCTTTTTTAATTTATTTTCTTGTGTTTAGCAAAACGACGAACGAGATTTTGCCCAAACTGAATTAATCGGCATTTAGATGTGCAACTTTAAGTAAATTTTTTAACCTTTTTTTACCTCGATTTTAGTACCTTATTGATTTTGCTGTCATTTTTTTTTTCTCTTCTAAATCTCGTGATGAGGGGAAAAAAAAAATAAAATAAAAAACAAAAAATTTTCACAAAAGGCATTGTCTACTCTTTAATTTTTTTTACTCTTACGATTCCTAAAATTTGACCAAAAAATCAAGAAAATTTGTCTATAAAAATAACATGATACCAAAATTAAGGCGAAAAAAAGGTAAGAAATTGACAAAAGGTTTGGCAACGAAGTTGGTTACAGTGTTTTGAAAATTGGATCGTTGAGCAGCGAATCGAAAAAGAGATCGAATTACGGGTCACTAGTTCAATCGTCGGATTAACCGTTATTGACTCGTGATGTCATAATTATATCATTAATTAATTTATTATTAATAATAAAATATCTCTTATTTTTTTACATTAATTTTTATATTTAAAACTTAAAATTTTATCAAGCATCGCATAAAATACCCTCTCTCTATCTTTTTTGATTTTATAAAATGCACATAAATGTGTTCAAACATATTAAACGGCATGTAGTTGTGCAATATGAATTCACATTCACCACCACCGAGTCGAAAAAAAACTAATTTCGT
Source organism: Actinidia arguta var. hypoleuca (assembly GCA_030159115.1). Classification (NCBI taxonomy): domain Eukaryota; kingdom Viridiplantae; phylum Streptophyta; class Magnoliopsida; order Ericales; family Actinidiaceae; genus Actinidia; species Actinidia arguta. Next base: position 486,481 of record BRYE01000014.1, on the reverse strand, counting down.
TCTTCACGTTTTGTCCTATGCCCTATGACTTGACATCACCAGAGTCCGCGTTGACCATAGTGTCATAGACTCATATGGATGGTTTGCCACTGAGTCCGCCTCGACAAAAGTTAACGTGGGGTTGGAAATCAAGCAAGATAAAGCAGTGACGTAAGGGCGTTTTTGTGGTGCTCTGATTTCCAGCCAGCCTAGCTTGCACGATATAAACGGTGAGAAGTATCATTATAAATTATTCCGGAGATGATTTTTCAATAGTCAAGTTAATAATGGAAAAAAACAAAAAAGAAGAGAAGAGAGGAGAGGAGAGCCTTTGTCTTTGATTCTAAAGAGAGAAAGTGTTGATTACATTGAAATGAGAAAAGAGTGTGCCTTTTTATAGTATAACTCGGTTCGTATAAACACGTATCAACTGTTATGTCAGTGAGTAGGTGATTGGTCCAATCATATCCTTAGAAATGTGATTGGTGGCAAACTTATCACATTACAGGAACTCGAAACCAAGTATGCAGGTGACAGGAGAGAGATTTGCATGTATGCTATCCATTGTCTCATAGCTCAGTAGAGTTCAGGCAAAAATAAGATTTGATATTTTATCTCCTTATAATTAATAATTAGATAGTCAACCACAACCTCTTGGCATTGTTTGAATTTAAAATTTTGTGCAAAGTAAAGATAAATGAAAGAGAAATGTTGATGGACCTAATATCCTTTTTTTACAACACATGTAAATATGAGAGAACAATTCCACTATTCATTATGTAAGGAATAATTAAGGCTTGGAAAAAGTCTTACATGAATTGGCCAAAATAAAAAATTGATAATATTATAATTAAGATGTTTTGAACTTGAGACTTTAAAATGGAGTAGATATTCAAATCTCATGCCTATACCACCAGGCCAACCAACTATTGAGTGTTGTTGTTTTTTTACCAATCTCTTTGTGGGATGTGGATGTTTGAGGAAAAGAAAAAGAAAATTGAGGACAGACACTTGCGGTAGACCGGTGGAGATGGCTGGTGGCTGCAGAAGGACGCTGGTTGTTATGACCAAGCTGCGACACAAAAATAATGAGTTCGGCTGTCGTAACTATTTTCGAAAACGACTCTTCGACAGTCAAGTTAGAAGGCCAGAGAATCAAAGTATATGTAGAGAGATAATAGAAAACTTAGAGTAGATAAGTTTGCATACCTTTAAGAAAATAAGGGTTAGCCTTATATGGCTCAGTCTAGCGCATGCCTGGACGCGCCAACTATCACGTCACTTAGATAGACTGCAACTTGATGTATGTTTGAACGTGCTGACTGCTATTCTATGTAAGTGAGTAGGCGATTGATTCGGCCGTACCCCTGGGGCCTGTTTGGTAGCCGATCATCATGTTACCAACGTCTTCATACAGGCGTGTGGGCTGTCAGAGAAAACCTTATCAAGCAGTTACTGTCTGTCTCCTAATGTGTCTTGGGATTGTCGTCGGCCGTTGTCCC
>BRYE01000014.1:472500-477500 GCA_030159115.1 Actinidia arguta var. hypoleuca | reverse complement strand
GTTCTATTTGGTTTATTTTTCGCATAATAGTCAAACCGAATTAAGTTTATGACTAACACCCAGTAGTAGCCTTGTAATAGATGTATGTTGAGTCCGGTGGTGGCATTATTGTTGTTATTACTTATTAGGTGAAGATTGAGACGGGTGTACCGTCTAATTGTTTAATTTATGGAAGAGACTCTGTTAACATTTCTAAAAAAATATTCGAGTTAAGCTTTACTTTTAGTAATTAGTCCCCTTCTTTGGTTTTTAAAAACCGGGGTGATCTCAATGGGTGGTGGTTCAAGAACGGAGTGGTTATGGTGGTTTAACACAATGGTTACAAAAAGAGAGAATTAAAAGAGGTAGAGAGAGAAATGATGGAGTTATGGGGTCAGCTGGGTTTGAGTGGATTGCTTGAAATGTCTACTTTATCCATGAAATATGTGTAATGCACATTATGACTTTTCTATTAATAATTTGTACGGAAGTCATTAATTAGATATCAGAAACTGAAATTATGAACTTTAAAGATGTAATATAGCAGTTTATTAGAAGAAGAGAGGGAAAGATTACAAGAGAAAGACAGAGAGTCTAACTTAGTCTGTCTTACATAGAAGGAAGACAGTCCTTTAAATAGACGATGATGAATATCCTCTTACAAAGTGGCAGACAAAATACTGTCTTCTTTTAAAAAAGAAAAAACTTTATAATATTCTCTTTTTGACATATAAAAAGGAAATAGTAATGTATGATTACTAAATGTCAAATATATAGCTTTTGCCAACACTTTCAGGGTTTATCCTTGGGACGACGTCGTTTATCTTCAATAAAAGAGGACCAAAACTCAATAAGTTATCTCTCTTGCAGATCATGAATATCCATCTCTGAAAAATGTCTATCTTCTTCTTCAAGGTCTTCATCAGCTTGACCTTCGCCGGCTAATATGCCTTCTTCGTTGTCCTTGATAGATCCCATAAATGAATCTTCCTTATTAAATAATTGAGTAATTTGATCTTTAAAGAATATCATATATTGTTTCATCATATAATATTTTGTGATATTTGGATTGGTAGATTTAATCTGATCCTTTAATAAATTAAAAGGATTAACAAATGATTTTGTTAAAAAAGAAGATACATCTTTATTATTAATCTGGTACTGAGAGAAATATCCATCAATTTTGGTATTGATCTGAACATATAGATCTTCAATATATTTTTTGAGAAAATTATTTCACCATCTTATCCAAAATATTCTTTGTAGTGTAGAAATATCTATCCTAGAGTCACTTTTGATAATAAAATTATATTTTCATATCCATGGGATACCAAACTCAATAAAAAATAAAATTATATTATGATTATATGGTAAATTCTCATTTTCTCTGATAGATGGATATCATATCTCCCATCTCTTATAAGCATCGAGAATATTCAAAGGCAATATAGCAAGAACAGACCCATATATGAGCCACCAGTCATAGAACCATGAAGAAATTCCTCCAACATGAATTATCTTGTTACATAGTTTAATAAACCATGTATGTTTATTTTTCTTATTTTGATATAAGAAAACATCATAAAATCCTTTCTGATAATCCGAATAGTTATATCCATGGACAACATTATTGGCATTTATGGGTTTCGAGCTTGTAAGATCAAAACCCCAAGTACCTGGCTTGATAATCTTTTTAATGATGCATTTACTATAAAATATTATACTAGATGCATTTGTAGGATTTTCTCGAGTACGGTTAATATCCATACTATCTATTAGGTTCATGACGGCTTCATAATAAATTCTAGGTTTGTCTGCATAAGACGGAGTTTGATATGAGGCCAAATAATTGGATTTGATAGCCCATGTATCATTCAATAAATGAACATCTTCCTGCTCAATATAACAAATATGCATAGGAAAATTCTTAAAAACATAATTTGAATTTTCATCCTCAGCCACAATATTGGCCAATGTTTCGGTAGAAGAAATATTTTCTTTCTATTTTTGCTTCTGAGAAGAAGAAGAAGATCCAATATAACTCACCATAGTGAATCCTTCATTATCAACAGATAGTTGGGAAGAAGATATTCTTCCATGGCCTCTACCTTTGCTTCTACCTCTAAGAGAATTACCCTTACCTCCTTTATAATATGAAGATGATATCATCTGCAAAATAAACATGAAAACAATATACTTTAGGATTGTTTAATATACAATCTTTCAACCTTTAATTTAAGATTGTTTTTCTGCTGAGTTAATAAATAAATTTTATCTATTAGGGAATCCCATTCTTCATTAAGTCATTATTACATAACAAATGAATTTTATTTTTCAAATAGAAAATCTTTGTTAATAAATTATTGATAAGCCTTCTATTTTTATACTTATCATAAAATATATTAAGGTTTCGTAATATACAATTTAGCAATATGTTGTTTAAGGTTGTAGATTTTCATAGAAATTCTAGAAAGATTATCCCATTTATAAAATGATTGTCCATCATAATCAATATCTGTATATAACAGTTGATGATGTTCATTTTGAAAATATTCAATTATTTTTAATATTTTCTTTATTTTCTTTCTATCAGTATCACTGATTATTAAAAAATAAATTATTTTGTTGTGATATACAACTTGCTAGCTTTAAGTTTTAATGCTGTAATCAAATTATTATTGATAATTACTTCAGTTTGATAACTGAAATAATAATCAGATATATATTTAGAAGAAAGAAAATATAATTATTTTTGTTTTAAAATATCAATTTCTCTAAGAATAATATTCAACTTTCTAATATTTTTGTTGCTAATCATAAAAATATTAAAGAGTTGTAATATACAACTTATTGGCTTTAAGTCTTAAATTAAAAATTAATTCATAAATATGAATAATTCAGAATAATATCCTGAAAAAGTTTCCTTGATAAGGAAAATAATCTCTAGAGGCCTTTTAAATATATAAAGACCTTTGCTCTAGGATTTCAATTTCTTTTAAAATCTTATTTAATTTCTTAATATTTTGATCACTAATCATGATGATCCTTGAAGAAATTCCTTAGTAAGAAAATCAAGAAGAGAATTAGATTCTCCTTTAATATAATCAATTTCAAAATTAAAGGAAGATAATTCAGCTTGCCATCTTGCAAATATTTGTTTAGAGGTAAGATTTTTAATATCTTTTTTTTTAAAATATGTTTCATAGAATAACACTCAATTCTTAATATAAAAGTTTGATTTGATAAATCATCTTGAAATTTAGAAATACATTTGACAACATATAACATTTTTTTTAACAGTATAATAATTAATTTGTGCGAATTTTTACATTCCTTAAGTAAAGCGTATAAACTCTTCATTTTTGAATTCAGGATTTAATTATTTTAAAATACCTCCATAATCAATATTAGAAGCATCAGTTTTAACAATTTTTTTTCAATATATTTTAGATAGAGATAAACAAGAAAATTGTTTTACTTTAAGTTTTATCCTTGGAACAACCTTGCTATGCTCTTTTGTCCATAAAGATGAATCTTTTTTCAATCTTGAATATAAGATTACTGCATCATGTGCAAGATTAGGATAATAATCTGAAATATAATTTAAAATTTTTAAAAATGTTTGGAGTTGGGTTTTTATCCCTTATTTCATCAGGAAATTTAGAAACAAATTTAATACTTCTATCAATAGGAATAATTTTTCCTTGATTGATATTATGTCTCAAAAATCTTACAGTTTGTTAAAATAATTTTATTTTTGGGTTGATAATACCAAACTATTTTTTTTAATAATATCTTTTAAATATTTTAAATGTTTGAAGTGTTGATCAATATTATTTAAAAATATCAACACATCATCAATATAAATAATTGAAAAAATCAAAATATAGATAAAATATATCATTCATAATATTATGAAATTCAAATGGGGTATTTTTTAAACCAAAAGGCATAATATTTCATTCATAAGGCCCAAATAGTACCACAGAAGCAATTTTATATCTATCTGATTCATTAATTTGAATCTGTCAATATCCAGATTTTAAATCAAATTTAAAAAATATTGAAACAGAATTTAAACTGTATAAAAGATCTTTTTTATTAGGAATCGAATATCGAATCCATTTTAAAATAGAATTTAATGATTCATAATTTATTACAAGCCTAGGTACTCCTCGTTCCTGCTCAGCATTTTTATTAACATAAAAAGCTGTACAACTCCAAATAGAAGTATTTTTTCTTATAAGATTTTTATCCAATATTATTTGAATTTTTTTTATAAAGATCTAAATAAGTTTTTTTCATTTGTGTAGGTCTTGCCTTGGTGGGGATTAACCTGCCATCAAAATCAGATTCATATGGAAGAAAAATAATATACTTCTTTCTATCCCAAAAATTATTAAGGATATCACTGCAAACTTCATTATGAAACTGATGTAATAAAATATTAATTTTATTTTTTTGTTCTTCAATAGATATATTAAAATTTTCTTTTTGTAAGAAATTTATTTATTTTTCTTTTAAAATTATTTAATCTTTTAACTTATTTATAAGTTTATAATCTGGTTGCATAATAAACTTAAATATAATTGATTGATTCTAAACAGTAACATATATGCCAATTGAATCAGCATTAAACGCATAATCATAGATAAAAATAGATTGCCTAATATTAACTCGTATGAAGATAAATCTTTTTACTAATAAGAAAGTGGTAGGTATGCATATACCATCTTTACAAATTAGAATATTATTTAATTTATATTTTATTTGTATATTTCTACCACTAGCATTGGACAAAGTCTGGATAGTATTTTCAAAATATTGAGTTAAAACTAAATTTTCTTGAATACAGTTCATATCTGCACCACTATCAACTAATGCAATAGCATTTTCAATAGCAAATTTATTTTGAACTACTAAATTAATTATAATATACCATTTTTGATATGATACCTTATTAATAATTAATAAGTTAATTTTGTTTTTAGAAGAGATTCTTCTTCTTTTTCTTTTCCTTT
>BRYE01000014.1:422500-425000 GCA_030159115.1 Actinidia arguta var. hypoleuca | reverse complement strand
TTTTATTATTTATTTAATTAGTTAGTTATATTTTTTATTAAATTATTATTTTATGATTGTAGGTACCAGATCATATGTTTGGGGCCCACGTGTGATCGTAATGGGTCAAGAAATATTATTATAGAATAATTTTTTTTATTTGAGATTGGTTATGGGTGAAATTTAAAGCAATTGAATTTATAGGGTTAATTATAATATTAACTATAAACTTTAGGGGTCAACTATATAAATATCTATTTATATATCTCAACTTTTTTACTAAACCTACCAATTCCTTTCTTTGCCTTCTCTGTTTTTTCTTCTTCCGATTGTCTTCTTCAGCGCAGCAAAGCTCTGTCACTGCATTTTTTTTTTCCTTTTCTTTTTCTTTTCATCAGAACTTATGATCATCTTTTGAGATTCAAGGTGTGAAATTCAACAAAAAAATCAAAGTTGTTGTAGTAGAAAATTGGAGTGAGCAACCAACAATCAGAATTACTCTTTCACCTCGGTTCTGGACCTCGGTAACAACTCGGCGACCTGCGCAAATGAACAAAAGTGATTGGCCGGGGCAAGACCGCTCAAAATCCCTCCTGCGTGCGAATCAGACCAAGGCGAAAATAAGCTAAGCAATGAGAAAGCAGAGCTATAAATGCGTGTATGCCAGGATTAAATCGTACATTTTCATAATGGGGGAGCGACCCTTTTATAATTGGAGAATGGAGAGTTGTGTAAGAAAAGTACGACATGATCTTCGGACGACCAAGTATGGAAGTATATCCTGAAGATATTGGCGTAAAGATAGGAGATTGCCAAATGAAGAATATCCCACAATTATAGGAGTTGTGAAGGAGAGGGACTCCTCTTGAGGACGGGGTCTTTGGGCGACCATAAATCGTCATCGCCATTAGGCGAGGTGAAAAACGTATGGCTTGCACATAATTTGGAGTGAGCCTTGGCGACTTGAACTTCATATGGCGAGATAAATAACTTGTATGGGAAGTTGTGAATTTACCCCACATCAGTAGCCCCCTACTCGAGATGTCGAGATGGAACACTAGGGATCTTCGAGTAGCAGATCAAGTGACACATTTCTTATGATGTCAACATGTAATGATAGCAAGCCTCCACAGGTGGACATGTGTAGGAGTGCTTTAATGGCGGAATGGCTTTTTGGCAGGAACGGCGGTTATGAGCTCGAAACTCGAAGCGTCGCGTGATCTTAGCCGTTGGAGTAGATAGATCTCTGTCCTTGGTACGTCTTATGAATAAGGGGTCCCCCCACTCATTTGTACTATTTTGTTACTATTGTCGACATGTTGCTCCTGTTCCAATTTTTACCTCGCCTGTGCTCGTGATCGCCTCCTTGCTCGTAGCTCAGTAAGTACTAACTCACCTTAATTCTTACTTCTATTTGAGTAGTGCATGTCCTTGAGCTCAAGTTCGCGTTCCTTGAGCTCGAGCTCAAGCTTGGGAGCTATGTCAGAATCATGACTCCCCACCGAGCTCAGATCGGATGGTATAGTCTTTATTCTTTTTAAAGTGTTTCTCCTCTTTTTTGTTCTAATGTCGGTATTTGTTTTGCAGGAATGTCAAAAAGAATTAACTTGAAGAAGCTTAGCCAAAAGATTGAGGAATCTAAAGGAGATAGTTTAATGGCGAGGCCCATCCCGACGAAGGGGGTGGTAATTGGAGAGAAACGCCCGAGAGAGGACTCTGTTAGCTCACTTAGCAAGAAAGGCAAGGCTACTGGCAGCTCCAAGTGAAAGGAGGTCGCTCCGGTGCTCAAGGCTAAGAAGAAGGTAAAACTCACCAATGTGGCGATCTCAAAAGCGCTCCTGCAATATCACCTTGGGAGGGCACCTCGGACAACCTTGGTACCGTCTTGGGGCCTAGAGCCTCTATTATGAGTAGTCCCTCCATGTCGAAGAAGATTTTGAGTGGAGTGATCCCACTTGCTGACAAGGAAAAGGTGGAGCAGCTAACTCTGGATCAGACGGCCACAAGGCTCTTGCATGTCATTGGCCAGGTACTACCTCAGCTCCAATCTCAATTTTCCCCTCGATGTTTTCTTTGATTCATGATGTCCTTAAAATTTATTTATAGTAGGCATTTGTACTCGGGTCTTCCCTAGCTGTGCAGAGTAGGAAAATGGGGGAGGAGGAGGCCCTTCAACAAGGTCGGGTTGCATTTCTGGAGGGCAAGGTGTCCCGCGTCCAGACGTTAGGCGGCGAACTGGAAAAATAGTTGGATGAGACTTGAGCCCAAGAGCAGCAAGCACTCGACGAGCTGACCAAAATGAAGGAAGATCAAGATGTCATCGTTGATAAGCTACCGAAGTCATGGATTTTGGTGGTGGAGTTGAGGGAAAGTGTGGCTCGCTCCAAGAAATTTGTCGTGGAGGAGTTCAAATCTTCGTCAGAATTTCAGGAGGCCATTGAAGATGCTGCCTCCAAATATTTTGGTGAGGAATTTGATTTCTACAAACTGCAGCTTCGCCGTCATCATCCCGACCTCACCA
>BRYE01000014.1:297500-305000 GCA_030159115.1 Actinidia arguta var. hypoleuca | reverse complement strand
ATACAAGGTAGGGTCAGGTAAGGGAGTGCCGTCAGTAGGAGCATAACGAGCATTTAGCTCAAGAGGAGTATCAACTGTCTTGGTGTCCGAGAGACGAGCTCGCTGAAGAATATCTGCAGTGTATTTGGATTGGGACAATAAATAACCCTTAGGCGAGAAGGCAACTTCGATGCCCAAGAAATAGCGAAGAGACCCCAAGTCCTTCATATCAAACTGACGGGCCAACTCAATCTTCAAAGCAGCAATCCCATCAATATCATCACCGGTAATAATCATGTCATCCACATACAAAGAAAGGATAATACGGCCTGTAGAAGTGGACTTTACAAATAAAGCCGAATCATGATGGCTAGGAGAGAAGCCAAGAGATGTGACCACCAAAGAGAATTTCTCAAACCAAGCTCTAGGAGCCTGTTTGAGACCATACAATGCCTTTTTGAGTCGGCAAACCTGTCCAGAAGAGTGAGCAACACCTGGAGGAGGAACCATATACACTTCTTCTTTGAGATCGCCATTCAAGAAGGCATTTTTAACATCCAATTGAGAAATATGCCAATGACGAACAGAAGCCACTGCAATGAGTGCACGAATAGTAGTCATCTTTGCAACAGGAGCAAAGGTCTCCTCATAATCCACGCCATATTGTTGAGCAAATCCTTTAGCAACCAAGCGGGCCTTATAACGCTCGACCGAACCATCAGAGTTGGTCTTAATTTTATAGACCCAACGAGAACCAATAGCCTTTTTACCAGGCGGAAGCATCACCAAATCCCAAGTACCAGTGCGATGCAAAGCAGATAGTTCCGCATCCATAGCTTGCTGCCAAAGAGGGTCACGAGCAGCCTCTGTATATGACTGAGGCTCACAAAGATTGTGAATAGAAGACAGGAAAGAGGTAAAGGAACTGGAATAACAAGAGTAGTCAAAATCAGGCAATTGAGTGGACTTACGAATACGCTTGGCAGAAGGCGGTGCCGAATCCACAACTTCAGGAGCTTCTTGGGTGGCCGCAGAAGGGGGAGCATCAGTAGGTGTGTTAGACCTACGAGAGTAATGTATAGGAAAAGACTGCAAAAGAGATGGGTTAGGAGAAGAAACAGTAGAGTCTAGAACATCATCGGCATCATCAGAAAAAGGATCAATATGAATCAGATCAGCCTTAGTTACAGTATGAGATGGAAAAGGAATAGAGAAGAAAGGAATATGCTCCATAAATACAACATGACGAGAGACATAAAATTTGTTAGAGACGGGATCAAAACAACGATAACCCTTTCTTCCCTCACCATAACCAAGAAAAACACATGCAGCAGATCGAGCAGACAACTTATTGCGCTCAGCTTCAGGACGAAGAACAAAACATGTGCTACCAAAGACTTTCAAGGATGAATAATCAGGAGCACTACCAAACAACCTTTCATAAGGAGAGATTCCAGCAGTAAGAGCTGTCGGAATCCGATTGATCAAATGTATAGCTGTAAGAACAGCCTCCCCCCAAAAAATACTAGGAACACTAGCAGATAGCAAAAGGGAACGGGCTGTCTCTACAATGTGTCTATGTTTTCTTTCAGCAACCCCATTTTGAGCTGGAGTATCAGTACAAGAAGATTGGTGCACTGTACCATCAGATAAGAGTAATCTTTCAAATGCATTGGAAGTATATTCCCCGCCCAAATCAGCCCTAAAGCATTTTATAATTGCATCATGCTGAGTACGAACAAGTGCCCTAAAAGCCATGTAAATGTCAAAAAATTCAGAACGATGCTTCATGAAATAAACCCAACAATATCGAGTGTAATCATCAATGAAAGATACATAATATCTGGACCCTCCTTTAGTGACAACAGGGGCAGGTCCCCACACATCAGAATGAATTAACTGAAAAGGTGCAGTAGAAAAAGATATACTGGGATTAAAAGGTAAAGCGATAAATTTTGCAAGTTTACAACCACTACAATCGGAAATATCATGAGCATGCATTCCCAAACAACCCTTAGAAGCTAAAAATTTTAAACGAGGGGCCGAAATATGACCAAGTCTAGAATGCCACAAGTAAAAACTAGAAGAATCTTTAGTAAGACAAAAAGAGGACAAATTAGGAGTGGAAGCAGCAACAACGGGCACTTTCAGCTCATCCAAGACATATAATCCCCCCTTCCTATGGCCTGTCCCAATCAGCTTCTTGGATTGTGGATCCTGCACATAACAAGAGGTGGAAGAAAAATGAACAGAAAATCCAGAATCACACAACTGACCAACTGAAGCAAGATTCATTTTAAGAGATGGAATACAATAAACATCAGAAAGAGACAATGTAGGCGTGCAAACAGAACCAATAAAAGACAAAGGCATAGGAGATCCATCAGCTGTAACAACAGAAACAGGAGAAGAAGATTTGGTAGAACTAAACACAGAAGAATCTGGTGACATATGGTTAGAGGCACCAGAATCTAAAATCCACAGGGATGCAGTTATACCTGAGGGACCCGATGAGGACAGACCTGTAGAAGAGGTAGTAGACATGGCATATGGTGGTTGGTGTGACTGAGTCTGAGTAGAGAGGAACTTCTGAAACTGATCTGCAAAAGCAACCATATTGGGATTTAGCGGCAATGCAACCTCTGGAACAAGAGCTGCAGTATTCGAGTGTTGTGGAGGCTTATGGTTGCGTTGCTGCTGAGATGAGACAGGGGACTGATTCAACAACTTAGGGCACTGAGCTTTCCAATGACCTTTTTGCTTGCAAAAGTTGCACTCATCACTGTTTGTACGCTTCTGGAAAGAACGATTCTGATTCTGATTGCTAGAATATGATCTCGAAGGGACAGCCAAAACAGAATGATTAGGAACAGCAAGAATTCCCTTGCCAGCCAAGGTCTTGAGACGAGTTTCTTCAGCCAACAACTCACTAACCACATCATCAACAGACGGATGTGGGTTTCGATGCAGGATATTACCACGAATACCCTCAAAGTCAGATCGAAGAGCCATCAAAAATTGAACAAGCCGCTGCTCTTCTCGATGAAGAATATAATCAGAATTACTCTGCAGAGATAGAGGCTCTGTGAGAGCAAGCTGGTCCCATAGACCAGTAAGAGTCGTGTAAAACTCTTGCACAGTCATATCCTGTTGCTGCACTGCACGAATATCAGATTCCAATTGATACCTCTGGGCAAAATTGGAGTGCGTGTATAACTTAGCCAAGTGATCCCAAACCTGCTTGGCTGTGTCATACTTGGCCAACTGCGTACCAATAGAGTGCTCAACAGAGTTATTTATCCAAGTAATGATTTTTGAATTGTCGGCCTCCCAAGTATCCAACAGATCTGCATAATCCTTAACCTTGTCATCTGCTGGCTTGATCGAAACCCCGCTGACATAGCGCCATAACTTCTTGCCCTTCAAAAAATTCTTCATAACGTAACACCAATAGGAATAGTTCTTGCCATTCAATCGAACACTGATCGATTGCAGAGAATCATCTCTTTCACCAGCCATTGCAAACAGATCCGATTATTGAACCAATAGACTAAAACGAAATCGAAAACGAATCAACTAGGTCAGATCTGAACTGACTACGAACCAACAATTGCGAATCAAACTCAAAAAAAAAAAAATCGGGGTTCCACCCCGAACCCCGGGCAGGGGCGCGCTGCCCCCTGCAACCCCCAGCCAACTCACCGGGGAGTTGGATCCCCGAATAGCGTAGATTGGATTAACAGTATTTTCATTAACAATGCTCTGATACCATGATAGAATTTGCAAGGGAGAGATAGAGAAGAAAAGAGACGGCTAGGGTTTTGTATTAACAAAAGCTTATTAGAATATTACAAAAGTAAGCCTTATATAGGCAAGAAAATAAAAGGAATAAAAGCTAACCTAAAATAACATAAAAATAATAAAAGACATAAATAATAATAATATTATTTCCTAACAATTGGTTGATGCATGATAAGTAAACCCAGAGTATGCAATTTATTGTACCCAAATCTTAGAAAAAGTAAGTGGGTAAACCAACTCGAAAATTAGCAATGTCAATTTTACTAACTATAAGACGATTGAATGAAGTAGATTTAATATATATATATATATATATCAATGTAAAATGATCTGATATTGATACATACAAACTTACGTCATATTATTCTGACAATCACTTTAAAAATAGATGCAAAAAACTACTTTTTAAGTGAAAAAAAATTATTCGAAATACTCTCTTATTCCTATATTGAAGTTATGTTTTGGACTACTCAACTTTTTAAGGTCACATAATTATTATATTTAATATTTATCTTTATAATTATTATATTAATTTTTTATTTTTGTCATGATGTTACTTAAATAATATATAAAACAAAAGATAAAAATATTTTATTTTATTTTATTTGTTAACTCTTTAATTTGAATTTATATTTTTTAAGATATTTTAAAATAAAATAATAAAATTATAGACGAATATGATAATTTGAAAATGATAATTACATGATAATAAAGTAGCTATTGATCATGACATGGTTAGGTGGTCTTCTCCTAGCTCACTCGTAGTTGTGTCCGTCCGTCGAGTCAAGAGTTTTTGAAACAATTCCATCTTTATTTGAATATCATTCCGTGCAATTAAATAAAATATGCAACAGAGAATTCATATACATAAAATAAATCAAATCCATGGGATCTTTTGTCGAAATTTATCAAACATTCGGGGGCGACGTTGTTTCGGTGAAAAAGCGTGACATGACCCATAGAAAAAAAAACATGGCCAATAAAATCATTGGGTATGCCCATTTCTCTCTCTCTCTCTCTCAGCTTTCATGGTCCATTCTGAAGCCATCGCATCCGTATTAGATTTGTATTACATCGTCTAGGTCTTGACATGACGTCTTGGAAAGGACATTGCACGTCTTGGAATTCTTAAAAAAGTAGATTTTCTGTCCAACGAAGTTATTAATATTAATGATCAATTTCTTGATCCACAAGCGAGAGCCTATGACTTAAATATTGCAAATTAATTTTATGTTTAACGCCTTCATAGTTATTAACATAGTATCAGAGCTGGCTATTTGGTGGTTTTCTCTTGAGTTAAGTATCCGTTCTAATCTATTTTTTTATCTTGTCCATCTCTTCGTCATCTCTACGTGCATCTGAACTACTATATTTGATTTAGAAGTTCATCAATTTATTATCAATTGATTTTAAACTTTGTTAAATATAATGTAAAATGATAAAATACTTCTATTCTATATCTCATTCTCACTATATTTGATGTTACGATAGGAGTTATATATGTAAAAATAATCTATGTTTTTCTTTTTTTTCCAAAGGTAGGGATTTTGTAGAATCCAATTAAGTAGACATCTCTCAATAACAAGCCATTGGAGACGTATATCTAGTTTCTCAAAGCATAATGATTTACCAGCATAAAATGCATGCATAATTTTTATGCATAACAATATGGCTTAAAGTAAAATTTTCACTTTGAGTTTCCACTACGTATATGTAGGATTTTTCAAATGCTACAATGCTACTCATACGTCCAATATTATAATATACCACAAGGACTGATCTATAATTCTAATTTTGAGAGCGCAAAAGTACATGTAATCTAGCAATAAAAGTATATACTGTCATAATTTGGAAATGCAAATCTTTATAATTTCAAGAGTATTTAAAAAATTTTAATATAATATAAAAGTTTTGTTAAAATTTTTTAGGGTAGGAATCGTGGCCTTAGCAGCGCGGGGGCATGGCATCCCCCAAGGTCCAAATGTCACCAAGTGCCTATCCAAAAAACATATATACATTTGAGTTGCCGACAGATATGTCCCCTCTTACCATTAAAACAAAGTATTTGCTAAAACAAGCGATCACAATTAGTCTCATACTCTTCACACAATTACGTATATATATATTCACAAAGTATCTAACTTTCTCTTCCCTCTCTATATGGGATTTGGGCCCACAACTTACAAACACAAAAGGCCTTTATGTGATTTAGTTTTCGTATTTTGTTTGCTTTTAATTGCATGAAAAAAGCAAAAGCTTTGTTGATTAATGGTTTTCAAAACTTATTTTCGATAATATTTTAGTAAAATAACTATTTTTTTTTTAAAAAAAATTATAATTAAAAATGTTTCTAAATTCTTTAAAGACTATAAAATAAATAACTAAGTACTACCTATTTTATCTCTTTTTTATTTCTTATTTTGGTAAGTTTGAATTGAATCTTGAATTCTATAAATGTTGTTGTTCATGTTTTCCCCTACCACAAACAAGAAATATATCCTAGTTTCAATTAGGACGCGCAGCGCAAATGTTTGAATTGCACAGTGCAATTCAAGTATTTTGGATTTTATTTTGAGACCATTTTAATAATTTAAACCGTTGCTATTGTAAATTTTATTGTAAATATCAGTAGTGTAAAAAAATATGTTGATCATATATAAATCAATATATATTCAGTATTATTTTATAACTTAATATAATTATACTCATTTATCTTGACATAAATTGGTATTATATCCGATCAATGTGATTTTTTATATTAGTGCCCATAAAAATTCAAAACAAAACTAATACAATTCATAATCAAACTAATAAAATTCATAAAAACAGTTGGATCCCATTTTCATTGATGGGATCACGATAATTAAAGCTTTGAAATAACTAAATTATTATTTGAAGCCACAATAATTCATAACAATGATCATAACCATTCATAACCAAATCAATAAAATGCATAAAAATAAATTTTAATTTGTGGACTTCACATCAATTAATATTTTGAAGTAACTAAATCATTATTTTGAATCCACACTCATTCATAATAATGGCTATAACTATTCATAATCAAATTCATAAAAGTAAATTTTAATTGATAGGCGCCACGACGACAGTTATATTTTAAAGTGACTAAAATATTCTTATGATTATATCCATAAATAATTCATAAAAAGAACATAATAAAATTTCCTTTGTTTCTTTCTATGTCTTTCAGATGCGAACTAGAAAAACAACTTTCATTTTGTGAAAGCGTGATGATGGTGGGAGGGAAATCAAATTGACTTTTGGGAATGGAAATGTTTGTTTAGTTGTGTATGTTCCCCACCCTTGAGGAATTGCTTTTCCACGTGATTTCCTCCAAAGAAACGAAAAGGAAGGGGGTAGAAAATTGTTTCAAAAGTGTAATAAGTTTTGCAACAGGAAAAAACGAGGAAATAGGGGAGGTGAAAATCATGAAAGCAGACACACCCAATCATCACAACCTTCGTGGATACCAAGAAATGGACTCTTCTTAGCAACGGTGGAGTGAAGTAAAGATATGTACCATCCAGTCTCAACATCTATTTCGTGTGTCGACTATCAAAAAATAATATATGAGGAATGCTCTACAAACATAATTTATATAAATATAAAAGTTAATTTATATACAATTTGTAAAAAATAGAAAAATATATATATTATTGAATTTTACAATTGCAAACGTCTTCCGGTCACATGATTCAA
>BRYE01000014.1:260000-265000 GCA_030159115.1 Actinidia arguta var. hypoleuca | reverse complement strand
GCAACGTGAATATATCCAGGGCCGGTTCAGGGGTGAGCTCAGTAAGCTCATGGGCTTGGAAAATCCCTGGATAGGGGCAATCATTCGGCCAAAAAAAAAATTTTTTTTTTTAAAATATTAGGGATTCTATTAATCAAATTAAAGCTATAAGAATCAAATTGAATCTCTGTTCAAACTACAAAGACCATTGGTGAAATTTATCCAAATGTGCTTAAGATTAGGCCCTAGCCCAGTAGGCATTTATCTATTTGAACCCATAGACCACTACCTATCTAGGCCCATATTTGCAGCCCAATATGTTCAATCCCCAGTAGCCCACTAAAACACTTGCAATTTATATACGAGAGCTGCTTCTCCCGCCTCCCGTGTCAGACGCCCCCTGGGCCCCACCCCTTGTCCTCTAAGAAAATACCATTACGCCCCCACTTCTCTCTCTCTCTCTCTCTCTCTCTCTCTCTTTTTTAAGTTTTGTGTACTTTTTTTTAGTTTTTTTTTTCATTAGTTTTTGTGAAAAGTTTGTTAACTTTTAGATCAAAATTTTGTACTTTTTTGATTTTTTGAAGAGAGGAATTGGAATTATAAAAAAAATTCATGTTATTTTAACTTGATAAATTAGCTAAATTATTTATCTTTAGTGAATTTTTATTTAAATTCACACAAAATTTTTTATTTTAAAAGAAAAGTATAAAATTTTAACTAAACGGTATAAAAAGTGTACTAAAAATGAAAAAAATTAAAAATTAAAACAGCTAAAAAATCTCATAAAAAGAAAAAAAAAAAAAAACTAACCCAAACTTAGCCGTAAAACAAAAATTTTTAACTGTGTAATTGAGATCGGACTAAGACAATCCGATCATCGGGCCGGCCCTGAATATATGACATCTATCTTCAAAAGAAACAGACGAGATGTGTGGTTTTAAGAAAGGGAGGTCCACTCTTTTAAGAAAGGGAGGTCTCATTTTTATTTTTATTTTTAATATCTGATCTGGGTGCTGATCCCAAATCGCAATCCGTCCTGCTGCAAGTATGAAACGTACGCCTGAGATATGAAGTTTGAATCCTAATCCGTTGCACATCTTTTGAAGGGCCCACTATTTTGCAACCTCTCCTGGTTCACTGTTCAAAGTTTTGACAATACCATTTGAGCATTGGGTGGAGGGTTCATGGAAAATCAAACGCCAAGGGAGGGTGTTGGATAGCGACCATTCGGAATTAGACTTTTGAGAACCATCTGCTGGAACAGACCCAAGGATGCAATCTATACCCTGCAACTTTTACTAGCTCTGTTTACTATGTTCACTTTTAATTTCTCTCTTTCGTTTCGTTTTTTGTAGGTTTGATTTTTCAGAAAACACAAAACGATTATTTGAACGCAGGTAGAGTGTTTTTTGTTTTCAAAAATACTACTTTCGAAAATGATTTTAAACACAACCACCAAACAGTTTGATTCTTGGTGTTTCTGTAAACAGAACATGAGAAAGTTCGAGAACACACACTATTTTCATTTTAGAAGTTTTTGAAATTCAGAAAAGACAACAACTTACAAGTGCTTCCTAATCAATGAGTTGTTTCCTAAAAACTTCCCCCCAAAATTGGTTTCAAAAGCAATTTGCAAAATAAGTTTTCTCTAACAATTTTCGTCTTTTCGATTTCGAAGAACAAAACTGATGTGGGATAAAACCTCCACTTGCTGATAATCTAAGCTGAAAACCTCCTGTAAAAGGACCACATTGCCAATGTCTGTTTTGGTTGCCCAAATCATGTCTCTACCAGTTACTCACCTTGTCACCATATGTGAGTATGCAGTTTGATTGCCACATCGCCAGCAAGCATTACCTCACCTGATTGAAGACAGATTTCATAGGACTCTATTTTCATAAAGAATCTACTCTCCAAATGGCAACTTTCTATTTTATCCCCGATATTCATGGAATTTTCTTCCATACTTATCCTTTCGAGGATCTCGTGATCTTCTCACATGGCTCTCTATTCTCCACCTATATAAAGGTCGCTCTCCCTTCAAAATGAGGTATGACTGAAACCCTTGCATACTCACACTGATAGTTCTACTTTCTTGTTGCCTAGTTTATCTTCGTCTTGGTACACCGGAGGAAGGAGTTTTGAACGGCCTCACCCCGACTGGTTATGTTTATTCATCTGCGCAGGATGCCCAAAGTCTAGTGTCGAGGTTAAGAATAATTATGACTGTTAGTTACTCGCCCCAATTTTCTACCACAACAAAAGCTATTCTTGAAAGCCATGCCAACCACATAATTATTTTTTTTTTCCATTTGGGTCCCTTGAAAAAGACCCAAGATAAAAATAAGAAAACCAATTCACGTAAATCTTCCCCATTCTCTCATATTCGTCCATCATTATTAATGTGAATTGGGTCATGATCTACTTGAAGATTCAATTATATGACCACAACCCTCCAACAAAACACCCAATCGTGTCTAATATTTATTTGATTGCATGATTGGGAACCCCATATACGACGGGTCCTGGGAATCTTTCATTTTAGCTTATGAGTGAGAATAATGCATTTTTGTACAGAGAGTTTTGTTTGGCTTGACAGACTTTCTTATGAACACTGAACATAAGGATTGTCATACTCATACACAACAAAGTCTTGTGAAGTTGACCTATCCCCCATGATTATGTATATAGATATATACATACATATGAGTAAATTATGTCAATGTTCTTTAAATTATTCATCTTGTGTCACTTTGGTTTCTTGTATATTAATTTTCTCAATTTCGTCTATAATGTTTCCAATTAGATTTTATGTGGTCATTTGCTAACTACAGATGCTTGTTCCTACAAACATTGTCTTTAAGATTTTTAATCATTGATATCGGTCGTGAATCTAACTTAATAAAGTTTTTTTTATAGTTAGAACATTATAAAAGAATCACTTTTATAATTACTCGAGTCGGATTCACTACTAATATTAAATACCAAAATGACTTCAAAATATTTAGTAAATGACTGTATAAAACTCAGTTGTATACATTAAGAATAAAATTGAGAAAATTAGTGCATGAGGAACCAAAGTGATACAAAGTCAATACTTTAAGGACTAATTGCATAATTTACCTTATATGTATTTTCTATTATTAAAATGCGAGTGTGTACACAAATTTAAAATAAACTTTTATCACCACGATACCCTCACCAAATCGACACACACACACACTGGATTCCCCCCACTCTTTCTCTCTCTGACCCCACCCCCTCGCTCACTCCCCCCGCTCGCTCGCTCGCTCGCTCCATGGACCCCTCACCCCAGGTCCCTGTTTCTCTCTTTGAACTTTAGGTTGAAACACAATAACCTTCCATGATGTTTGCTTTTAATACACAAAATATTCTTGATATTTGAAAAAGTACAATGACCTCCCTTAAAGTTTGAAACTTGTAACAGATTTTTTTTAAATACACTGATCACCCCTGAAATTTTGAATTAATATACAAAATACCCCTAAAATATACTGACCACCCCAAGAGTACTTTGTGTATTAACTCAGAACCTCAGGGATGGTCAGTGTAATTTCTCAAACGTCAAGGGTATCTGTATTAAATGCAAACCTCAAACGAAGTCATTGTAATGTCTCAAATATCAAGAGTACTTTGTGTATTAACACGAAGTCTCATAAGTGGTACCCTAAACTTTAAAGTAATGTCCCATTTAGGATAAGCAAAAAATTTTAAAATATATATATATACTTTTTATTTCTTTAGATAAAATGAGACAAAAAAAAACACCCTAAAAAAAATTTTATACACTCGCATAAACTCACACTAAATAAACTTACCACAAACATACTCAAAAAAATCAACCCCAGATGGAGCCTAAGTTAGATCATACCAATTAAGTATTGTTGTTCGCATTATATTCACTGAATATTTTTTATTACAACTCTCAAGCACAATATTTTTTAAACTATATAATATGTATGTATGTAGATATATTTCAATATTTAACAAAAAAAATCATAAAATGTATAAACTAGAGAGATACTCTATAATAATTTTATAATTGCTTATATTAATGTTCGAATACAAAAATTCAAATGAGAAATTCATCACAACACTAAATAGATTTGCTCTAGGCAGAAAGTTGTCAATCAAATAAATATTAGTGTGTTTGTATTTAGTATATAATTTGATTATTTCTAACTTAGATTTCAAGTGTATATCATTGTGATAAATTTATTATTTGAGTGATCATTTAATAATTCATAACCTAAATTTGAAATATATATCGTTGTAATAAATTTATCAGTTATGATTACATAATTCCTAAATTATATTTGAAATGTACATTGTTATCACATTTTTTTTTACATTTAAATTTCTTTAGGTCAAATATTATTGCAAGCAATTCTAATATTTAGTATAAATTTACCACTGTTAATTCATAAACACTATTCAAGCATACAATCACTATAAAAAATACAAAAATACTTTTATAACACGACTGATAAATTTATCACTGTTAAATTTTTAATTACTAAGCACGACATAAAACACAAAAAGTCTAATATTTATATGACTAATAATTTTTAACTGTTAAATTTGATGGTCATTGATATTCTGATAAGGGAAAAATCTATCAAAATACAATAATATTTATATGACTGATAAATTTATCACTTTAAAAAAATTATTGTAAAAAAAATTATTTTTTGATCTTTTCGTAATTACGTATTCAATATGGATCTTGTGTGATAAATCTCATTGAAAATGTTATAAAAATATAATTTTTATTAAAAATAATTATGTACAACAAAATATATAACATTTTAAAGTTTTTAATACAAAAATATAAAAAATAGTGCTCCGTCATCACTCTTACAAGGAATTGACCTGGGTCTTTTAGAGTATATATAGGAGCATTAGAGTGTTTTTATCAATTACTCTATTTCTTAAGAAAATATCACATGTGATGACGGACAATTATGTAATCTTACTTGATAAAATAACTTTGTTGATTA
>BRYE01000014.1:227500-230000 GCA_030159115.1 Actinidia arguta var. hypoleuca | reverse complement strand
CAATCTATGTGGGCCCCCCCACACCTTTGAGAAAAATGAAGTGATAGTTTTTTTAAGAAAAAAAATAATCTCAGGTGAAATCTCAACCATTGGATTAATTCAAATGGATTTCAACCGTATATAGTGAGAGATAGTTTAGAAGATTTAAAAATATTTGTATATGAAGAGATACAATGGTATAAAATGAAGAACCAATTAGAAAGTGTAATGATTTTAAAAAAAATATTGCTAATTTGGAACAAATAAGGGAGAAAAAAATAGGTGTTTTAGTTTTTTTTGGTGCGAGTCTCACTAAAAAAAAATGATTCAATGGGTAAAATATATGCCCAAGTTTAGATGTTTTTTGTCCATTGAATCAAAATTTATGTAGACCCAACACCTTTGAGTAGAAGAAAATGATATTTTTTAGCCGAAAAAAATAATTTCAAGTGAAATCTCAGCCATTAGATTAACTTAAATGAATTTCAACCATAGATAGTGAGAGATAGATTTATAATTTAAATGTAATTGTGATTTGTATTATAGATATTTTATATTATATATATATATATATAAATAAAGCAAGAATTATACTGCAGGGTATCATGATAAGGCTTCAATTGGGGCAGGATACTCCACATGTTAAATCAACAAAGATGGGAACCATGGAGTTTTTTTCATGTAGTACCTAATTGTATGTGCTTAAGAATTTACCATTGTACGCATTTGGGGAGCTCCAATCCCTCAGGTTCTCTATCTCCTTCTCTGTTCGTTGGCTCCTGGCTGCATTATTCTGAATCATGGCCATTTACTCTGTTTACTTACTATGGTTGTGGCTTGTTCATTTAGGTATTTACTCAGCTAATTGCTCCTTACGGTATTGGTAGTCTGGTAGGACTGTGGGACATACATGTCTAATAATTAAACCGAGTGCAAGGCGCGCACTTCTTTGTCTTGTTTCTCAGTTTTGAGGCTTAACATAAAGTTTGATGTTGCCAAGTGCCAGTAGAGTTCAATGAAAAAGGCAAGGGTTATTGGTGTCACATTAGAAGGAAAAGCTGCTAGCTGCGAGAAAATTGTCTCATCATTTTTTATATGTCACTTCAATTGTTCACCAGAAATAGGATGCACGGGTAGAAATTCACTTTGAGTGGGCTGTACGTACGGCTGTGGTCAACATGTACACCATGGTTTACTGGAAAGCAGTGAATATGTTCTTCATTAGATCTACAAATTTGTCACTCTTGGTTCAAGTACTCGTGAAAACAATTCTTTTTTTAATCTTAATGTTGTGGGAAAGGACCGCGAAATCTCTTACACTCTAAAGGTCAAAGTGGATCAAACAATCAAAAGAAATAAAAATAGAAATGATGATAAGAAAAGACAAAAATTTACATGCATGTGCCTACCGACAAAGCAATGCACCAATGCAAAAGGAGAAACTTAATGGGTTTTTTTTCACTCTCTTATTTTGACTTGAAGTAGCGACTCCAGATATTCTTGGTAGGGTAATCAAATTCATTGAATACAGTGGCGGGCTTATGTGTGGTCCGAGCGGCAGCGGTGGCTGCCACTGTTTTTTTTTTTTTTAAAAAAAGAAAATTTAACATGACCCAATTACCCGATCCAATAATATATAGATTTTACCCGAACATGTCTCCCAATAGTTTTCGTATATATATACACACACAGAAGAGAGAGAGGGGTTTATTGATTAATAGATTTGGTTTAGGGGCTGTAACTTGCACATCTGTGGGTTTGGGAGGTGGGGTTTTTGTAGTTTTGGGGGTATTTGTAGTTTTGGGGGTATTTGTTGTTTTGGAGGTTTTCGATTTGGAGATTTGTGAGTTTGGAGGGGTTTGCTGATTTGGAGATTTGGTAAAAGTTGTAAGGCACAACAATGGTGGGTTTGATGGGGTACCGTGTTGTGGTATATGTATATGCATGTGTGCGTGTGTGTGTGTAAAGAGAGAAGGGGGAGGGAGAGAGGGAGAGGAAACAAAGGTGTGGCTGATGGTGATGGTAGTCGATGGTTGCCAGTGTAGTGATGGCAACTGTGGCGGCAACGATGCAGGTGGCGACGACAATGGTGTAGGTGATGGCGACGATGGTGGCCACGGTGTGGGTGGTGGCGGTGGCGATAGTGCTCTGTTGTGATAATTTTCTTGCTATATGTATGTATACATGTAACAAATGTATGTATAATCAACACAAATAGTCGGGGAGAGATAAATTGCAAGATAATGGAGATTATGGCATTGTGAGTGGTAGTGGATCATTGTTTTTCTCAGAAACTAAGAGAAAACAATTTGAGGGAAGAGCCGAAGAGGTAGCAGTAATGGAGGGCAATGGTCGAAAGAGGAAAATGAAAGGGAAAATAAGGGTAATTTGGTCATTTAATCTTCAGCAAGTGAGGACAGCATTGTAAAAATATGTTCTCCATCTAGTCTGTTAAAAGATAACCTCTGACAAGGAAGATGAATGTAATTTTTAAAATGTGAGAGGGGAACTTGTATTAAAT
>BRYE01000014.1:112500-117500 GCA_030159115.1 Actinidia arguta var. hypoleuca | reverse complement strand
TTTCAATGCTTTTACAAAGATTCCTCTCTCCCCTTGTTTCCATCCGTATCTCACAGAATTTCTGATGTCACTCAGCATTTACCCAAAAATACCAATAATACCCCCCTAAGCCCTATTCTGACCTACCTACCCACATGATGAAACATATCCCTACCTTCTCCCTCCAAAAACAAACAACACCCAATCTGGAGAACCAGTGCTCCCCCTCCAACAGCAGCTCTGCACTTCTCCACTAAAGTGTGTTTTTACACCCAACCCAATCATTTATTTTACATAAATATTTTTACACGGAAGGAATTATTCACACCATACTAGGGAACGTGGTTTGTTATTTAATAGAAGTAATTATGCATATTACTTGTTTGTAGAAATGCCTAAATGAAAAAGAAGAAAAAACATTGAAGTTTTGCAGGTATGGACATGTCATCTTCATCTGGTACACAAAAGTGTTCTCAAAGCTAGGAGCAAATTGTGTTTTTGTGGCCATAAAGCAGTGATCAAGGCGGCAGAATCGGAGAAAAACAAAGGGAAGTTGTATTATTCCTGTCCAAGAGGGAATTGCAATTTTCTGGGAATGGTGTAGAGGCCTAACTCAAATAGATGGGGCCATGAAGCTGCTATGATCCGCGAAAATGTTGAAGTTGAATAAGAAGCTAGCGTGTCAAGTCTACACACCACAAGGGTCCAAATTCTTGAGGCAAACATGGAAATGCTTACAAGCGTGGCTTTGGTCTTAGGCTTTCTTGCCCTACTTGTTGCATGACTGAAATGAAGTTGTTCCACAACTTATGGAATGACCTTACTGTAATATACCATGGAACTCATGCAATGTATTTGTGTTTTTGTCAATATCCAAACCAATAAATCATAAACAAAAATAGCATCCCATCCATAAACAAGCAGTTAGGTACAAAATAGACAAGTTTTTCATGACATAAGTTAGTCACCCATAAAACAGGTGATTTTAGTCATCACAATTACATAAATACTGCTAGAAATTGTATAACCCACGACAAAAATACCTATTTGTGGGTTTTTCTTTATATAACTACAGCCGCCAATAGAAAAACCCACAGTAAAAAACCAAAAGTGAATTTTGCCTCCTAGAACTCCGATCTTGGGAGATAAATGCCGCCGCCGGCACATCTCTTCCTTCTCTCTCTCTCTCTCTCCAGTGACTTGGAAAAATGACGACACATTTAGATCTGTATCAACCCAAAGGGTGTAATGGTAATAGTATTTTGTGAGGGAAATAGAGTCTTTTCACATTAAAACTTAACGCTGTTTACGAAAAGGGAATGGGAGAAGGGAATTTTGATATTAATTTGTAAAGTAAGGGAGGCCATTGAAATTTAAAAAAGTACAGGGAGGTCCCTGTATTTATCAAAACCCTCAAGGAAGGTCAGTGAAATTTCCTCCGTACTCTCTCTCGCTTTATATATATATATATATATATATATATATATATATATTGTCTCAAACATTGACCATGAGCACTGGTACAGTAGATGAAACGTGAATATGCAGTGGGTGGTGGGCGTGGAAATTGGCGACACGTGGTGAGCGTGATCCAGAAGTCATGAGGGATTTGCTAATAAATTAATACTCGTACTACTCGACTCCACATGTGTCTCGGCAGGGAACGACTTGTAACCACCAAAACCGCTGATCCATTTGACCAATTCAACCTCCGTCCTCTTAGACCATCTCCAACCACAACAGTATTTTTCTTCTATTTTTTTTTATTTCTCTATTTTTGGGTGAAAAAAATAGGGCAAAAAAACTTTAGTATCTAATGGTTTTTCCTATTTTTCCTATTTTTTTTTATTTTTTGAATTTGAAAAAAAATAAGGTTGATCTCCAATGGTTTCCCCCATTTTGTTTCCAATTTAGTCTCCAATGGTGTTCTTTTATTTTTTATTTTTCTATTTTTTGAATTTAAAGAAAAAAATGGGATTGGTGGTATTCCCCATTTTCTCAATTTGAGGGGGGAAGGGGGAATGGAGAAATAAGAAAAAATTGTAGTGCCATGGAGAAGAAAATTTTTCCCCTTTTTTTTTATATCAAATTTGGGAGAAAAAATTGGGGAATGAAGAAATGGGAAAAAAATAAAAGTGCCATTGGACATGAAAAAATAGAAAAATGAGGGAGAGTTGGAGATGGTCTTAGGCCCATGCGCTCTCTCTCTCTACCATATCGCTCGTATGTTATTTAATTTTTAAATATTTTAAAATATATGTTCATTTCTAAAAATTATGTATTTTTCTTTTTTAATCCTTTCTTATCTAAAATATTTTAACTAAAACAAAAAGTTAAAAACAATAATTATAAAAATAAATAAAATTATATGTAATGATTATATTCCTTTAAAAAGTTAAATTCTTCAAAATGAACTATCAATATAAAACAATGGAAGTACTATTTTTACATAAGCATGATAAGTTGTATTACAGTTAGTCTTTTTGGCGGTACCTATCACCCTTTCACCTGCCACCACCACCACCACCACCACCACCACTACCACCACCACAAAAAAAATAATAATAATAATAAAAAAAAAGAACAGATGTTTGTCAAGACAAGATTTTATTATTTGGGTTATTTTTACCTTATACAAATGGGGACCAAAACGGATCCTCCCATGTCCATGTTGATCTAGAAACACGCAATGCATCATTACGACTGGCCAGCCGGTCACGTGTTGGGACCGCCTTCCCCTTGAATTTCTTCTCCTCACTCACATCCCTACCGTTTGTTCGGTTGTACAAGTGGTTAAAAGGATTCATTACATTTTGCTTTCTTAAAGTATTTTTAACTTTCTACATTTGCCTTCCAGATAATAATCATTTTATCACGTTGCATCTTAAATGAATGGATCATTTGCAATCAGATCCCAACACCGACCATCTAGATTCATGGAGACTTGACTGCCATTTAGGAATATTGTGACTGCCAGCCAGCCAGCCAACTAAAATAACTTTTCTAGTTTAACTCTAGACTATAGGGTGTTTCTCAATTTAGAACATAAAGTATTATTTTATTTTATTTTAAATTAGTCTATGAAATTGAAGAAAAAAATTGAGACTAATTTGCATCTGAAGAGAGTTTTTTCAAATTAAATGTGCACGTTGAACCTCATGAAATGTGCACGTTGACCGTGTTATTACAAAAATTTATTGTCACCCAATTCGTGTGGATTGTCATTTTAGTCTTTCTTAATTCTCTTTCTCTTTCTTAAACAAGTTTTACCCCATTGGAGTATGCTTTATAAGGCTGGCTAGAGTCTTGATCGATGAAAAAACTGGAAGGATATCTTCCTTTAAATCATGGCTTCATTTAAAGAAAAAAAAAAAAAATAGGATAAGGGGATCCATCCGGTTAAGATGTAATTTTGGAAAAATATTAGTTGGAGAGCCAAAATAGAAATTTGAGAATACCTTAAGAGGGCCAAATGTAATTATCACTTTTTGAAAGTTGAAAAAAAAGAAAGAAAAGAGCAAATGAAATTAAAATTGAGAAAACGGATTTGTCGGCAGGAATTGGGATGAGGTGGGGCCAGGAAACAAGAACGGTCAATAGCCGAATGAGGGGTGGGGCCCGGAAAAGCACGTGTAGATAACGTGGCAAAACTGCCATAACGGACAATACCTGTGTCGTGGTCCTGTCTCTAGTCCTCAACGACCCAACCCCACCCTATTCAAAAACCAACTACTCGAGACGCTTCCCATCCCAATGACGTCCCTGGCAGGCCCCACCTCCCCAACAACAAAATTCATCCGATTCCTATCCTATCGTATCCAATATATATATATATATATATATATATATATATATATATATATATATATACTTTCAAGAAGCAAAAAATATTGATAGTGAATAATTAATACGATGATCTGTTAAAGGTGGGAAGGTAGGTAGGTTGGGTGGGTGGCATAAGGTGAGAGGAGAGAGAGACTAGTCAACGAAAGACCTGCTGCATACAGTTTGGTGAGCTCATTGGATAAATTATTGTGTTTTATCTTATCTGTTGCTTCTATGCATTCATTCCAATGGAAATTTTATGAGCTAGCTAAATACTAATTACAATAAATTAAAATTTTACTTTTATAATATATATATATATATATATATGTATATGTATGTATATTTTAACAAATAAAATCTTTAACATTTGAAATGGAGAAATGATAACCTACACCACGTGCGTCCCGGTCCCACTCGATCCGCAATAAGTGTGCTTTAGTTGTTATGGACCCCACTCGTATCAATATGTAAATCAAATTAAGATTCGGAAGATTCAAACCATTAGCAGCTAGGGCCTAAGGGTACTGGCCGGGAATGGCGGGGCGGGGCGGGGCGGGGCCTCGAAAGAAGCAAAACACATCACATCACAGAACGAACTAATTAATTAAAGGGGTCCGTTCGTGTTTAGGTGGCAACCACGTAGAACCGACGTGGGTCACCGCTGGAAAAATAAATCTCAACTAGAGGGGACCATGACGATGTAAAATTGCCACAACCAACCACTTTGACCCGCTCCATGTTGCACATATGTATGTGTATAGTACTGAAAGGGTATAATAATGATATAAAAAATGAAATGAAGTCTCTTCTTGCCATAAAAAATTATTTAGTGCTTTCAAGACATAGAAATACTACGGTCACAAAAAAATATTTTAATGGTATTCTAATGTTCGAGTAATTGTCATAAATATTGAAGTTTATTATTTTTTATTTGAATTGTGACATAGCATGTGTCATTCATCAAATGATATAGAGCAATACAAATAATAACTCCTCTTTCAACTTTATAATCGTGATCCTTGAAGAAAGTAGATGGAGTGATCGAGGATGTGATTAGGGGTGAAAATGAAAGCCGGAGAATCGAATCGGATCAGATTAGATAATCGGACTGACGATTTAAGAATTGTAAAATTCGGTCAAGTTCGATTTCGATTTAGAATTTTTGAAAAATTAATTTTTCGGTCTGATTTTCG
>BRYE01000014.1:105000-107500 GCA_030159115.1 Actinidia arguta var. hypoleuca | reverse complement strand
TGCATATTTATCTATATACAACGCAGTCTTAGCACTTTATATAAATATTTTGTCTTGATTTAGGTATTTTTTGTCTTTAACGATTTTTTTTTTTTAGTTTTTTGTCATATTTTTACTTTTTAATTTGTCATTACTAGAACTATAAAACTTGGAATATAAAAAATATTTCAGAAAGTTGCATATTTATCTATATACAACGCAATCTTAGCACTTTATATAAACATTTTGTCTTGATTTAGGAATTTTTTGTCTTTAACGATTTTTTTTTTTTTTTAGTTTTTTGTCATATTTTTACTTTTTAATTTGTCATTACTAGAACTATAAAACTTGGAATATAAAAAATATTTTAGAAAGTTTATTAAAGACAAAAATAAGTTAATTTTTATGTCTTAATTTTGTCTTTAGTGTTCTTTTAAATGAAATGTATTTTTTATTTTAATTTTTTCCAATTCTTCTGCTTATGATGAACAAGAAAAGTAAAAGCAAAAAATTGACAAGAAACTAAAAAAATAGCAAAAAGCCACACAAAAATAAAATTAATTAGAAATACCAATTAACTTATCATATATATTTATGTGTGTGTGTGTGTGTGTGTGTGTGTTAGGAAGAAATAATTAAAATTTCTTACCTTATAAGGGAAAACTATGATAGGAAGTAATTACAAAATAAGTAGTAATCATAATTTCCTTCCTTTTAACTTCCTTCATAAATATGATAGGAAATAAGTTCAGAAAACAATTTCTTGATATTGTGTGATAGAGAAACTAATAAGAATGAAAATCAATAAATTATAAGAATAAAATTCAATGGATTTATATAAAATTATTTTTTAGTAGTTATATCAAATGATAGTATAAGTCCCATTCTCTATGAAAGTATATTAATTAAAATCAATAATTTCTTGAATATATTTTTATAAAGAAATTAATAATCCAATTTATTTAGAATATAATTTCTTTAATACGTGTTATAAAGAAACTAATAAGAATGAAAAATAATAAATTTATAAGAATAAAAATCAATGAGTTTAAATCTAATCCTTTCTTTTTTCATATGTTCACCATTTCTTTTTTCATAAAAATTAGTAGGGTTCACCATTTCTTTTTTCATATGTTGAACTTAGAACTTAGGTTATTTCGGCACGCATAGTTAAATGAAATGAGAATGGATTATAAATAGGAATAGAGTACGAGTTGAAGTGGAATGGAATGCTCATTCTCATTCTACTGCTCGGCTGCTAATGTGAAATGACATAAAAATAGAATGACCATTCACATTCCTGTGTTTGATAGCGGAGGTAGAGGTCCTTTAAAAATAAGAATCACTTGCGTGTGTTTAGTTTGTTCAAAACCTGCCAAACTTAGAAATTATAAAGACTCAGAATCACATTTTCATTTTTTCTAATATTTCAAGCACAGTATACGTCAATGTCAATGACTAGGCAACCTCTAATCTTAGCTTTCTCCAATCCTACGCGTACTAAAGTTAATACATTATTGATTGTATATATGTTGGCGAAGTTGGATAACATATTTAAATTTATAATGAATTCCATTCAACACCTAGAAAATGACAATCATATGTTCTTCCTTCCCATTGAAAATTTTGCAGGCTAATAGCATCTCCAAAGAGACTAGGTATACACCAATTTAATAACTAGTCAAAACCTCACAAAATGGCTCCAATAACTAGTTAATTGACTAGTTAAACTAAATTTTGCAATAGTTCCTAGTTAAATGTGTTGTGGCACTATTGACTAGTTAACAATTTTTTATTCTACAGTTATTGATTTTCTTTACTTTTTTTATATTATTTAGAATTTCAAATATGCACTAGGAATAGAAAAAATAATATTTTAAAGTAAAATAGTTAAAGTAGATAGCATTGTTAAAGTAACATTGAAAAAGTGGTTAGTTAAAGTAAAAAAGGTTGATTTTTGAATAGGTATTTTACCTATCATTGTTGGAGTTGCTCTAAGCCGCTGGTTGACAAAACTAAAAGCTGAAAATTGGAAACTAAGTATCGAAAACCAAATGTTAAATTTTTTAAATTGAAAAATTATTTTTAAATTTTAAGTTAAGTGTTGAATTAAAAAAAATACTTAATATAGACGAGAAGTTAAATCTAGATTTTACTATTGCATCTTCTCCTTCAAATTTGAAAAAAAAAGTGCAGATATTTTTTTGGGAGGGGGGGGGGGGAGGTGATGCTAGTGTAATGATGGTTGTTACGATCGTAGTGACAATAATGATGGAGGTAAATGATGGTGTTTGTCGTGGTGGTGGTGGTAGTGGTAGTATAGGGTTAGTGGTGGTGGTAATAATATGGTTGTATTGATGGAGGATAGTGATTGTTGAGGGATGGCGGCGATGGTGGTATTGTAATGGAGTTAGATGGATCGTGGTGATGGTATGATGGAGGTAGATGGGTAGTTGTAGTGTGGCAGTAGCATTGTTGCTAGTGGTGGAGGGGTGGTGGAAGGGGGTTGACAAAGGAGACG
>BRYE01000014.1:15000-25000 GCA_030159115.1 Actinidia arguta var. hypoleuca | reverse complement strand
TTGAATATGCCTTGTTGGAGGTCGCTGCTAAGTTTGGGAAAATGTGAGATTAGGGTTAAGCAAAGTGTATTAACCCTAATACACACAATATTATACATACATACATAATGAAAGACACCACTAACTACTACTAAGTCCACCCATCCACCCACCCACTCTTAACAGTTATCTTTATCTGATTAGTTAGCACATTCCAAATCTATTAAAATGATATCTAATTCCGGTGTGGTATTCCTCTTTGTCACGGATAAACTGCAGCATTTCCATCGCCGTGCTAGACATAGCAAAGATAAAATGTTAAGCTCATTAACCGGATCAATATGGGTATGCGGTAATCTTCAGTGGGGCCCTCTAACAATGGTAAAAGAAACTCAAAAGGAGAAGTCCACCGGATAAAATTAATAAAATGAAGGTAGTTAACCCAATAGAAACAGATAGGAAGATGTAACAGGAGGGAAGAGGAGAGAGATCCCCGGTGGGTGGGTGGGAGGTGGGGTGCAGAGGAGAGAAATCAGACGTTGGGAGAGGTGGAGAGAGAGAGAGAGAGAGACAGGACAAAGAAGGAAAACTATGAAACATCGCACGCACACACTAGCAAACCTTACTAGTTCTCCTTAAATAGTTACTTATTTTTGGTGCTCACCCTATTCTACCATAATTTTTCTTTTCTTTTTTTTTCTTCTTTGATAAGAACGCAGAGTTCCTATTTATGGGAATTAGAAAACTCATCTAGAACTATAGACACCTTCAAAAGCTAATCCTTGTTGACGTAGTAACCTCATAGGTTCCAACTTATATTGCTAAACATTTGAACTTTCTTTCGTTGAAATATGACAATAAAATCTCGTGTAATATCAATCTGCACCTAAAATTTGGATACTTCGTCTTATTCTTTTGGGCTCTCTGTCTAGTATCATGCACCAAGTTTCTCTCTGACATTAAGTATTTCTATCATGTCTTAGTGCCCAATCTAATCTTCACACTTCGTCTTACAAACTAGAACTTTTATCATGGCTTTTTCAGTTTTCCTTTAATTTTATCGCCACACATCTCACTTTAATCAGTTGATCTCTCTTGGAAAGTACTACCTATATGAGTAGACAGAGTTGGCTTGTGTTTTAAGAAAGTATCATAGGGTCATTTACTTTTAGAACAAGAAGAACCATTGAAAATCTTTCAACGGTAGTTCTAAGGGTTAAGGAAGAATCAAGAGAAGCAGCAGCTTTGACATTCATTCCTACGTTCTTCATTCCATCCTTGAAGGAAGCCAATACATAAATGAATACAGGACTTCTACCTTGGAAACTAAGAGGAATGTTTCAATGGTATAGCAATCTTACTGACCAAGTACAAATAAACATGGACCATTCACAATGCCTACTAAACCTTTAGATGTGGTCCAAATTAAGGGCGTGTCCAAATAAAAACAGGCCATAGGATAAATTATTAAATTCTGTTAAGTAAAATTAAAGATATGCAATCTTAAAAAGAACTTACTTTTGTCTCCTAATTGATTTACCAAAAATGGATCTTTCATCATATAAATGTTGTTATGATTGTTAAGTTTTTCACGTCTGATGAGTTCCAGTGCCTCCAGATTATAACAAATGGCTTGTATAGAAGTGCTCAACATCGGGCAATAACTAACGTGGGCAAGGCGCGACTCTCTGTTGCCACATTTCATGACCCAGCAAAGACAAGGATAATATGCCCAGCTTCTGAGCTCATCAGCGAGTCTTCTCCTCTTCGATATTGCCAAGTTACTTATGGTGATTATGTCTCATCTTGGTATACAAAGGGCCCTGACGGGAAACGGAACATTGATGGCCTCCTACTGTAATTATTGGACCGTAGACATCTACTTTTGGCTTGACTTTTTTATGATATGTTATGAATAATAGAAGCAACAAGCATAATAACTTGTCAGTGCTATTCGCTGCATTGCATTTCATCCTCACATACTACCGATTGGATTTGAATTATTGTGAGGTTCTGCATTTTTATGATATGGGTGGTCATGTGAAGCAATTATCCAACTCTAGAAACTACATGTATTCCCAGAAGAGATATGGATCATCTATCCATGGAATCATGCAAAGGCACCTGTTAAAGATAAAGTGTGTTTCAGGTACTTTTTGTTCTATTTTCCTGCAACCGTTCAATAGATAGCCTCATCACTAACTTGTTTTGTTACGTTTTTTATAACTCGTGAAAAGAAAGAAAAATTAAATCATAAGTTTTGGTGTCTCAAGTTGAATGCTTTTCTTCTCCAATCAGTTCTTTGTTTGAAATCACAAGGTGTCAAAGCCAATCTTCAATGTTCTGACTTCTCAGTTTTAGCCTTACAACTTTGATGCCACTTCTGGAACTGGAGTATCTAGTTTTTGCTTTTCTGATACATTTCCATGAAAACATTATATATAGATCAAAAGCAAGCAAAAGCATTCTCTTGTAAGCTATTATAATGTCAGGAATTAAAAAGGCGTAAGGATATATAACAAGAACACAAATAGGTAAATGAAAATACCTTTTGATTCCTTTGGATTGCAGTAGCTTACAAGAGGGAAATATTACAGAGGAGTTGAGAAGAGAATTCTAGAGAGAGAGAATTCGGATGCCTTAGACAGAGACCATAAGGCTCCTTAAATAGAAAAAAAAATGAACTATTTGATCACTATTCGGACCTGAAATAAGATTTTGAAGTCCGCCGAAAGCAACAACTTAAAATCTGTGGGAAAATCTTACATTAAAGTCTTAGCAGCAACTTAACAAATCCAAATAGTTCTGATACTGCCTAATTAATCTTTCCATGTACATTAAATCTGGATCAAATCTTCCAAATTCTTCGTAATGGATTTGTTGTTGGTTAATGTCTTTTCTTAACCGATTAATTACTTTGATAACTTCAAGCCGTGTTGGTGGTCTTGATTTTAAATGGTTTGGTCGAATAAAATCCTGATACCAAACTTTTGGAATTATAACTTTTGGTGGTCTTCTGAAAGGGTCCATTAAACTTGGTCTTTGTCAGAATTTTCCATGGAAGATCCCCTAGATCCTGATGATCTTTTAGCATGGGATTTTCCCAATTTGCTGAGCTTCTGGGTCTGAACCTCAATGAACGAATCCCAGTAGTCTTCCATTGTTCCTGAATCATCTGATTGGTCATCTTCTGATTCATTTGGGTCTTGTGCTTCTCCTGCAAGGGCTGAAAATTGTCCTATAGGTGAAAGGACAATGACTTTGTCTATTCCCTTTTCAGCTTTACTTGAAGAGCTTGCTTCTGTAGAGAGATGCTGGAAGTTCTTCATAAATTGGCTTTTGATCATGTCCATAACCTTGACTTGGATTTGGATTGGAGAAAGATTTGCTTCTTCCTTTCTGACCGCATCTGCTAGTGCTTGGAAGATATTTGATGGGAGAGCAGGCTCGGGAGACTTTGGATGTTGTGCCTCATAGACTTTCCTATATTCGTTAGTGGTGGATTTAATTAAAGAAATGACTTCTTCATTATTAAAACCGTCCCACCATTTGACCCAAAAAGTTCTCTGAAGAACAGGACAATTTAGATTATCAAAACTGAATTTTAAATCCCATTTCCAACACCAGGTGATTCTAAATTCAGTAAAGAAGAAAATCTCTTTTTGGTTTTTTGGAGGGTTTGTTGATGTTTTGCCTTTTAATCTATGATGAAACTCATACCAAGAAGAAAATGTTTCCAGGATTGATTTTGGTAAAATGGTCATTTCTGACCCAATCTTTTCCCACCAATGCATAAACCATAGGGGGAATCCTGAAGTTTTAGAAATATTTGGATTTAAAGAGAAAAACCAGGTATGCTTTTTTGGTGAATTTTGATAGTAAAAAGCATAATTCCAGGCTTGGATGTAATCCCAATAGTTGAAATGAAAATCTTTAGGATTAGCTAATTTTAAAACTTTTGGTTTACCAGGATCAAGTCCCCATTCCTGAGGATGGAGAACCTTGATAATATAACACTTTGAATGTGTTATAGGAGTTTTGAAATCTCCTTGGGTTACATGGTTATGGTGGATTTGAACTGATTCTGTCTCCACAAGCATTGCTTCATAGACATATCTCAACCTTTCTTCCTGAACCATGTAAGTTTGGCTTCCCAAATATCTTTCTTTGATAAACCAGGAATCTTGTTGCCATTGCTGATCTTGAATTTGTAGAGGCACAATTTTCTCCACATGGTTCTTTTGATGGTAAACAACTTCAGAAGCCAGAGCTTCTTTAGCAGTTTTGGTCTTTGAATGACCTTTGGCTGGTACTGGGGTTCCCAATTTTGGATAATCAGAATAGGAAACTCCTTTTCCTGGATTCTGAGTGGCCTTAGAACGGCCTTTTGCTTGCTTTTGATCTTTTCTCTTGCCTCGATCAGGAGGCTCCATTTTCCTGTAAGAATTCACGAGTTTGGAAATCTGGCAATGAATTATTTTCTCCTTTAATGAATTCTATATTAAAATCAAAAGAAGATAACTGGGCTTGCCATCTGGAAAAAAGTTGTTTGGAAACCAGGTTCTTAACATCTTTTTGCAAAATATGTTTTGCAGCACTACAATCATTCCTGATAAGGAATTTTTGGTTGAGAATATCATCTTGGAACTTGTTAATACATTTAACTAAAGATAACATCTCTTTTTTAATAGTAGAATAATTTAGTTGAGCTCCTTTCCACATTCTCGAAATAAATCTAAGAAGATCTTCTTGTTTTGTGGAAGGATTTTTTTGCTTCAAAATTCCCCCGTATCCAATGTCAGAGGCATCAGTTTCAACAATTTTTTCAAAACTTGGGTTTGCTAAACCTAAGCATGGCAATTGTTTAACTCTTAATTTGATTTTTTGAACAGCTTTAGTATGTTCAGTAGTCCAGGGTTTAGGTTCTTTTTGAAGCCTGCTATACAAGATAACACTATCCTGGGCTATGTTTTTATAAAAATTTGATACATAATTCAGACTTCCTAAAAATCTCTATAATTGGGTTTTGTCTTTAATTTTATCTAAAAATTTAGAGGCAAATTCAATGCTTCGATCAATAGGAATATCTGTCCTCTTTGGATATTGTGTCTTAGAAATCTAACACTGGTTTGGAAAAGTTTCATTTTTGATTCTGAAATCACCAAACCACTTTTGATAATAGCACTTTTAAAAATTCTTAAATGCTTAAAATGTTGACCGATAGATGACGAGAAAATTAAAATATCATCTATATAAACAATACAAAATTCAGAATGAAGAATGAAAATCTCATTCATGATATTTTGAAATTCTGATGGAGCATTTTTCAATCCAAATGGCATAACGTTCCACTTGAAATGACCAAACGGGAATGTAAAAGTAGTTTTGTATCTGTCCTTTTCAAGAATTTGGATCTGCCAATATCCAGATTTTAAGTCAAATTTTGAAAAGATTTCAGCTTTGAAAAGTCAATCTAACAGATCTTTTTTGTTAGCAATTGGATATCTTATCTATTTTAGAACATCATTTAGGGGTTTGTAGTTAATCACAAGTCTTGGAACTCCCCTTTCTTTTTCAGAAGTTTTGTTAACATAAAAAGCAGTACAACTCCATGGAGAGTAGCTTTTTCTGATTAAATTTTTTGATAATAAATCCTGAATTTCTTTTTTGTAGAGCTCAAGATATTCCGAATTCATTTGACTGGGTCTCGCCTTAGTTGGAATTTGTTTTCTTTCGTTGAAATCATTCTCATAAGGCAATGAGACAATATGTGGTTTTCTATCCCAAAAAGCATTTGGATGATTACTGCAAATCTGCTTTTTGAAATCTTTTTTCAGATCTAAAATTTTTGATATTAAAACTTTGGACTTTAGCTTGTTTTCAATATCCAAAGAATAAACTTCACTTTTTAGAAAATCCAGATGTTTTTCTTTGGGAACTAAAAACTGTTGAAGTTCATTTAAAATTTTGGTTTCTGGATCTTGAATAAATTCAAAATTCAATTTTTGATTTTTGTAAACGCAACTTATGCCTCTTTTGTTAATTTTTTGAATAGGCATAATTTACTTTAAGAAAGGAGTTCCTATAATAACTTCTTGTTGAAGATTTTTTACAAGTAAAAAATTTGTAGGAATGCAAACTCCTTTGTTGCAAATACAAACATCATAAAGTTTATAGTTTATTTGCATTTTGTTTCCACTAGCAGACGTCAAAGAATGCATAATTTTCTCAAAGTATTTTGTTGGAACAAGTTCTTCTTGGATACAATTCATATCAGCTCTACTATCACCTAAAGCAATAGCATTCTTAATGACATAATCCTGATTAATAATGATATTAACCTGAATATACCATTTTTGAAAAGTGATATGTTGCATGATCTGAAGAAAACTTGTTTTTGATTTGTTTGAATGTTCAGAAGAATTAGAATGATCAGAAGAATTTTTCTCTTCTTCTTCTTCTTCTTCTTCTTCTTCTTCTTCTTCTTCTTCTTCTTCTTCTTCTTCTTCTTCTTCTTCTTCTTCTTCTTCTTCTTCTTCTTCTTCTTCTTCTTGAGGACTATTCTCTTTCAAAAGATTTGCTAAAACATTTTGTCCTTCTTGAAGGTCAGAAATTTGATTTTCATGTTTAGAAATAAATTTCTTTAATTCTTGAACTTCAGTTTTTAAATTTTTGACTTCTGTACGAAGATCATTTAAAGTCACTGGTTTTGAAGGAGTATTAATTCTCTGTAAAACTTCATTTAGAGAATAATTACTCTTTAAAACAGATTTTTTAATTTGGAAATCATTTTTGCTTGTTGAGGTTTCTAGGTCTTTTTCAAAATAAGCTTGTAAAATTTTTGACCTAAGCTCATTATCAGGAATTTGGCAAATAGAAGATACCAAATCCTTTTGATTTGTGGTTAACACATTTAACCCATTTGATTCAACAATTGCTTTCCAGTAGTTTTGTTCGGTAGAACAATTACCTTGGCAGGCTGTAGTTGAATCAAATTCTGAAGAAGTGCTGTAGTCAAAGTCTTCTTCATTCTTAGTTTCTTCTAAAGAATCACTATTTTCTGGACTAGTGTTTAAAATTAGTTTGCTTAGTTGTAATTTTAAACCTTCATCCATTTGGATTTCTTTTAGTTTTTTCTTGGTGTAACATCTGTTAGCATAATGGCCAACTTTGCCACACTTAAAACACGCTGCCGGTTTCTTCTTTTGCTCAACCGGTTTTGAAAACTTTTTCTTGTTAAAAAGTTCTTTTTTCTTTTTGGTTTAGAGTAGTATTCTTCTGAAAACTTCTTTAGTTTTTGTTTTCCTTTTTTCTTGTATTTAGAAATAACAAATTTCTTTGATTTTTCTTTTGAACAAGAAGTTGGTAAATCATAGGCGAACTGTTGACAAAATTCTCCTATTTCTTTTTTTCCTGTTAGG
The DNA here is from genome assembly GCA_030159115.1 of Actinidia arguta var. hypoleuca. Taxonomy (NCBI): domain Eukaryota; kingdom Viridiplantae; phylum Streptophyta; class Magnoliopsida; order Ericales; family Actinidiaceae; genus Actinidia; species Actinidia arguta. The sequence continues at coordinate 17,600 of BRYE01000014.1, read as the reverse complement.
TTTTGCTTTTTTAGTTGATGCTGCAATTTCATGTCATTGCAGATGTTTAACCCTACTTGTGTGCAGGCTCCTGTGATTTGTCCATAAGTAAGAAAATCATAAGGAATGTTAAAACCATCATTTTGTTCTCTGGGATGTTGCCTAACCTTTTCAGAGAAAATGGGGGGAAGGCCATCAATGAATTTTACTTTCCAAAAAGATGAATTAACATCATCCCTAAGCATAACTTTGGATAGGAAGACATCCTTATACCATCTGAAATGGGTAAGGGAAGGACATCTAAGATTTTGAAGAAGCTCCCTGCCTCTTTCTTCTCTTTGAGGCATATTTCCTAGGAAATGGGTAACTACCGTAGCCACAAGGGTATAGGTAGAATCTTCCTGGATAGAACTTTGGTTTTCTTCTATTTCCATTCTGGTGGCGCTTAAAATCTCCTCTTTTTGAGTTAGATTTAAAGAATTATGCCACCAACCGTAAAGGACTCCTGTAAATCTATTGATAATGAATTTAGCAATATCACTATCATTATTACCATTGGCTTTACATATAGAAGCATACATGAGCATTCTATGGAGTTGTTCCATAATTTGATAATCTGTCATACCATCTATATTCCATTCATAAATATAAGTGGCACTAAAAGAAGTTTACTATTTTTTGGTAAAGAAATCTTCTTCGTAGAGAATGTCTCCAGGAGTAGGTCTCTTATAAAAAGTAGGTCCTGTTCCTTCTGGAAAATCAATTTTGTTTAATGAAAAAGGTTCATCTTTAAAAATATTTTCTAAAGACTGAAAATTTTCATCAGAATCAGAATTCTTTTCTGAAAAGGATTTTTTCTTTAAAACATTTAATTTTAAATCTTTAGTATCTTTTAGTTTTTCTAAAAGATTATTTAGAAATTGTGGATCATTTTTTGATAGTTTAAAACCTGGCTACTAAAGTTGGGGTTTCAAATCAATTTTTTGAATTTCTTTTTCTTTATTAGTTTCTTTTTTAGAAGTTTTTAAAGAAAAAGGCTTTTGAGAAGATGAGGGATTTTCTTTAGTAGTACTCTTTTCGGGTATTACTTCAAAAATCTTTTCTTCCACCCTGCTTAATTGATTACCAATTGATCCTAGAATCAGATTGGTATAACTTTGTTGTCTGGTATTAGCTGAAACCAGTGTTTCATCTTTAGAAGAAATGAAAGGAGTGGCTTCCATAAAAATCCCTAGATGCTTTGCATCCTTAATACGAATAGTTTCAGATGGGGGATGAACAGACATAGTTACAGAACCATCTGGTCTCATCCATGGTCTCTTTTCTATTGCTGAAAGGACAACAATAACCTTGAAACTATTATGTTCCGAAGGATACCATTCTAAAAACCATTCTTTGAACCAAATTATTTCAGTTCTTTTGGCTAGATCCTCATAAAAATATTCTGAAAATGTTTTTAATTCTATTTTAGAAAAGATTTTAAAAAATCATTTACAAAACCTTCTGTTAAAAATTGATTATTAATTATGGTCCTCAAAGGAGAACCTGGTTTAATTTCTAATTTTTTATTATTCATAAAAAATAGTTTAGAAATTAAAACCTTCATTGGCTTCAGAGGCTGTAGGAGAAGTTTTTCTATTATCTCTATTTGGATCTGCATAGACTCCATGTGGAATCTGCTGCTCTGAAATCTTGACCCCTTTAAGAATCTGTTTTGAGATATGAATTTCTTCCTATATCTCAGAAGGAGTTGGATCTATTTCTTCGATCTTCCTATTAGGTCTTATCCTATTATTCCAAGGAGGACAGTCCCCAGAAATAGAGTTCCTACTAGAAGAAGGAATAGAAACATTGTATGGAAGGTGTTTTGATGCAGTCATACCCCTACATGACATACTTCTAGGTAGAGTAATCCTGTTAACGTCATCAGGAGCGAAGGTAACAATAACATCTCCTTTTGGGGTTTGGACAATTTGATCAATTTCACTGTTTATATTTGGCTGGGCTGCTACTTCATTTGGTATTTTTCAATTAGTAGGAAATTCAATTTCTTCCCACTTAATAAGTCTTCGAGTAGCTACCTTGGTTGTTAGACGATTGCTTTCAATTACAATTGTCTTTCCGGGATCACTACGGAGAATACAATTTGAAGAGAGAGTATTCATCACTTTGTAATGAATCCTGTAGATTACAGCTATTGTCTCAGATCCGGGCATAAAATCATAACCATGTGTTTGGATCTGGAGAGTAACTGTTTCAAAAAGATTTTTATCTGTTAAAGATAATTTTAGATTGGGGAAGACATTAAAATAGACTGGTCCATGACATAAACTAGTCTTAATGATTCCCATTGTAGATTTTTTAAAATCGTTGCATCTGGCATCTCTGAGATGAGCTCTTAGACTTGCATTGGTTCCAATTAAGGTTAATGGTTTAAATGCAACCTGTATGCAACCAATATGGATGTAATGATATCTTGAAAAATATCTTTGGATATCTCTTAAACATAAAAGTTTTAGAGTTTCAATATCAGAGTCAAGGCTTATGGATTGCTCCACAGTTTTAACAGCCTTCTAACTTATAAATTTGAAAAATCCAAGTTTATAAATCTTTTTTGATTC
>BRYE01000013.1:21522500-21527500 GCA_030159115.1 Actinidia arguta var. hypoleuca | reverse complement strand
TAAACCCTAAACCCTAAACCCTAAACCCTAAACCCTAAACCCTAAACCCTAAACCCTAAACCCTAAACCCTAAACCCTAAACCCTAAACCCTAAACCCTAAACCCTAAACCCTAAACCCTAAACCCTAAACCCTAAACCCTAAACCCTAAACCCTAAACCCTAAACCCTAAACCCTAAACCCTAAACCCTAAACCCTAAACCCTAAACCCTAAACCCTAAACCCTAAACCCTAAACCCTAAACCCTAAACCCTAAACCCTAAACCCTAAACCCTAAACCCTAAACCCTAAACCCTAAACCCTAAACCCTAAACCCTAAACCCTAAACCCTAAACCCTAAACCCTAAACCCTAAACCCTAAACCCTAAACCCTAAACCCTAAACCCTAAACCCTAAACCCTAAACCCTAAACCCTAAACCCTAAACCCTAAACCCTAAACCCTAAACCCTAAACCCTAAACCCTAAACCCTAAACCCTAAACCCTAAACCCTAAACCCTAAACCCTAAACCCTAAACCCTAAACCCTAAACCCTAAACCCTAAACCCTAAACCCTAAACCCTAAACCCTAAACCCTAAACCCTAAACCCTAAACCCTAAACCCTAAACCCTAAACCCTAAACCCTAAACCCTAAACCCTAAACCCTAAACCCTAAACCCTAAACCCTAAACCCTAAACCCTAAACCCTAAACCCTAAACCCTAAACCCTAAACCCTAAACCCTAAACCCTAAACCCTAAACCCTAAACCCTAAACCCTAAACCCTAAACCCTAAACCCTAAACCCTAAACCCTAAACCCTAAACCCTAAACCCTAAACCCTAAACCCTAAACCCTAAACCCTAAACCCTAAACCCTAAACCCTAAACCCTAAACCCTAAACCCTAAACCCTAAACCCTAAACCCTAAACCCTAAACCCTAAACCCTAAACCCTAAACCCTAAACCCTAAACCCTAAACCCTAAACCCTAAACCCTAAACCCTAAACCCTAAACCCTAAACCCTAAACCCTAAACCCTAAACCCTAAACCCTAAACCCTAAACCCTAAACCCTAAACCCTAAACCCTAAACCCTAAACCCTAAACCCTAAACCCTAAACCCTAAACCCTAAACCCTAAACCCTAAACCCTAAACCCTAAACCCTAAACCCTAAACCCTAAACCCTAAACCCTAAACCCTAAACCCTAAACCCTAAACCCTAAACCCTAAACCCTAAACCCTAAACCCTAAACCCTAAACCCTAAACCCTAAACCCTAAACCCTAAACCCTAAACCCTAAACCCTAAACCCTAAACCCTAAACCCTAAACCCTAAACCCTAAACCCTAAACCCTAAACCCTAAACCCTAAACCCTAAACCCTAAACCCTAAACCCTAAACCCTAAACCCTAAACCCTAAACCCTAAACCCTAAACCCTAAACCCTAAACCCTAAACCCTAAACCCTAAACCCTAAACCCTAAACCCTAAACCCTAAACCCTAAACCCTAAACCCTAAACCCTAAACCCTAAACCCTAAACCCTAAACCCTAAACCCTAAACCCTAAACCCTAAACCCTAAACCCTAAACCCTAAACCCTAAACCCTAAACCCTAAACCCTAAACCCTAAACCCTAAACCCTAAACCCTAAACCCTAAACCCTAAACCCTAAACCCTAAACCCTAAACCCTAAACCCTAAACCCTAAACCCTAAACCCTAAACCCTAAACCCTAAACCCTAAACCCTAAACCCTAAACCCTAAACCCTAAACCCTAAACCCTAAACCCTAAACCCTAAACCCTAAACCCTAAACCCTAAACCCTAAACCCTAAACCCTAAACCCTAAACCCTAAACCCTAAACCCTAAACCCTAAACCCTAAACCCTAAACCCTAAACCCTAAACCCTAAACCCTAAACCCTAAACCCTAAACCCTAAACCCTAAACCCTAAACCCTAAACCCTAAACCCTAAACCCTAAACCCTAAACCCTAAACCCTAAACCCTAAACCCTAAACCCTAAACCCTAAACCCTAAACCCTAAACCCTAAACCCTAAACCCTAAACCCTAAACCCTAAACCCTAAACCCTAAACCCTAAACCCTAAACCCTAAACCCTAAACCCTAAACCCTAAACCCTAAACCCTAAACCCTAAACCCTAAACCCTAAACCCTAAACCCTAAACCCTAAACCCTAAACCCTAAACCCTAAACCCTAAACCCTAAACCCTAAACCCTAAACCCTAAACCCTAAACCCTAAACCCTAAACCCTAAACCCTAAACCCTAAACCCTAAACCCTAAACCCTAAACCCTAAACCCTAAACCCTAAACCCTAAACCCTAAACCCTAAACCCTAAACCCTAAACCCTAAACCCTAAACCCTAAACCCTAAACCCTAAACCCTAAACCCTAAACCCTAAACCCTAAACCCTAAACCCTAAACCCTAAACCCTAAACCCTAAACCCTAAACCCTAAACCCTAAACCCTAAACCCTAAACCCTAAACCCTAAACCCTAAACCCTAAACCCTAAACCCTAAACCCTAAACCCTAAACCCTAAACCCTAAACCCTAAACCCTAAACCCTAAACCCTAAACCCTAAACCCTAAACCCTAAACCCTAAACCCTAAACCCTAAACCCTAAACCCTAAACCCTAAACCCTAAACCCTAAACCCTAAACCCTAAACCCTAAACCCTAAACCCTAAACCCTAAACCCTAAACCCTAAACCCTAAACCCTAAACCCTAAACCCTAAACCCTAAACCCTAAACCCTAAACCCTAAACCCTAAACCCTAAACCCTAAACCCTAAACCCTAAACCCTAAACCCTAAACCCTAAACCCTAAACCCTAAACCCTAAACCCTAAACCCTAAACCCTAAACCCTAAACCCTAAACCCTAAACCCTAAACCCTAAACCCTAAACCCTAAACCCTAAACCCTAAACCCTAAACCCTAAACCCTAAACCCTAAACCCTAAACCCTAAACCCTAAACCCTAAACCCTAAACCCTAAACCCTAAACCCTAAACCCTAAACCCTAAACCCTAAACCCTAAACCCTAAACCCTAAACCCTAAACCCTAAACCCTAAACCCTAAACCCTAAACCCTAAACCCTAAACCCTAAACCCTAAACCCTAAACCCTAAACCCTAAACCCTAAACCCTAAACCCTAAACCCTAAACCCTAAACCCTAAACCCTAAACCCTAAACCCTAAACCCTAAACCCTAAACCCTAAACCCTAAACCCTAAACCCTAAACCCTAAACCCTAAACCCTAAACCCTAAACCCTAAACCCTAAACCCTAAACCCTAAACCCTAAACCCTAAACCCTAAACCCTAAACCCTAAACCCTAAACCCTAAACCCTAAACCCTAAACCCTAAACCCTAAACCCTAAACCCTAAACCCTAAACCCTAAACCCTAAACCCTAAACCCTAAACCCTAAACCCTAAACCCTAAACCCTAAACCCTAAACCCTAAACCCTAAACCCTAAACCCTAAACCCTAAACCCTAAACCCTAAACCCTAAACCCTAAACCCTAAACCCTAAACCCTAAACCCTAAACCCTAAACCCTAAACCCTAAACCCTAAACCCTAAACCCTAAACCCTAAACCCTAAACCCTAAACCCTAAACCCTAAACCCTAAACCCTAAACCCTAAACCCTAAACCCTAAACCCTAAACCCTAAACCCTAAACCCTAAACCCTAAACCCTAAACCCTAAACCCTAAACCCTAAACCCTAAACCCTAAACCCTAAACCCTAAACCCTAAACCCTAAACCCTAAACCCTAAACCCTAAACCCTAAACCCTAAACCCTAAACCCTAAACCCTAAACCCTAAACCCTAAACCCTAAACCCTAAACCCTAAACCCTAAACCCTAAACCCTAAACCCTAAACCCTAAACCCTAAACCCTAAACCCTAAACCCTAAACCCTAAACCCTAAACCCTAAACCCTAAACCCTAAACCCTAAACCCTAAACCCTAAACCCTAAACCCTAAACCCTAAACCCTAAACCCTAAACCCTAAACCCTAAACCCTAAACCCTAAACCCTAAACCCTAAACCCTAAACCCTAAACCCTAAACCCTAAACCCTAAACCCTAAACCCTAAACCCTAAACCCTAAACCCTAAACCCTAAACCCTAAACCCTAAACCCTAAACCCTAAACCCTAAACCCTAAACCCTAAACCCTAAACCCTAAACCCTAAACCCTAAACCCTAAACCCTAAACCCTAAACCCTAAACCCTAAACCCTAAACCCTAAACCCTAAACCCTAAACCCTAAACCCTAAACCCTAAACCCTAAACCCTAAACCCTAAACCCTAAACCCTAAACCCTAAACCCTAAACCCTAAACCCTAAACCCTAAACCCTAAACCCTAAACCCTAAACCCTAAACCCTAAACCCTAAACCCTAAACCCTAAACCCTAAACCCTAAACCCTAAACCCTAAACCCTAAACCCTAAACCCTAAACCCTAAACCCTAAACCCTAAACCCTAAACCCTAAACCCTAAACCCTAAACCCTAAACCCTAAACCCTAAACCCTAAACCCTAAACCCTAAACCCTAAACCCTAAACCCTAAACCCTAAACCCTAAACCCTAAACCCTAAACCCTAAACCCTAAACCCTAAACCCTAAACCCTAAACCCTAAACCCTAAACCCTAAACCCTAAACCCTAAACCCTAAACCCTAAACCCTAAACCCTAAACCCTAAACCCTAAACCCTAAACCCTAAACCCTAAACCCTAAACCCTAAACCCTAAACCCTAAACCCTAAACCCTAAACCCTAAACCCTAAACCCTAAACCCTAAACCCTAAACCCTAAACCCTAAACCCTAAACCCTAAACCCTAAACCCTAAACCCTAAACCCTAAACCCTAAACCCTAAACCCTAAACCCTAAACCCTAAACCCTAAACCCTAAACCCTAAACCCTAAACCCTAAACCCTAAACCCTAAACCCTAAACCCTAAACCCTAAACCCTAAACCCTAAACCCTAAACCCTA
>BRYE01000013.1:21505000-21517500 GCA_030159115.1 Actinidia arguta var. hypoleuca | reverse complement strand
TTAGCCACTAACACAATATTTTGTTATCATCAAAATCAAAGTATTGAGTCAACACCAAATTCATACAATGAGGGATTACATGAGCTCTACAAGACAAACACCAACTTCAGTTATAGTACTTTCCGCGCATCATACCACATCAAATATTAAATCAGGAATGTTACAATCTTTGCCACAGTTTCTTGGTTGTGAGTCTGAGAGGCCATACATGCATTTGAAAGTTTTTGAGAATGCATGCTCCATTTTTCAAGATAACTCATGTCCCAGTGAAATCTTACCTTTAAAACTCTTTCCATTCATTTTAAAGGATAAGACAAAATTTTGGTTTAATTCGTTAGGGCCGAAGTCCATTCACTCATGGAACACAATGGAGGGAGAGTTATTGAAAAAGTTCTTTCCCGAAAATTGTACGAAGGCACTATGACGTACCATATCTCAGTTTGTGCCAATATAGTGGCGAGAGTTTCTTCCAAGCTTGGGAGAAATTGAAGACCCTACAAAATGCATTCCCACACCCATAACTTCCTACCATGGCACATTATTATTTTTTATTTTTTATTGTCCACACAAATGAAGATGTTTGTTGAATCCATGTGTGCGAAAATTTTTCTAGAAAAAACCACTAAGCAAGCTTTTAGATACTTTGACTACTTGACTAATTTGATAAGTGATTAGGCATGTACGGGATCAAACAATGTGACTAGATCTTTTACTTTCACGTCCACACAGCATGTAGACACTAAGTATCAATTGGGGGTAGGGGATGACGTAAATGCTAAGCTCACTGCACTTTCAAAGAAAGTGGAGGCTTTGACACTTACCAAGGCCGCCACAAGTCTACCAAAAGAGACATTTTCAACGTGTGCACTGTGTGATACAATGGACCATTTGCATTGATATGTGTCCAATTCTAGTGGGGGTAAAAGAAGCACGTGGGCAGGTTAATGCGATTAACCAATTTTCGAGGAGTGGGAACAATCCTACTCCAATACAATCTCCTAATTTTGTGTTGTTGCATGCTTGTGCGTCCTTGAATTAGTTCATGCAGTGGCTTCTCAGGATCAATTGTTTCATCTGTTTGTTGTGTCTAGAAATAGACCTCAAATTCGGTTCTTTGATTGAATAATGATTTCCTCTTATATTCTCAAACTTGATGTTAGTCTTTAGACATCTTATCATGAAGCACAAATCATTTGCTCTATTTTCTCCTAATATGGATGGGCATGATAAGAGGGTTCTAGCCAAAATTTCAATTTAATATGTCTCGAAAGTAAGAATGTCTCCCTTGGGCTGCACTCATGATCTCTTAAGTGATAACCATACCTTCTTCCTAAGTATTGGAATACCACAATCATATCATAACTTTATTTTCTTTCGAGATTGTTCAATATTGCAGTGACTTGTTTAAAATTTTTATAAGGCATAACCCTAATTTCTTATGGAATTTCACTTCAACACGTAGTCTCCTAAAATATGGTCTTACATCTATGTATCACTGACACAAACACGGTAATATAATATTAATATAAATAATATTGTTGAAAAGCCCCTTATCTTTGATAGGCCCAAAAGTTTTATTTAAACCCAGCCCATCTCTGGAACTAATAAAATTCCAACCCATAGCTAAACTCCTATCAACGTCACCCCTTCTAGAAAACCCACCAAACCCTAGCCGACCTCTTCTTCCCCACTGGCGACGAGGACGATTGTCACCCTTTGTGACAGACGACCCTCGAGCCTCCCATCCTGGCGAAAGCTTGAACTGGAGCTGCTCAGCACTTTGAGTGCTGTAATTTTAAATAACACCAAGGGGTGCAATACGCAAGCCCATTTGGAGAGTCGCTGCTTCGAAGAACCCTAACAGAGAGGGCAACAAAGAACCATCACAGCCCCATCGCTTTGCTTCTTTTTCCAGGTATTTCTCTCTCTCTCTCGACATCGATCAGCTGAACTCTCTTGCTGCTGGTCTTCTTCTTCTTCGCTTCTGTTTCTGCTGCTTCTGTCTGTTAATTTTATTCTGTGCTGTTGCTGCTGCTTCTTGGCTACTGTTACTGCTGCTATGTAATCGACGTTAGTGTACTTGACGATACAGAGCCATATCCGGATTGAAAGTGTCGCACCCGATACAAATCCCAACCGTGTCCCCTACCCTCACCCCCGTGTCCCCGACGTGTCCCCTTCCAAAAAAATTTGGACACGCCACGTGGCGTGTCCTCATACATATGTGGGCGTGTCCCCGTGTCCCAAACGTCAATACGTCACCTTCTAGAAGTGTCGGTGCTTCATGGTCTCACATTGACACATTCTTTGTCCAAGAATCTTGTAGGTTTGAGTGTGTACAGTCTTGAACAAGCTGCTATTGCTAAATTTGTTTTGAGGTTGCTAGTTAATAAACATCATTGTGGACTACAGTGAAAGGTAAATATTATTAGGAATTTAGGAATCTTGCATTCTTGGAGCCTCTAGTCAGCTTCTGTTGGATAATGATTGGGTTGGGGCATTCAAGCACAAAAATTTTGAAACAAAACTTCACCTATCCATCTAACCCAATTTTGGCTTGCAGTTTGTCTAAGTAATTCTAGCCATAACTGGAATTTAGAACACCTTGAATTATTTCTCCCTTCCGATATATAGAAAAAAATTCCAGCTATTCTTCTTCCTCTTTAATCAAAGGGTGGCACTCGCATTGGGTAATGGTATTGTTAATGGGAAATTTTCTTGGAATTCTATGTACATGGGTCTCTTCCTCAAGAAGTACAGCCTGCTATTCCCTGGCAATCTCTTTGGCAGCTGAATCCTCCTCTTAATTTTAAAATCTTCCATTGGGCTTATATGCCATAATGCGCCTCCCATTCGGCAACTCTTAAATGATGTTACAATTGCAAATTCTCATCGTGGTATCCTATTCTCAAACAAACTGGGGCTCATGTGTGTACTCAGAGCATAGCCTGGCACTTTCTATGGCATAGGCTGGGCCAATTCATTCATGCTTATTATGATCCCTATTGTGCTTTAACACACATGGAAAAGAATTGAAGCCATTTTCGTAGTGCACCTATTAACCCCCAAGCTATTTATAGTGCAGCGTGTCATTAGTATCTTTAGAATTTACTTATCAGTGATGCAACAAAACTCTTCCATTTGCGGCTCTAAAAGAACATTAGTAAGATTCAGGATTGAGTAGGCTGCGCCATTGTCAAAAAGTCATAAATTGGATTGTTTCTTCATATTTGCAGAGGAAAATTTTGATTTTTCCCAGAAGGTTCAGTTAGAGAGGATATAAGGAGTCAAGCGTGTTGATTTCAACACAGTTTATCAGATCATGGGTCCTGTTATTCAGAATCAGTAAATTCTTGATTGCGAAAGCTAGAACTGGATTCAAAGATAGTTTGTCTTGGATAAAGGAGACTTACATCTGCATCATCAAGTTCTTTAATTTGGGTTAAAGATTTCACCATTTTATCTGAATTCTGCTTTTGAGGACAATACTAAGCATTATGCCCCTTTTGCTTGCAGATATAGCAACAACTAGCATACTTCTGTTTTACTTAGAATTTATTTTTCTTGAAACAGCTCCATTCTTTTTGTGAGAAAAGGAGCCAGAAAAGTTTGTTATCGAGGAAGACACCAGCTTTCATTTTCCAAAATGGATGTGCTTTTTAGAGGATCTACTTCTTTGGCTCTTTGCACTTGATTTTAAGATCTGAGCAATCCCATGAAGTTTTCCTTTATGATTGCATAATTTTGTAAGGCCACCAAAGTATTTTGATAAGGTTTTGTAATTTGTCACCCATGAAAATGGCAAAAATTTTATGAGTTTTGCCTTAGAAAGCTGACTAGGAATATGGACACATGATGTCTGGTGGGGAAAATTAATTGTGAGAAACAAGGCGCCATCTGTAGTTGTGTTAATGCCGAAGTGACATGTCCAAAAGAAGTCCTCCGGGAGCCAACGACGTGATCAACTCACACAGGTTATTCTATCTCTTCTTGATGGATTCTATACTAAAGAACTCCCTGTCTAAAATTACCTTTATGTAGAATGTACGGAGCTAATATACAATCTCATATATTTATTCATATTCCTGGACTTCTCAACTCTGCCTGCCTGCTTGCCTGCCTTGAAATTTTAAATACCTCATGGCCTTTGTGAAAATGTCTAAAAATTGTATAAGCGCGATATTAATCAGTCTAGTTCTCATTCGAATTTGCTTATTCTGTATTTGATTATTGTCAGTCCCCTCTTTGTAATTTGTTTAATTGGCATTTTTATCCTTGTTAGATGACTGCGGGAGAAGTTTTAAATGGGAGAGTTGGCCGCACAAAGCGCACAATTGTTTCTTGTTCTAATAGAAGGGCGAGAAGCAGCAAGCCCTGTCTTCCTGAAGAAATTATCTTCTACATCCTTGTTTGGCTTCCGGCCGATATTCTTTATAATTCAATGAGGTACGTGTGTCAGCAGTGGTATAGAATCATTCGTGACCCTCTCTTCATAAAAGAACACCTCTAGCGGTCTACTGCTGGGTTGTTGATTGAACGCTGTTTCAATCCTGTTCGCTTTGCAAAGCTTGTGGAGAAAGATGTCATGGTGATAGAGTTAAATATTCCACATCCAAACAAGGTTTTGGCTACCTGCGATGGTCTAATACTGTTTGAGTATGGGCGTGGAAGTTGAAAACTGCATGTAGCTAATCCTCTCACGAAGCAAAGGGTGCCTATTCCCCTGCGTAGTTGCTCTGATTTTGTGGATTCATGTAGATTCTCACTAGTATGTGTGTATTCAAAGATGGAATATAAAGTGGTAAGCATCTATAGTTCCAATGGTGATAGAGTTTATGATTCTTGTGAGATGGTAACTCTGGGCAAAGATCATGCATGGAAACCAATTAATAGTCAAAAATTGTCTGATCCTTGCCGAAAACTATTAGGATTTAAGAGGGTTTCTGTAGGAAAATTTGTTTATTGGACTAACTGTGCTTATCACCCACATGTTGTTGCTTTGGATGCAGAATCTGAAATGTTTTATGAGCTTTGTAGCCCAGCAGTCCTAAAGAAAATTCTGTCCAAACGAAAAACAAAGCTGGTGGAGGCAGGTACAGAACTAGAAGTTGACAATGGATGTCCATGGCCCCTATCTTCCTTTTTCAGGGGTTTAGTCTAGAGTTAAGCCATAGCACCATTATACATTCTCCTCCCCTATTTTCATCCTATAGCAAAATGGAGCTCTAGATGCAAGTCCCCAACTAGATCCTTTCATCATCAAATTTACTCTGACCACTAATTTCGTTATTAGTCCAACAACGGAATGGTTAAAACTACTGCATGCACGCTTTTGGTAGAAATACAATCACATATAACTAACAAACAAACTCTCTCTCTGATCAATGTAAAGCAAGCAACTTTTCTATTCAGAATGGTATGATGACAGCAAAACTTCTGATAAAACAAAAGAAAAACGATAACATACTTCCGAAAATTCTTAAGATAAATCACAGATCTGTGTCCCAAATAAACTGAATTCTATTGTAGTTGAGAAAAGATATTCCGGACTCGGAGTATTGCTCAGAATGTTCCCAACATTCTAATGAACATCAAAGAATTCTTTATAGTCAAAACATTATTTGGTATCAATTTTCTTTTCCACCGACAAATAAAACTAACACAAGTGACTACATATAGCAATCAAAATGGTAATTACAGAATGAGGTCATAAGCTAAATGCAAAATGCAGCCCCACATAACAATGGTAGTTATAGGGTCTACGATGATACCTCGACTGTCTTGATGGACCTAATCTTGGTCATGAAGTCAGATTTATTTAGATTGAGCCTTGACACCCATTGTGTCAATTGTGCAAGCAATTCCTTATAGTCTGCGAGATTGGAGGATAGAAAAACTTCAATATTTGTAAGAAAAGATGCAAGTTGGACGCTTGCTACATAATTGGAAAGAGTGCCAGAGGTGGAGGCCGGAGGAGACTTAGGGGAGGCCCAGGATATCAAAACCAAACGCAAACGGATGAGGGATGGCAATGGCCATGGTGCCGGGTTCAGCCTTCCCTACAGCCCCGATCCGACTCTGTGATGACTCGTCGCCTTCGATACTAGGCGAGACATGGAACACCGGTTCTTGGTCTGTCGGCCCCGCGCGGCCGCCGTCGTAATGAGGATGAGCCGGCCCGCCCAGTTTATCATGGAAAAGGCAGCGGGTTGGAAATTGCCTGCGGTTGTTATGAGGATGAATTTGAGTTTGAGGACTACCACGATGATCGTGAATAGAGAGATGAATTTGGGTTCAAGGACCTCCACTGTGGGTTGGAAACTGCTAGTGAATTGCGACACGATGGCGACGGAGGTCCATGTTGTCCCTGTCGGGAACGTTCCACGACGAGTCTTACCCTCCTCAATCTTGGGAGGCGTCCATCAATAGAGGCGTCGGCTGACTCGGGGCTCTCAACTCCCTCGGGTCTCTCACCTCTCCCCCTCCGATCTCCCCTGCCCCCTTTGATGTTGAGCTAAGGCAAAGGATTTGAATACTTGAGCGGAGGAAAGGAAAAGCTTCACCGGAGGCGGAGTTAGTGGTTAATGACGAGTTGTCGTTATTAAATGCACAGCTGAAGGTCTGGGTACGTAATAACGACAACTCGTCATTAACCACTAACTCCGCCTCCGGTGAAGCTTTTCTTTTCCTCCACTCAAGTATTCGAATCCTTTGCCTTAGCTCAACATCAAAGGGGGCAGGGGAGATCGGAGGGGGAGAGACTCGAGGGAATTGAGAGCCCCGAGTCGGCCGACGCCTCTACTAATGGACGCCCCCAAGATTGAGGAGGGTAAGTCTCTCGTTGTGGAACGTTCACGACAGGGACTGCCGTCGTGTCGCAATTCACTGGCAGTTTCCAACCCACCATGAAGGTCCCCGAACCCAAATTCATCTCTCGATTCACGATCATCGTGGTAGTCCTCAAATTCATCCTCATCACGACCGCATGCAATTTTCAATCCGCTGTCTTCTCCAAGGTAAACTGGGCAGTCGGCTCATCCTCATTACGACAGTGGCCACGCGGGCCTGGCAGACCAAGAACCGGTGTTCCATGTCTCGCCTGGTATCGAAGGCGACGAGCCATCACAGAGTCGGATCTGGGCTGTGGGGGAGGCTGAACCCCGGCGCCATGGCCATCCCTCATCCGTTTGGTTTTGATATCCCGGGCCTCCCCTCCACCTCTGGCACTTTTTTCAATTATGAAGCAAGCGTCCAACTTGCATCTTTTCTTATAGATATTGAAGTTTTTCTATCCCGCAAACTATAAGGAATTGCTTGCACAATGGGTGTCAAGGCTTAATCTAAATAAATCTGACTTCATGACCAAGATTAGGTCCATCAAGACAGTCGAGGTATCATCGCAGACCCTATAACTACCATTGTTATGTGGGCCTGCATTTAGCTTATGAATCTCATTCTGTAATTACCATTTTGATTGCTATATGCAGTCACTTGTGTTTAGTTTTATTTGTCGGTAGGAGAGGAAATTGATACCAAATAATGTTTTGATTATAAAGAATTCTTTGATGTTCATTAGAACATTCTGAGCAGTATTCCTAGTCCGGAATATCTTTTCTCAACTACAATGGAATTCAATTTATTTGGGACACAGATCTGTGATTTATCTTAAGAATTTTCGGAAGTATGTTATCATTTTTCTTTTGCTTCATCAGAAGTTTTGCTGCCATCGTACCATTCTGAATAGAAGAGTTGCTTGCTTTACATTAATCAAAAGGAGTTCGTTCATTAGTTATATGTGATTGTATTTCTACCAGAAGCGTGCATGCGATAGGTTTAACCATTCCGTTGTTGGACTAATAACGAAATTGGTTGTCAGACTAAATTTGATGATGAAAGGATCTAGTTGGGGACTTGCATCTAGAGCTCCATTTTGCTATAGGATGAAAATAGGGGAGGAGAATGTATAATGGTGCTATGGCTCAACTCTAGACTAAACCCCTGAAAAAGGAAGATAGGGGCCATGGACATCCATTGTCAACTTCTAGTTCTGTACCTGCCTCCACCAACTTTGTTTTTCGTTTGGACAGAATTTTCATTAGGACTTTCATTGTAGGCTTGACAAATATGTTGGAGTGAGATTTCCTTTTTTCCCCTTGAGGGACTCATTGATGGATATTTGCTTCCTTAAAATTGTGTCCGTACACTACTTTTTTTGGTTGAAGTCTTCCAACGTCGATTACAGGCTAATATGAAAATTTTGGTTACTGGAGGAGCTGGTTTCATTGGCTCTCACCTGGTTGAAAGAGTGATGCGAAAAGAATGAGGTATGCACCTTTTGTCATTAAACTTTGCTTAAACACCTACATATTGCATCTCCCAAACCTGTAGTACAAAGTAATGCCAGGAGTTTTCTTTTAATAAGTAAATTTTAAAATGGATCTTTGTTGTCGGTAGGAACATACATGCATTGTGTACGATAAAATGGATGCTGCAATGCATCTGCCTTACACGACATTCATGTTTGATATATTTGCTTGTTTTCCCATGTCTTTATTGTACGCAGGTGATTGTTGTGGATAACTACTCCACTGGCTCAAAGGACAACTTAAAAGAATGGATTGGCAATCCAAGATTTGAGCTTATTCAGCATGGTACGCATTTTTTTTTTTAACTTGTAAAAAATACTTCTGAATATGTTTCTAGAATCTGGATAAACTTCTAAACTAGTTGGATGCCCCTTCAAAGGTCTCATATCAAACAATTAACATCTTCTATTTTTCTTTTTTCTATTCGTATTTTGATCGACAAAAGAAAACTTGTATTGATCGTTGAGGATAATACAAGGAAGAGAACTTGCAGGCATAGGAAAGGTAGAAAGGAGAAAAACTCCAACACCAAAGCCCCACGCAAGCTAGAACGCAAAGAAATAATAAGAAACAACAATAAAATTCAAATAGTTAGCCAGAAGCTAACTAGAAAAAAAAAAATAAAAGAAGAAAGCACCCACCAAGAACATAAGAAAAAATCTGAGCAATAGGAGCACCACAAACAACCCGATATCATCTTTACCTTAGACTTCACCACAGCCTTGGAAAGAAGATAAACATTATCTCCAAAGCAATTTCTTACTTGTATTGTACTCCCTCTGGCTCAGATCTTTTGTCCCTTTTTCGGGAAATCAACATATTAAGGGAGTATTTTTGGGTAATTACAATTTTGTCACTTACCCAAATTGGGTCCATACTAATGCATACCGTGGGTTAGTGTCAGGCATCCTGGTTATCTTTATTGAATCGTCCTACCAGTTTTTTAAGGGACAGTATGTATATGGAGGTTCATACAATGAGCTTGAGGCATACTTGTTCTCTAGCCGTGCTTGCCTTGAATGGATGCAGATTTGGAATTTTTAAATACTTTTATTAGCTTTGTTTTCTTGTATGTCGTCTGTACCTCCTCACCATTCCAAACAAATTACATAAGAACTCCTCTTGACAGTCAGCCCACTTGATTTAAATACTTTGTACCTACTGGTTGTAAAGCAGAAGAAGAGGTTTCTTCACTTGATTTCTTAGTTCCGTTTGTTCTCAATTTTCTGATTCTGGACATACTATTATTTTATTGCAGGTGACTGGAATACGACCTGATATCATCCAAATTCACGAAAGGTAGACAAGTACTTTACCACTCCTTTACTGGGATATGTACCATTAGCTCTCACTCCAGGTCTGACGTATGGCTTGTTACTACATGTATTAGTTGTGTGACGTATGCTTTTAGACAACTAATCGTGTTCCCACTTATTTTCATCACCTGAAATGAGTTACGTTCGACAACGTCTTAAGCACTAGACTAGTGTGAATCAGGTTATATAAAACATACATGCACCCATAAAAATATATGAAAATAAGGTTCATTTAAAAACATGAAATGAAACTACTTTTTGCCAATCGATGACTTAACTAGGCCAACCCTTGACTATCAGTCAAGATGCAATATACAACCAATCCCTTCACGGGATTCATGGCTCAAGTACGCCAACTATCCCTTGACTCTACGTCAAACTTTAAATTCATTTACGATTGACAATTTGCGACACATTTAACCGTTCAACGAACACCAAAACATAGGGAGCGACCCTAACCTTTTTGGTATGAATTCATCCAACAATCATCTGGTCATGATCTCCTTATTGCATCAACCATACTATATTCTCCCCCTAGCAAACGAGGCATCGTATGAACTATGTGTCGACTTAAACATACTTTCGCAAATATTATTTTCATAATTTCATGGTACAAAAAACAAAGCATACTTTTTTAAACATAATACATATCGATTTTAAATACAAGTCATGCTTTCATTTACAAAACATAAAACATGTTACTTTTATGCTATGTAATACATAACAAGACTCACCGAAAGTATGTCCAAATCTTCCTACACATCGTGAACTAACGTTCCTCAAATTCGGGTCCTACATTTAATATTCGAATCGTTAAATTTAACGGTCTTGTGGTTATGAATATACTAAAATTTCATAGTTTTCTAAGTTAAGAAATATTTAACATTTTACAATTCGGATTATTTTTGCAGAAATTTCTTGCACTAAATTTTCAGAAACAACAACTCGGTCTATAATTTTTATAAAATTCGTCAGAACTGTTTTGACTCCTAAATATTTACTAAACATACTACACATTTATTCATCTACATTAAAAATATCATGAATTTATAAGTTATATAACTATTTTTGAAAATTCTTCAAACACACCCAGTTTATGCACAAAAATGTTTTTGACATCAACTCGGTTTATAATTTTATTGAGCATTGAAAACTTTTCCTAAATTTATGAAATTAAATAATTAAAAACTATATATATAAATTTATCATATATAAATTATTCAGATTTTATAATGTATGTAAATAATTTTATAAAATTCTAAATTCTTTTGTTCAAAATATTTTTTTCAATTTTGGAATTCATATTGAAGGTCAATTTGAGATCATTTAGAGTCTTAATTTGAAATAAAGTTATGAATAAAAGTTTTATATAATTTTAATACCTTTCTAACGCAACTTAAATTGAGTAAGTTGGATATCGTATGAGAAAGATATATTAAAAATACAATTATGTGTTCCAGTGGTAAAATAAAGTTCCGACTTATTCGAATTTTGATTTTAAAAAAATACGTATAAATGCGATATTTTCGGGGTATTTGGAAGTTTAAATTGTACTAGATATGGTATTATATAATAAGTCTTAAAGTAAAAGAAAATATCAAAGAAAAGAGAAGAGAAGAAATTTAGAATTTACCTCGATGTTTCCGTACCTTTCTCTATTTCTCTCTTTTCTAACTTCTTTTTGTGAAGTTAGGAGCTGCGGGGTTCAGCTTTTAAAATTTTAAGTTTGAGATTTGTCTTTGGCTTATTAGGCTTACAATCTTACACCATCACATGGCACACATGCACAACAACCCTCTTTCTCTCTTTTATGTGTCACACACAACACACATGCGCACACACACACGTGCAACATACATGCACACACGCACACCCTCATGCGTGGTGACATGTGTCACCATGTGTCTCTCAGGCACATACTCGCGTGTCTACCGTGTGTCCACAATGTCTCGCATTATCATGTTTCGTTTTCCTCCTAATTTTATAATTTAATGTGAAAAATATTAGTTGCATTTAGAATTAAATCAAATTAATTTGATTACTAATTTAATACTCATTTTCGCAGGTCGGGGTATTACAAGTTCTACATATTGCAGTATTTGAGGATTTGCACTTGGAACAGTTGGATGTAAAAACAACTTTCTTCCACATAGATTTGGAGGAAGATATCGACATGCATCAATCACAGGGTTACAGTGTTGCTAATAAGGAGAACATGGTATGCAAGCTCAAGAAGAGCTTGTATGGTCTGAAGTAGCCCCAAGTAGTGGTATAAGAAGTTTGACGATTTCATGCCTAAGAATGGTTTTGTTAAGTCTCATGGAGACCATTTTTGTTATTTTAAGAAACTAAAAACTTCTTATTTGATACTTCTCCTGTATGTAGATGATATGCTTATTGCAGGTGAATGCATGGAGGAGATTTCAAATCTCAAACAGAGTTTGTCTATGGAATTTGCTATGAAGGATTTAGGTGCTACAAAACAAATCCTTGGCATGCGAATTAGTAAAGACATAGAAACCAGGAAGCTAAGGCTATCACAAGATAACTTTGTGTCAAAGGTGCTTAAGAGATTCAACATGGAAAGTGCTAAGCCAGTTAGCACCCCATAGCAAGTCATTTTAGGCTTTCAAAGGAACAAGCGCAATAGCACAAGAGGAGAGCGAATTCATGGCCAAAGTCCCTTATGCCTCTACTATTGGAAGTTTGATGTATGCCATGGCTTGTACAAGACCAAATATTGCTCAAGCAGTGGGAGTTGTTAGTAGATTCATGCAGAACCCAAGAAAGGAGCATTAAGAAGCAGTCAAGTGAATTC
>BRYE01000013.1:21482500-21500000 GCA_030159115.1 Actinidia arguta var. hypoleuca | reverse complement strand
AGACCAACAAAGGATGGTAGATCTTAAAGATTAAGTCACTCATCAACCCACTAAGGCCGCGAATGATTCCACTAATCAAGACCCACTCATTCCATATTGATTGGCAATTCATTATTGTGGTCATTATAAGGAGACAAGGTTGTTCTTAAGGATAGGGCCTTATTGGTTGGTTGGATCAAGGAATTCTTCAGCATTGGCAAGGATTCTGTTTGAAAGAAGGCATACCATAATTGGCCATCGTTGAAGTACTCGTAACCGACAACTACTTCTTTTGTATAACCGTTAAGGAACACCTCATCATGAAGCCGTTCCTTATAATTATCCATGGCCGGTCCGTGGCGATCAGCTGCATGATGACAGAGCTGGCTCATGGCATAAGCCGATGAAGTCCCCGCTTCGGGCCCCCCGAAAATGTGAAAAAATAGGGGCCTCCAATATATGTAGGACTTCTATACAAGTATATATCTATATTGGGCCCAAATAATTTTTAGTTTTAATCTATTAAAAAAAATAGGCCTAATTTGAGTTTTAGGGGCCCATAACATGCGATGGCAAAGTTAAAAATACTACCAACTTAGAAATCTATTTTTGAAAACTAATTCATAAAATATTTGCCGTAGGTTATTAGGATTTGGGACCCAAAAAGAGAAATTTTTTTGGCAATATCAAAACCAAAGCCAACAACTAGAGTCCTTTTCAAAGATAAAAACAAAAACAACCGCTTGGATTTTTATCGATGGTGAACATGGTAGACGACCAAAGTTCGAAAGTGAATCATGTCTCAAGAAAGATTAAATGGATCAGCTATATTATCCATTGAGAAGAATACGGTGAAGGAGATAGCGTATCCATTGAGAAGAATACGGATCGGCTATACTTTTCAGCCTCCTGCGGTTGTGGGTCCCCTCACTCTATTCCCTCCACCTCACACGGACCTAAAGGAGATAGCGTATTAGTCATAAGTCATACGGGTTGAACCGGCAGGTGCGACCGGTCGAACCGTCGATCGGTCAAAGAAACGGTTCGGTCATCTGTCAAAATCTATTTTGGTCAAAACCCGATCAAATCCAGTTAGAACCGCGGTTGAACCGGTAACCGGCGATTGAACCGGTCATTGGACCGGCCGGTTATTTATTTTAGGAAAAAATTTATGTTTTAATTTTAAAATTTTAGGTTATAAGTATAAAATTTAGTGTAGAAAAATAAGAGATATTTTATTACTATTAATAAATAAATTAAAGACATAATTATGACATCACGGGTCAATAACGGTTAACCCGACGGCTGAACCAGTGACCCGATCTCTTTTTCAATTTTGCTATACGGTCTAACCCCTAGACCCCTAACCCCTAACCCTAAACACATAACCTTAACACCTGAACCCTAACCCTGAACCCTGAACCCCGAACCCTAAACCCTAGCCCCAAAACCCAAACCCAAACCCCTCAACCCCGAACCTTAACCCGAAACCTGAAACCCCTACCCCCAAACCCCGAAACCCCTAACCCCTTGACCCCTGACCCCAAACCCCGAAACCCTTGAACCTTGAACCCTACACTAGACCCCGAACCCTGACCCCTGCACCCTAAAACCTCAACCCTACATCATACATCCTAACCCCTAACCCCTAAAACCCCAAACTCAAACCCTAACCCCCAAACCCCAAACCCTAACCCCCTAAACCCTAACCCCAAAACCCAAAACCCTAACCCCTAACCCCTAAACCCCACACCCCGAACCCCCTAAACCCTACACTTGAAACCCTAAAACCTACACCCTAACCCCTAACCCCAAACCCTAACTCCCAAACCCCGAACTCCCATCCCAAAACCCTAAACCCTGAACCCTAAACCTAAAACCCGAAATTCGAAACATGAATCCCTAAATCCTAAACCCGAAACATTAAACCCCAAAATCCAAAACTCGAAACCTTAAACCGTAAATGCTAAAATCCTAAACCCTAAAATATTTGATTTAGCAAAATCAAGGTTGGCAGACACCTTTACACCTGTCTATTAGGTGTTGTCATTCTACTAAAAATAAGTTATTATTTTTGTGGATAATAGCTCTTAAACCAGACCCAAACAGAAAATCGGTATTAAAGGACACCTTTACACGTATCTAATAGTTGTTATTTATGGTAGCTTTGAGTCGTAGCCTAAACCCAGAACCCATACCCTAAGCCCCAAAACCTTACCCCGTAACCCAAAACCCCAGCCCTAAAAGTCTAAAACCCTAAACCCCAACCCTAAAACCCTAATTCCTAAACCCACACCATGTTGTCACGCCCCAATTTTCGTAACCCAGAGAAATAAATTTAAAGGTTAAAAGTAAATTTAACTCTGAAAATTTTAAAAAATTTTGGCCAAGTCCCCTCTGTAAACTGAACAAACTCGACGGTACACCCGTTGTAAAAACAACCTGATAAATAATATAACAACAATAATAACTAATACCATGCCACTACCGAGCTTAATAACAACAGTGAACTATAGTACTCAATTATATATCATATAAATTTATGCATTCTTTACGAAATCTACAAATGAGAAGAAAAATCTGGAAATGAACTATTTCCACAGTCTCATCGTCTGCACATCCACCTAAAATGGTTCACAATCCTTAAACCCCTAACCCTAAAAAACCCTTAACAACCCTAAGCCACTAAGCCCCAAACTCCTATACCTTAAACCCTAAATCCTAAATCGGCGACTATCATGTTCACATCCTAATTTGATCTTTCTAAAAAAGAGACCTCTTGTCAAGAAGAATGCAACATGGGGATGTTTTCTTCATCCCAACCCCAATGTTGCATTCTGATATGGAAATTTGACTAACTTAACTTTTTTCATGACAACTGACAAAACAAGCACATGACAAAATTATTGTGAAGGGCAAAGTATCAAAAGCTGTTAAGAGTCAAATGAATATTTGTAAGTGACAAGGGGAAGAAGTGGACCATGGTCAAAACATGGTGGGTAAAGCAGAATTTGTCCTGAATACAATCGCTGTATACATAATTTATACATAGTGCTAATGACACACTAGTTAACTGGAATGTCGTGATTTGCGTTCTGCGCTTCCGCACGAACGCAAGACAGGTTCACTTTGATCTCTCTGCAAAGTCTGCCTTCAACAAGACGAACTGGCAACCACAGTTTTGGCTCCACATCAACAACATATGAAAGAGTTGTCTGAAATTCTTGGTCTACCAAGGAATCCTTGTCTTCATTTCTTCTTGTATTGTACTGCACAACGCAACATACAAAAAATCATCAGCTCTTCTATGTCGCCCACAAAGTCATTAAAGTTATCAAATAAGACGCATCAAACAAGCATTTCCAACTGTGCAGCCTTTTTGGTTCTATTCCTCAGCACAATTTTTTTGAACAAAATAAATTCAAGTGGAGTGATGTAAATACCCAAGTCCACTGGCATACAAAAACAGGGGAGAGAGAGAGAGAGATCAAAAGAGAAGTAAAACCTTAGGCTCAATTTTTATCAACCATTTTAAGGTATGTCCTCAATAACATCTAAATATTACAAACAAAACCCAAAATTAAAGTAAGTGAAACAATTCAACCGTTTGATCAGCTCGTCAATTGATCCAATTTATAGACCATAATACCAAGGACCTGAGATTAAATCTAGCCTTGGGGATGGGGAGTGAAGACTTGATTTGGCAGAGGGAGGACTGTCCCGATGTGTAGCCATCACCATTGGATTAGAACTAAAAATAAAAAACAATAATAAGAATAATACGAAAACATCAACAACTTTAATTTCTGATGCATGGCTTGGGCTCAACACACCCCATGCATGTAATTTCTGCCTGATTTCACTTGGACTTTATTTACTTCAAAATGTTGTCATCCCCATGTGGTTAGATAATTGTGCAAAAAAATTAACATTAACATTTTTCTTAAGTAAATAAATGATAACAATTTAGTAAAGAAGAAAATGCCATTTTCTTCTTTCTATTTTCCATTTTTCTCTGTTTCTAAATTCAACACGCACACATCATTACCACAACACCACCCCACAGACAAATTCCACCAAGGTTGCTCATGTTTTTTTCATAATAGTTACGCCCAGTTAGTACCCATTAATGGGTGTCTGGTTGCTCATGTTTCTCTCATAATTAACAAAAAAAGGCCAGCCCATTACACAAGGCTCTCACCAATACAGCTATGGGGACGGTTAGGTATGCATCTCCCTACATGTGTTTCTGTGTTTCAATCCCATGCAATCCAACTTGCAATGGTGCTACCTTAGAGTTGCATCGAAGCCGGCCCTCTCTTCTAAGATAATTAATAATGTGATGCAAAGAGAGCATTTACACAACTTAGGCTATATTTCATTCACTGTCGTGGGGTTGTTTCGGATTTGTTTGTGGGCATTGGGTTGATTTGAGCTCAAGGTGTTCAACGCCCCTCATAGGACAAGGGACAAAAGGGAAAAGAATCAATTAATAAAAAAAATGGATTAAAGACCAAATAACAATCTTTTTTTTTTCCTAAATAAAAGAGTGGAAAAGGCAACCAACCAATGTAGCTCCCCCCCCCCCCTTCCCCCCCGGGCATGACCAATAGGGTTCCCCCCTGCCATGGAATGTTCTGTTGTGGCTACCTGTCCTGATTAGGGTCGTCTCCCACTGGCGCTCTTGCGAGGTAACCACTGCCCAGCGGTGAAGGACAGCCTGTCACCATAACACCACCAAAGTGCAGGCGGTAACAAGGTGCCCTCCACAGTATCTGGCTCACGAGGACTACTACCTGCAAGCGGGATTGGAACTTGCGACCATGTGGGAAGGAGGAAATTTCACCCCGCACTTTGGCCAACTCGGCTACCCAACAATCTGAATATTCAGAACTACCATCAAAAGACCACATATAGTTGGTATCTCACTCCTGCATATTAAACTAAACATTTCAAATGGAAAAACAAATAGACAAAGTGATGTCTGAGCGAATGACACCATAAATTCTAATTGAAGACTATTTGTTAATATATAATGTGAGTACATAACTGACGTGTCAATAAACAAATGCCAAGATCATTCAAAATAATAAGATGGATATTGCATGAAAGGATTTCTATATTTTTCCTCGAATTTAGCATGGATGTTATGTTCACTCAATAAAACCAGACATCAAAGACAATATATTTTTCCTAATAATGCCACATTGGGTTAAATGTAAAGTATTCTCTCAAAACTATTTCGACATTCTCCCGTGTTAGATGCTATTAAGATTTGTTTGTTTTGAATAAACATTTAGTAGCATTTTAAGTCAGTGCAACGTTTTTAAATGTAAAATATGCCACATCAAGACCCTGAATATTATTTAATAAGTTAACTTCCACGAATTAATGTGCTAATGGGTGTGGGATGGACTGGTGGTGAGGAAGACAACTACTTCCACCTGCATCTGCTAAGGGCAATGAATTTTAAATGCCAACAATTGCTTTTCAACACCAACAATTATTGACAGCTTCTAATGCTGGCTATGATTTTCCAACAAGGATTAATGATGCATCATGGAGCGTGAAAAAGAACAGAAAAGGATAAACGATTTTGAATCCGTTGATTCTACGAATGCCGGAAACAAAACGCCTCTCTAAACCCGTTAATTCACACAGAATGTCGGGAATAAAGGCATCAACAATTGGTTGATTCACACAAAATACCCAAAAGTTAGAACAAAAAGAAGAGATACTATCTCTAACTCTCAATTTTATTAATAATCATCGACTACTTCTTGCCCTAAGGACTACAAGCATATTTATAATAAACCTAATTCTTGGTAGGCCAGAAACAAATAAAAAATAATATAAAATAAAAATAAATAAGGAAAATAAATATCGTAGGCAACCAAATTAAAACTGCAATATTCCTAACATGATACTAAATTTAAAATAAGGGAAACTAAAATACTAATTAGCTAAAATCTTTGTTGCATCAACATTTTGTTACAAAGCATTTCAACCTAAAACAATTATATCATCGTGTACATGACTTGGATTATATTCCAATGCCTAAAGTATTTCGTTTCTAATGTTATTCTTCAACATTCCCCTCCATGTTCCATGCATCGCACCTTTCTAGATATAAATCTGGTAATCTTTGCTGGCCGTTAAAATCATTAACATAAGCTTGGATAGTCCAAATTTAGTAAACTAGCACTATTGTGTCATGGGTGAGATCACAAGTTCTGGCCATATTATATTCACATGGATTCTTCTAAATGCATAAAGAACCTGCCTCGAACACTCAACACATGCCCGAATCCAATGCTACCCAAGTTCATGTAACATAAGCCATATTTTATTGGACCCAAATGCCTACAAAAGAAACATATTTCACACTAAAAAAAAAGAGCGTAAAATGAATAAAATCTCTTACTATTATAAAAAAGGGTATTGCAAATGGGGATTTCCTTGCTTCGTCAAACATGTAACAGAGTTATACCTCCACAAATGGGATCTGCAAATAAACTCAACAACCGCAGTGTGGAACTTGCTAATTTCCACTACCTCATCAAAGAGACTCACACGACCACTCCTCCTATATGTATGCCAGTTGTTTCCAGCACATCGCTGCTGTCCCTCACAGGTATGTGCTCATTCTATCAAGTCCCAATGTGGGATGTGCAACTGAGGGTTGAGAGCTTAATAAAGTCACGGATGTATGCATTTTTCACCACTCTCCAATGTGGGACTGAACTTATAATAGGCTACGGATTTTGAGCTTCTTTTTGCACCTGTATTCTTGTATTAAGTCATATCAAATAGATGAGCAACAATCATATCGGTTTATATAATATCTAGGTGGATTTCTATTCATTTTGTACAAGGATAATTATATTATTTCTTGTAGATTTTGTGAAATGTACTATATCACAGGCTGATTAAGAATTAGACTTTAACATGTAACAGCTTTAGCATTTGGCTGGGTGGAGGGCCGATCTTACTTCCGATGAGTGGATGTGTAAATGTGTTTTTCTCCCACATAATGTCGCAACAATCCAAGCTAAAATATCAGTTTATAAAGATATTTGTAAATTTACTATCTCAGGGATCATAGGAAGGAGATAGATTGTTTTAATGAGATCAGAGAGACAGACAAAGGATAAAAAAATAGAAGAAGAAAGAGAGGGAGAGAGAGTGACCCCTACAATTGAGATTATTGTTGTTGTTAACTATCAAAGAACAAAATGGAGATCTTGGAATCGATTAAAGACAGGAAAGTGGATTGTGCAATGTGGCACAGCAACAATGCCAGGATTTAATTCTTGGCAAGATTAATTTATAGAAAAAAATTATATAAACCAGAGTCAAATTAGTAAATAAATTAAAGAGTAGCAAGCATATTATGCTAAAAGTGCCTCAAAAAAGTTTGCTTATGGATTCGTATCATTATTACACGGGCAGTAATGTCTTTGAGTATTACCTATATAATAAGCAAGTTGAAAATACAAGCCAAAACTTGCATTGTTAAAAATATATACGCATCAAAGAATAAAGAGTGAAGAGTTGTTCTACATAGTACATAATCATAATTAAACTACAGCAAATAGTCAAGAAATTTATTTGCATAACCAGATTCACTTTGGGAACGAGCCATAATATATACCAATGTTGAATACTTGAATCTACACTTTACATTTGCTATTTTTATAGGATTTAATTTTAGGTCTATAGACTTATTGAACGGTAGAATGTCAATGGCCATAATGTCGGAGAGCTCTTATTCTATATACACAAGTAGGAATTTTCCCAGGGTCAAGGGGGAGGCCAGCCCCTTTATGTATTTTTGCATTTTTGCATTGTGTACTGTGTAGTGAAAAGAATTATCTGGCATACTAACACTAAAATCATATATACATACATATATAGAAACAATAGATATCATTTAAAAATGAAGGAATCAATTTTAAAACCTCATATAGGAAGTTGTTTGGGGTTGGTCCAGGAATTTGTAAGATTATTGCGGAGGTATAGAACAGGGAACACATTTTTTTCTTGACTATTTTTTTCTTCTATAACTTCGTTCTTTTTTTTTTCTCTGTATTTGCATATGCCAAACCAATAGTAATTTAAACACAAGCAATAAGAGTGTATAATTAATCCGCGGTAAGCATGGATTCTGCAAGTGAGGCTAATGCCCATGGGGTGTGAATCCCTTGTAACCACTATTGTTTATAGTACTTAATTTTTTGGACTAGTTCCCGTGATTTTCACCCTCTCAAGACTTTCCAGGTTAAAAATATGCTAACGTCCCTCTCTATGTGTTGATTAGGTTAATTGGCAGCTTATACTATATATTTAGATGAATTTGGTATATTGATGTGGATCAATCTTTGGTTAGTTCATTGGGTTGTGGTTTGGTGAATTTATTGCCTAGTAATTGACCCGTTGGCTTAGCAAATCAACCCTTGTTAGAGGGATTTTCCAATAAACACAACTTTTCAGGTGCTATTGAAATCTTATGAAGTTCTCGTATAAAAACCAATCTTGGACAAGGTTTTCGGAAAACATATTCAAAAACTTGCATGTTGAAACAAACCACCAAGAAGGGGGGGAGTGGTACCTGAAAAAGACGGACGAAGTTGCCTCTCTTTTCAAGCAATTGGCTGACAGCGAGGCCAGGGATAAAGTCGGCTAACTTCTCGTAGTCCGTCAAAATGTCCCATACAGTTTGAAGGCTGGCCTCGATCGCAATTCTAGATCGAATTCTGCGGGAGTTCTTCCCAACCTTTTCTATCTCGATCTCAATGCCATCGTCGCTGCCTCTGTAGATGGACGGAGAATCCATACCTCCAGAGAAGTCGGAGTCGTGGTCCCCGCCCTCGACATCGTCCGAAGTTTCGTCGCCGCCAAATAAAGTGGTGGAATCGTTGTTAGGAGAATTCGAATGGCAAGGTTGGGAAGACAATGACGACGATGATGATACAAGACTTGTTGCGATGGGCCTCGAGTTTGTGGTTCTTGGGGTTGGAGGTAAAAAATATGTCGGAGTAATGATGGGGTTAGTGGTGCTAGCACACTGACACTTGCCGCTTGGGGACGGGGACGGGGACGGGGACGGGGACGGCATAGTGCCACTCTAACCCGATAGGTAAGGCCCGCATTTGCATTTCCTCAACCGCTAAATGGTAATGTTACAGTTACCACCGCATAGTACTCTCTCAAAATGAGATTTTATATGTTTTGTTGCTCGTTTGAATTTTAATAGCGAGGATAGAGACGATTATACCCATGGTACACGTATAAATTTTGACAATCAATATTTTTACAAGTTAATCTAATTAATCAGGAAAAAAATGGTGTATTTTATTTGTACTTTTGCTTACAGAGTTTTCCTCAAAATGTTATGGGAACATTCAACCTATCATTTAAGGTTTGTATATCCTGAAATCAGAAATGAAAAATCAGTTAGAAGTATTTTATTTCTAGATTATTTATTTGTTTATATTTTCAGTTGAATTTACCGGTTTGGGTGGGGTAGCCTCCGGCGGAAAATTGGAAGGATCCATCGGAGAATTCGAGGACAATTTGTCCCACTGCACACACAGCGCATGTTATATCAGATTTTGTTTGTATTATTATCAAACGCCCGTTTTGTGTCTAGTGCTCCACAAGCCTTATCTAAAAGCTAACAAATACTGAAGCCAGCAAAGCCTCAAACCAAAGTGGTACTGCTCCGGTGCTCCCTATCCCAGTTTAGCCATGGCCTGTGCATTCTCAGGGACGCAAGTGATCTCAGCCTCTTACCGTGCTTTCCACTTCCAATCCCAGTCTCAGGTCAGCCTGCTTCTCTGTTTCTACCTTTTTCTTTCTTCTATTGCATCCTGTGACATGACCTGTTGTTATCAAAACCTGCTTCTTCTTCTTCTTTATCTCCCAAATGTCTATGACGGTTAGGGTTTCCACACATATTGGTCAAACATAGATCGATCATTATACTCACATTATACTTCGATAGGGTGATTCATGAATGTAACGAAAGTGTCATTCTGTATATAGGTGAGTTGCTAATGTAGGTAATTCAAGCAGGGACAAAACCAGGAGATTTCTTCATAGGGGACAAAGTAAGTATAGCAAAACCTTAAATAATATTTTTTTTTTAAATCTCATAAGAATGAAATCAATATATTTATATGGAATTATTTCTTAACAATTGTTTCCGTTATTTCTTGTAATTCTTTGAAGCTATATAATTATGATCTTAATGTATGGTTGATTTGACCTCCATTTTGGGGTGTTTCATTTGTTGACCATCCCATTTACATAATAGAAAATTTTTAGAAAACCTTCGGGTGCCATTCCATATGTATTATAGAAATACTCATGAAGTATAGGGGAATTTAAAGAATCCGGAAACGCTAGTGAGGGGCCAAGGGTTATGAATGTCTTAATTACCTAGGTTAATCTAACATGACTAGGTGCATGCTGGTTAGGTCCTACAAATACCACACGTACTTTGGCTATTGATGTATTGTGAAGGTGAATTGTAATGGAAAAGTAGAGTGCTTAAATTTATTTTCAGAATATGTGTTCTGCTCTTTTATGTGAGTTGCTTCTCATTTGTTATTCTTGTTCAAAGTTTTGATTTCTTCAACGGTTTGGGACTCTTGGGAATGCAATCTAGTGTCTCTAGTTGCATTATTTGAAAGTGTGTTCTCTGAAGTTTGTATCAAAGCTGTATTAAGGGCTTGATCATGATTAGAGGTGTAAATTGGGTCAGGCTGGCACGGGTACGACACGGACACGGTGATGGGCCTAGATGAGACACTATTTTTGGGGTACGGGGCACGGCATGGCACATTTCTGTGAACAATTCTTAAATGATTTTAGATTTTTTACGCATTAAACTCATTCATAATAATAAAAAAAATATGGCATGGCACGAGCATGATTAGGCACGAACTGGCCGGGCCGGGCCGGGCCTAGGTTTTTATCAATGGGCACGACACGACACAATTAAAAATGGGCACATCGCGACACGAAGCATGATAAGAACGGAAATAAATGGGCCAAGCCGGCACTAAACGGCCCATTTGACGCCTTTAATCATGAGAAGGGTGAAGAAGGGATGGATGAACTTTGGGCTTTTGGCTGATTGATTCTTTACCCAGATGGTTATCAATGGTGGTGCTCTGAACCAGTTTGGCATGGGGAAGAACAATAATGCCAATTTACGAGTATTGGAAGCCTTGTATGAAGGTTTATCTTCAAGGGCAAGATCTTTGGGAAAATGTCGTTGAAGGTGATATCGAGATTTAAGAAGATACACGTGATAATGCTGAAACTAGGTAAAAATGGAAGGTAAGATTTGGAAAGGCTTTGTTTGCCTTACCTAGTTCCATTTCCATAGAGTTGATTGAACATATTCTGGAAAAAAAAGAGAGACACGTTGGAACAACTCTTTACAAAGAGGCACACTTCTAGACTCAAGCCTTCAAATGCTTTAGAATGGGCTAGCACCACTACCCACTACTCTAGGTAGACTATTTCTCAATATTTTCAAAAGGTGAATGTCATATGTCAACTTGTTCCAGTAGAGCCTGTTCGTGAACCAAGATTATGAAGCTATCTCATTTGAGTAATAAGAAAGAGTATGTACCGTTCTTGGCATCCATGCAAGGTTGGGCAAACCAGCCTAGAATTGTAGATTTTGAAATTCTGCTTACTAATTAAGAGTCTTTAGCCAAGAAAATGCCAACTGCTTCAATTTCTAGAAATGATGAGGTCGTATTTTTTTGGTAATAAACGAAACAAAAACAAGAGCAAGATAAGAATTGGGAAGGCAAAATCCGAAGAGCAATAGGAAGGGGGAAAATCAAAAAGAGCAAGGCAAGAAAAATCAAGTAGGAGATCATAAAATGAAGCCAAAGAAGAGAATAAATATGCTAATAGTGTGGTAAATCTGTGCATATTAAGAAGAAGTTTTGCATATTCAAAAATTGTCGAAGGAAATGCTTGAACTTCCAAGAACAAAATTGAAGAGATGGATTCTCGCAACCACGAGTGGGATACTTGTTTATCCACCAAGTCGATGAATGCAAAGGAGATGTCAAGGAACCTGCATTAACTTAGTAACTTACATTGATGAAAGTACAATCACCGGTTACACGAGGGACAAAATACTTGACTCTAGTTACTCTCATCACTTGAGTGAGTATGGTGCCTTGTTTCCAAATTTGCATCAATTTAAGGGAAATGATGCAATTTTGACAGCCTACAACTCCATTCATCTAGTAGAAAACAAAGGTAGTGGTAAAGGGAATGCATTGAGATCAAATGCTAGTTGTGTTCCTCTTAACAGGGTCTGCCTTCATCTTATGACTAAAAATCTCATTTCCGTTTAAAAATTCTTTTATTCTGTGAAATATTTTTTTGGGGTTCGCGTGATGTTAGTATTGGCCAACATTAGAAATGTTAATGGTGATCTTGTGTTGGAACAGAAGAGGTTAGATCTTTGTATGTGGCTTAGTTGCAGGAACCGCCTTCAAGGTTGTTGCTCCTCCGCAAGAAACACGATTCCGCGTTTCTCGCTCAAAAATGCAACAGAAACGCGTTCCCAAGAGGAAGAATCGTGCTCCTAAGGAAGATAGGAGCTTACTGGAACAAATCGGACACACCCAAGGCAAATCGAACTAAATCGAGCCTCGTTGGTGTCAAATCGAGGCAAATCGAGAACTAATCGGAGCTCTGGAGGGCTGGCAAAGTCAGGCGAAGTCGATCCGGAGGTCACCGGAGATCGGCGATGTCAAACAGACGACCTAGGCTCTGATTCGAAGGTCATCGGAGGTCAGGATGCAAGGAGGACTCCGGTGAAGTCGATTCGTACAGCCTAATCTGAGCCTGGGCTGAGCAGGGTAAATTACATTGAGCATCCCTGTACTTTCTATTATCAAGTTTGTTGGTAAAACAAGGGTAAATTATTGTCTATTTGGGTCATGGTAAAAAACATTAAAAAGAAATTTTAAATATTGAAAAATTATATAAAAAATATGTAAAAAACATTAAAAAGTTATAGAAAAAATATTTAAAAATTATAATTTTAATATTTAAACATTAATATTCTAATATATATATAAGGTTATAATATATATAATGACAGTTCTGGCTTTGAATTTTGACCCATGATATCTAGGCCAGGTTCTTAGTTATAATGGCCAAACTTCTTATATTAAGTCCTACCAAAATAAAGAAAAACCTAATCAACACTTGGTAGCCAGATAGTACCATCGTCTTCTTCAGTGAAGGCGACGTTAAGTTTTACGGTGCGGCCACGATGACTACTAGAAAATGCCGTTGAAGAAGCCCCGGTGATTATGAAATCTCTTGTGATGTCGAAGCCCACTGAATATGAAAGCTCTTGCAACCAAGCCTTGACAACATACCGACTCCATTTAATCATTCAATCCCTCAAGTGATGTTGCCGACTCGACCCGCTGATTGATCCACTTTTTTCAAAGTATGACTAAGTTTTACCCCAGTAATGCACATAAAAGTCTTTCTAGATTTGACAATGAAACAAGCAATGGAGAAGATATTCGTCCACTAAAGTTTGAGGCCGAAACACAAGAAAAAATGCTCATCAGAAATTTCTTCCTCCATAAATCAATTATGACTCAAAGCCCTTATTTCCAAATTGATTGAGCTGCTGCCATATCTGGTGATAACAGGCAAAACCAAAGTGATAGAACAAAATATATCACAAACTCTATAAACAAATTTTTTTCTTAAGATAGTTAGAAAATAATATGTGTGTTTATCATTTGTGAATCAAACCCATATTCTAAAAAATATAGATCATAAACAAAACCTGAATTTGAAATTGTAACTTAAAACTTACAGGCTGAACAAAAAGCAGAATTTAGAAGAAACAGATTGAGGTGTTGTATTTGACACAGTTTTCTCAATACAACTTCACTCTCACCGAGGTGCTAATGATTAATGGACTTTTGTCTCCAAGGATACAACAATCTTTACACACATAGATGAAACACTTCAATATGTTTGCAAAGTGAATCAATAGTGTAGGAACTCTCTTATTTATTTACTGACTGACTTACAAATTGAATCAATGAAAAATGGAGCGAGGACGAGGTTTATATAGAGGAAAAGACCAAAACGAAAAGCCGCAACTCTTTACGCAAAGAGGTGCCTTGAATAGACACAACCCTGCATCAATGGGTGACTATTGAAGTCAATTTATTCACACTAAAAATGGTTTTAAAAATCCATTTTTTCCAACACTAGATACACGCATTTTACATGCATGGGGTGATTCAAGAATGTAACTTAAGAGTCATTCATGTATGTGGTGCAAGTGATATGAATATCTCAGTTATGCACTTTCATTTGCATTCTGGTTAGTTCTTAGGAATACCACATGCACTTTGCCATTATGTACTAAGAAGGTGAAATGTACTGGAAAAGTAGAGTGCAGAAATTTAGTTTCAGAATTTGTGTTATGCTCTCTTATATGAATGTTGCTTCTCATTTGTTCTTCTTTGTCAAGTCTTGATTTCTTCTCATGTCAGAATGTGTATTCGCTCAAGTTAATCAAATCTCAGACATTGTTCTTTTTTCTTTCAAGAGACTGCTCACTATGAGGAGGGCTGGAAAGAAAAATAAAAAGAGATGAAATTTGCTTTTTTACTGTGAAAGTTATTGTTTAATAGTTTCTGTTTTAGCAAACCGTTACTCATACATTGCCAAGGCCTTTTTTTTTTCTTACGAGTAACACGCCATGCATTTTTCGGGAAGAATTGATTACACTCAACCTTGCTTTGTTAGGTTGCACTGCTTAAACAGGGTAGTTGCCTGGTTGAATTTTACACTTCATTTTTTGTGCTTGTCCGATTCATCATGACCAGTTAAATTTATTACTTCTCAGGGAAGTTTTAGCCAAGATGCTTCATGTATTCAAAGGCCAATGATGATATCAGGACTAAAACATTTGAAGCCAAGTTGTTTTCAAGTTAAAGCTTCATCCTTCTTGAGTACAGTAGTGACATCAAGATCTCACTATGCATCATACTTTTCCACAACACACCTATCTAAAGTACCTACAATTGCAAACCGAAGAATTATGTGTACCAACTCCATGGCCAGCGTAAGTATCTCACTCCATCTGTTTCTACAGACTTTGCTTTGTATATCTCAAGTTTGTCTCAACTAAATGGGTTTTTGTTGTACAAATTCTATTAAGACTTCTTGTGACAATTCTAAGTCACATCTTGCTCCTCGTGTTTGGGCTCAGATATCAAAAAATCATTCTGGAATGCTGTCAAAGAATTTTGAATGATCATCAAACTATAATAGATTCAAAACAAGCATTTTTGTGGAACCTACGTATGAGAACCCAGTCCCACATCGGTGGGACAGCTTGTGATTGTGTTGAATGTATATGAACACTACCGTGATACATCGTAACTTCGAGCATAGCTGCATATGCTTTTTGACGATGGCTCCTTTGTGAGGTTGCCGTGGCCCATCTCGCATGTGGGTCCTTACACTACGTATTTAATTTAAACATCTTACATGGTTTTTCTTTTAGAATCTTGAGCTGCAGGCTAAAGTGACGACCAAGTGCTTCTTCGATGTAGAAGTTGGGGGTGAACCTGTTGGTAGGATTGTAATTGGCCTCTTTGGCGATACTGTTCCAAAAACTGCTGAGAACTTTCTCACTTTGTGCACAGGCAAGCTCTTCTTTTTAGAACCATTTTTATTTAAGGTTATATTGTACTCTTTTTTTAAACCCATTTTCTTGCATGCAGGGTAAGAAATGTGTATGTGCCTGTAGGTATGGGTCGCCCTTTAGTATTATTATTTGAAATATTGTGAAGGCAGACATGCAGTTTTGTATTTTAAAAAACACGTAGTTAGATGGTGCTGGACTGTCACTGCCTTTGTCAATATTGATAGTAGATGTGAATAAGCCGTAGAACTCTGAAACTCAAAACATGGATTTTAATCTCAAGATGTTTCTCTGTAGTTAACTGGTTATATAAAAATTTGACATACCAGTTGAGATAATTACATATTGGCGGATGTATCCATATTGGTATTGGAAAAAGAATTGCATGCCACTAAATTTAATATTTCCTTTTCCTATAAAAGAAATTAAAAAAAATATCTTACAGGTGAGAAAGGATATGGTTACAAAGGATGCTCCTTCCACCGTATTATCAAAGATTTCATGATCCAGGGAGGAGACTTCACTGAAGGAGACGTGAGCTCTCTCTCTCTCCCTCTCTCCCTCTCCCCACTAGAATGTAATCTTCTTTAAAAATATATATGGTGTTCACTGGCTGCAGGGCACTGGAGGAATCAGTATATATGGTTCTAGTTTTGAAGATGAGAATTTCACCTGTAAGTGTTTGACTTTCAGCATAA
The DNA here is from genome assembly GCA_030159115.1 of Actinidia arguta var. hypoleuca. Lineage (NCBI taxonomy): Eukaryota > Viridiplantae > Streptophyta > Magnoliopsida > Ericales > Actinidiaceae > Actinidia > Actinidia arguta. Next base: position 21,483,587 of record BRYE01000013.1, on the reverse strand, counting down.
ATGAGAGTACTTCGATTTTATAGCATGAAATCATTGTAAATTAACTTCTTTGCCATGACTCTTCGTTGTCTTTCCTCTTTGAACAATTCAGCAAGTGCGTGCTATCTGAAGTGCTGATATTTTATTGAAATTATTTGCAGTGAAGCATGTTGGACCTGGAGTGTTGAGCATGGCCAATGCAGGTCCTAATACCAATGGCAGTCAATTTTTCATTTGCACAGTAAAGGTGCAATAACTGCAAGCCTGCAACCTTTGTCTCTTCTATTGTTGACATATCTAACTGCATCCTTTTCACTTCCTAGGGACAACTTGGGTGCCTTCCATTACAATTATTAGAAGTAGAATTACGTTGATTCCTAGAGTGATTTTGAGATACATGAAACTTCGTTAAAAGTTTAGATATGTTCACTCAACCCACTTATTTTAGGGAGAATGACATTGTTGATTGCAAGACCCTGAAATTATAGATGTATTATGGGAATGATTATTGGTCCAAATCCTTTTTATCTACCAAAGGAAACATTATGCCCTGCCAGTTGTGATCCTTTTCAACCAAATTCTTAACAACTAAATATAGCATAACTTAGATATTAGCTTATTATGACAATACATGTCAGTGCGTCTTAATAAATGAATTCGAAGAGGACATACATAGCTTTAGTTTTAGTTGCAATATATATATGATTGTTAGCAGTTGAATCTATATACAAGTTCACCTACATCATCCACGTAAGGTTAGTCAAACATATTGAATGCATCCTGATGCAAACCCTTGGGTACAACTCACCCTTGAAAACCGGCTTACAAGAGGAGGGTGCTCAATAGCTTATATTCAAGTATTCAAATCCACTTTAACCGATGTGGTATTAAGGATCGTAATTAATCCTTAGTTATTTACTTTTTTATAAACAATCGTAAAGACCACCTTATGTTCCACCCTCAATTTGATGCCCTCCCTGTAAAATCTTAGCAATAACTAGATATGTTCAATCAACAATGAATAAGTATATATATACCTACAATATATATCCTTCTTTTATTAAAATCAGTTGATATATTTATTTACTCATAAATAGGGTATAGAACA
>BRYE01000013.1:21432500-21440000 GCA_030159115.1 Actinidia arguta var. hypoleuca | reverse complement strand
ATGGGCCAAATAAGTTATGAATTATTTTTGGGCTAGGCCCATTACTTGTTGGATTATTTATGGGTTAGGCTCATTGAAATTAAATGAAAGGTGTAAAAATGTTAGTGTGTGAGTGTGATATACCGTAGTAAAACTCATGAGAAACCTCTTCCATACACTTCCATTTTTTCCCTCAAATCCAGCCATCACTCTCTCTCTCACTTTCCCTTTCTCTTTCTTTCTCTCTCTTTCTCCAAGAGAAGCTATGGCCGAAATCGCCATTTTCGGCCACCTTTCGGCGACATCCGACCTTCGGTCAAAACACAAAAGTTGACCGTCTCGTCGAGCTCTTCGATTCCAACTGAGTGGAATTTCGATAGGACTCCGTTTTGGTCTCCATTTTTTTAAAAATCCATCACTTGTCAAGAGGTAGTTTAATATTGTGTTAATGCCCCATTATCTCTATTTTTATGATTTTAGAATGTGTTTTAGGTGTTAGAATAACATTGTGTGAATATTTGTTACTATGAACACCTAGAAAAAATCTCATGTTTAGGTTATTAATAATGTAACATTAATAACGCGTGCCACGTGTTTGATAAAATATTTGTGAGAACATTGGATTTATGTGTTTATGTGATTCGATAGTTATTTAGATTATTGGAATTGAAATATTGATATGTTGTGAACTTTAAATGAATATATTGTTCATTTGATATGTGTATATATATATATATATATATATATATATATATATATATTGTGTTTTGAGCATTAAGTTAGTGATTATGGCATTGAGCATGACCATATCATAGCATCTTTGTGGCCTTGTCGGCTTTTGCACGGCATTGGGATAGATATATTTATGGATGGTACTCCCTTAGGGAGGAGTACTAAGGATGAAAATTCCGGATGTGGGTGTGGTGGTGAGGAAAAAGGCGGATGGCTCTCTAATAAACATTCACTCCAATCTTTACTCGGTTAGCTCTCGGGGATTGATTTTAGCTACACTCCTTGTGTGGGTGGCCCATATTCTGGTGTTGAGAGTGTGTGTGCATTGGGATGGGCATTATTGCATTTAAGCCATTGGATTGGTTTCATTGCCTCGGTGGCATCATCATTGCACTTCTTTCATCTTCATTAATTTAGAGATAGTATGACATTTTTACAATATTTTTCTACTAAGTCGTCATGCTTAATCAAACAAAATAAAATCACTTTCAGGTAAAAAGGATAAGAGCAAGATCCCGGCTTGATTTGACCGTGTTCGGGTCTTTTTGAAGATTTTCCTGAGGATATAGCTTCATCGGATGTTTTGTGGTATTTAGAGTAAAAACATGTAATCCTTTTGAGTAATTTAGAACCTTAGAATAGGTTTAAATTGCATTTGTTACGTGTATTCATTATTGAGCACGTGTTAGCCCCTTTTTATTTTAAATATGTAAAACAAACTATTTTGATGTTAATCTCATTCGGTCAAAGGTTTAGACCTTTTAAAAATTAATATTTTGTGTTGAACTTTGACTTTTTAACGGGTGTCCACGTAGGATATCCCCTTTAAATTTCGCATTTTGATTGGTCCACGTAGGACCTTTCTCTATATTCTTTGACTTTTTGACCTCGCACCCGTGGTTTGATTTTTGGGGCACGACACCTAATCATTTAGGAGAAGGATCATCATACATGATATACGAAGTGAATCAATCTCCTGAATCACCTATGGAGGATCTCTTAATTCTTGAGATCAACCCTTTGGTCTTCATTCATCCCTTAGTGGAGAAGGAAACCAACATCATGACCCCAGAGGAATTGATCCTGGCCATGGACGAGGTGAGCACCTTGGGCGAGGTGAACACCTTGGGCCATGGACGAGGTGAGCACCCAAGGCGAGGTGAACACCTCGCCTTGGGTGTTCACCTCGCCATATACTATATGGATGAGATAAAGAACTTAAGGATGACGATGAGATGACCTTAAGGACTCCATCTCTATAAGGACTTTACCTCCCAAAGGACTTCACCTCCATGAGACTCCTTCTCCATCATATCGCATATAATTGCAGATTGCCCTCCAAGTGGAATCTCCCTATTAAATCTCTGATATCTCCGGAATATATATTTTCATACTTAGCTGTCAGAGGATTTTGCCGTAATCTCCTCATACGGCTCTCCATTCTCCATCTATAAAAAGGCCGCTCCCCCATAACAAAAAAGGTACAATTTAACTATTGCATGGACGGACTAATAACTATGCTTTCTCATTACTTAGCTTATTCTTGTCTTGCTCTGATTTGCACGCCAGAGGAATTTTGAGTGGCCTCGCCCGGTTGATCATGTTTGTTAGTCTCCGCAAGTCACCCGAGTTGTTGTCGAGGTCCAGAATCGAGGTAAAAGAGCAATTTTGACTGTTATTTGCTCGCCCTAATTTTCTACCACAACAGTTTTGAATATTATGGTGGTTGTTCGAACTTGTAATATGATTGAATGCCAAATTATGTTTAGGTTCTGTAATATATTACCTTAAAATATATATATATATATATATATATATATATAGGATATATTTACAACACATATAGTGATAAATTCGAATTTATAATTTGATTGAATGCCATATTATGTTTAGGTTCTATAATAAATTACCTTCAAAAAAATATATAGGATATATATACAGTACATATAGTGATAAATTCAAAATGGTACACCAGTGTGTTCGGGTATCGGTACATATCATACCGGCCAAACCTGTTGGCCGGTATGGGATTAACAACTTTGTTCATAGGCATGCTGAGATTCCGATAATTTAGGCCTATAAATAGATCGGATCTGATGCAGATAAATCCGAATTCATTAATAAAAATCAGATCCGAAAAGTCATATCATTTGAATCCAGTTGATCCATATTTGTTGGACCAACACTTTTGAATCCGGTCCAAGAGACATTTATATTTTCTTCTCACATTTCAAAAATTCTATACTTCTTTGTTTTTTAAAAAAAAATGAAAAGAAAAAAGATCGGGCCAGAGTTTTGGATTGGACATCCATTTAAGTCGGATTGGGTTAGGATTAAAACAAGCGGATTTACTATTTTCGAATTTGGATTTTATTCGGATGTATTTGTAATTGGATCAGATTCCAATTTTGACAGATCTAATCCAAATCTAATCCATTGGTAGGTTTAAGCATAATTTATATTTTTCCTGGATCATATGATTCAATCCCATTAGGTTCAAAATAATTACCCAAAAGAAAATGGATCACATGACTAGCAAGAAATCAAAAAAAAATTCAATGACAGGAAGACCAAATTATCAGAGCCATTCTAGTGGTGAGGAAAGAGTTTAACTAAGTTTTTCAAACAGGAAAATTTAAATAATTTTGCTAACAGATAATTATTATGAAATGTCTTGTATTTATTTTAAATTATAAGGATCTTTTTGTGAACCCTCAATTCTTTAGGGTAATTAATATAATTTATGAGTTAGAGTTTTATTAACAAGGTAGAACTTGTAGTATGAGAGATACAGATATAGAGAAAAGAAGAGAAGTAGAGTGAGAGAGAGTGTTGAGAGGTAGAGAGCTTGTAATCTTTATAGTAAATTTTCTTCTTTCTCTCCGCCGTTGACATAATCACACTGTCGAAGCAAGTAAATGTTCGTATATTTGTGTGTGTGATTTCGTTTATCAGTTTTTTACTTTTTTCGTAGTAGATCGTTTTTTCCTAAAAAGTTGTATCTGAGCGCCAGGTTAGGGTTTTGATTTCTACGATATAGTAAAGATGTCAAATACCAAGTACGAGTTAGAGAAGTTCACCGGTAAGAATAATTTTTGATTGTGGCAACGACGGATGAAGCATATCCTAATCCAGCATGGAGTTTCTAAGGCTTTGCTCAGACAAAAGAAAAAGCCCGAGAAGATTAACGAAAAAGATTGGGAAGACCTCGATGCGAAGATTTCCAGTGCGGTTGGTCTAAACCTAGGCGATGAAGTTATTAAAAACGTACTTGATAATAATTCAGCACGCGATCTAGAATAAGTTAAAAAGTCTTTATATGAAGAAGAATCTAGCGAACAAATATGTTAAAACATCTGAAAGACTTCAACATGCTAATTATGCAGCTATCATGTTTTGATGTATAGGTTGATGATGAGGACAAGGAAATACTTCTACTAGCATCGCTGCCTGCTACTATGATCATCTTGTGACAACGTTAATGTATGGGACTGCGACCTTGAAATTGGAAGAGGTGACTAGTGCTCTCCTTTCACATGAGAATATGAAGATGGATGATGAAAGTAGTGCTAAAGGACTCGTTGTGGCTAAGTCAAAACCAAGACGAGGTAAGAGTAAATCATGGGAAAGAGGTTCCAATAGAGGAAGATCGCAGTCGAAGTCGTGTGCAAAGAAAGATGTTTAGTGCTTTCTACTGTCACAAAATCTGGCATTACAAGAATCAGTGTAAAGATTTAAAGAAGCATCTAGAAGAGAAGAAGAACGGAAAGAAGCCTTCGGAGTCGATCAGTATTGCGAAGGACAAATCTAATAATGAGGTAAATGCAGACTTACTTTCAGTCACTTCAAGTAGTATTTTTTTTTATCTAAATCAAGATTTTAGATTATGGTTGCTCATACCACATGTGCCCACATAAGGATTGGTTTGACATGTATAGATCCTGTGACAGATGTACAGTTCTGATGGGAAATGATGTTGCCTGCAAGGACATTGGAATAGGTACAATGAAAATCAGATGTTTGATGGAGCTTAAGGGTTTGGGGTAGCGTCTGACATGTTCCAAATCTTAGAAAAAAAAATAATTTCTTTGGGAGCTTTAGATTCTTTGGGTTGTATGTACATAGCAAAAGAGAGAGCAATGAAAATCAGCAAAGGTGCTTTAATGATCATAAAGGGGAAGAAATTGGGAAATCCCTATAGACTAGTTGGGAACACAGTTGTAGGTGGAGTTGTACTCTTCACACCTGTAGAGTCTAGCACAGATAATACAAAACTTTGGCATCTATGACTTGGTCATATTGGTGAGTGTGGTATGTTGGATCTTCACAAGAAAAATATGTTGAAGGGTGTTAAGATATGCAAGCTGGATTTCTACAAGTATTGTGTCTATGGGAAGCTTCATAGAGTTAGTTTTAAGATAGCTTCTCATATCAGTAAAGGTGTTCATTTAGATGTTTGGGGGCCAGTGACAGTGTTTTCTCATAGTGGTGCTCACTATTTTGTCAGCTTCATTAATGATTATTTGAAAAAGGTATGAATTTATTTTATGAATCATAAGACTGATGTTTCAGTATTTTTAAGAGGTGAAAAGTTCAGGTTGAAAATCAAACAAGCAAACAAAAAATATATCTCAGAACTGAAAATGGCTAAGAATACACGGAGAATGAGTTTATGGCTTTCTGTGAATCAAAGAGTATCACTCGTCACTTCACAATTAAGGGACCTCCACAGTAAAATAGGGTTGTAGAAAGGATGAATAGAACATTGACTAAAAGGGCAAGATGTATGCGGTTGAATGCAGGTTTGCCTAAAGTGTTTTGGGCAAAGGCAGCCAACACATCATGCTATATCATTAATAGGTCTCCATCATCTGTCATTGATTTCAAATTCCTGGAGGAAGTTTGGTCAGGTAAACTAGTTAATTTGTTAGATTTGAAAATCTTTGGTTGTTCTAGTTATGTGCATGTGCGGAACACTGCAAGTCAAAGATTGATCCAAAATCAAGAAATATAGGTTATGGGATCAAGAAATTGGTGTGAAAGGATATAGGTTATGGGATCAAGTTGCTAAGAAGAAAGTGATCAACAGAGATGTTAGCTTTGATGAAGCATTTATGTTGAATCAGAATGATGAGTAGACAATAGATAATGGGCACAAATAGAAATAGGTTATAGAGGTGGCGTTTGATGTGCACAGTACATCGAGTGATATCGGTGATGTTGATACCAACCCACAGCAACAACAACAGCAAGATGAACCTTACACAATTGCAAAAAGCAAAGAAAAGCGGAACCATAAAGCACCGACTAGGTATGGCTTTAAGGATATGGTTGGCTTTGCTTTAGTAAATAGAATTGGAGACCCACTATCTTTCAAGAATGAGTATCATACGTTGTAGAAGCCAATTGTTAGAGATAAGTTCAAGCATTGCTTAGACATAATTCATGTTTGCTATTGTTGATAAGATGGAAGGTGGAGCACCCATGCCTTTTAACGGGGGGGTGCAGGTTGTGACGTCTACAAGCTTTCTTGAGGATGGTTTAGAAAATACAAGTCAAGGTGAAAATTGTTGTGAGATGTCTTGTATTTATCTCAAACTATGAGCTCTTTATAAAATCACTAATTTTTTAGGATAATTAATGTAATTTATGGGTTAGAATTTTATTAACAACGTAGAACTTGTAGTTTGAGAGATACAGATAAAGGGAGAAGAAAAATAGAGGGAGAGAGAGAGTTGAGAGGGAGAGAACTTGTAATCCTTATCATGTATAGTAGATTTTTTTCTCTCTCTCCGCCGTGAATGTAGGCACATTATCGAACCACGTAAATCCTAGTATTATGTTTCTTATATGATTTTGTTAAATCATTTTTTACTTTTTTTTGTAGTAGATCAATTCGTCTTTGCATAACAAGTAAGTTGGTGCCTCATATAGGTGGAATGAAGATGAACACGAATAGAAGTAGCTGGGTAGATCCAGGTCATGCAGGCAGAGCTGAGTGTGGAGGCTTAATCAGAAACGAGAAAGCTGAGCGAGTGAAAGGATTCTATTGCATATTACCAGACTGTTTGGCTCTTGAGGCTAAATTGTAGGCAATCTATAGGGGCCTAACGATTGTGCTTCAAGAGGGAGACCATACGGTGCAAATTGAAATTGATGCTGAAGTTGCATTGGAAATTATTCAAGATGGACCGCAAGAGAGAGCTCCTTTAAGAGAGATGATCAGAGGCATTTGGACGATGATGAGAAGCTGCAACTTCTGTTTCATTCATGCCGAGAGAGACCAACAAGTGTGTGTGAATTTTCTGGCCAAACTAGGGTAGAGCAGCCGGAGCCACTGGTGGTTTTTGAAGAACCTCCCCAAGCCTGTGGCGTTCTCCATGTTGACCAAGATAGAGTTGTTTTTAATTCCGTGATTTTCTTTTGTGTTGTTTGAACTTATTTCTGGTGAATCAAATAAAAAAAGAAAGAAAGAAAGAAAATGTATGCGGACGCAATTGTCATTTAAAAACGGATAAATTATACTTTGTTCGTATAATGTTTGTCTTCATTCCTAACTTGGCCCTTAAAATTTTCATGTTTTTCAATCAAGCCCCATCGAATTGTTTTGAATGAGAACCAAATTTCAATGCACATCCATTGTTTGAATGGAAAATGCCACATAGAAACCAACCTTCCCCCCTCCCTCCCCTCTATTGTGATGTCATAAATGATCCTAATCATATCACCTAATGAATCTCACTTAGTACATGTGATTGACTTTTAGTATGTCACATTAGATGTATCTAA
>BRYE01000013.1:21390000-21405000 GCA_030159115.1 Actinidia arguta var. hypoleuca | reverse complement strand
CTCAATACAATCGCATTCTTATTCTTCCTCCTTTTCCACTCACAAATCCTAGCCACCAAACAAACCCTAACCACCAACAGTAGCCACCATCATCTCATCAACTTTTCTCTGTTTCTCATTGTCTCAATCGTTGTCACATGTGGCTATTCATTTCTATCATCTATGACCACCGCAATACCACACGACCTCCATTAACACCACCTAATATTGTTTGCTTACTCACCCCTCCCCAGTACTTTTGTGTCGATAACTCCTACCTTACAACTTCTTTAGTCAAAAAATCTAACATATTTTACCGTTAAAAAGGGCATAACGCCAAAATTTCGCATTCACTATTTACTATTTAAATTTATAGATGGTGCAACCTTTTGACGAGATGTTCTGTCACGCCCCGGTCAAATCAAGACCCAACCATGTAAATAAATAACTCAAATTCGAAAAAGTCAAACTAAATAACATAACAATACATTATCATTATATCAGAGTACAATAAAATAAATCACTTCTGTAAGATCATACTCTCTATGAGCTATCAAATACAAAACAAATGATATCCCATGGACAATGTCTACACCGGGCCAAAAGAATAATTATAATTCTCAAAATTACGTTTACATATTTTCGAGACGAAAGGAACGTAACGGCAATCCTCATGCCTCACAACTTAAGATAACCCTCGGCACCTGAAATTCATTTTATAGTAAAGATGAGTTACCGTGAAAGGATTTAACAATAGACTTGATATCTCAAGCCAAAATCATGATACATAACTATACAATAAAAATATAATGCAAAAAAATATATTTTCATTCATATCAAAATATACTTTTGATTCCAATTCATGATTTTTTCAGTCTAACAAATTCTCAATTTTTTCAGCTCTTCTAAAAAAGTATTAACACATGATTTCTCAAATTCATATTTTCATAAAATTTTCGGCTTATTTCAATAAGTATTATCTCATTATCTCGAATGACACACCTAGGCTAATACCTAACCGATCTCATTATACACTAAGCACACAAGACAATATCCATTAATTTTTGGGACTTTCACCATAGGCTATGGCATTCCCTCCAGATCATTGCCATCTAGGACTTTCATTTTGTTAACTTTTCAGACTTTCATCGTAGGTTATGACATTCTCTCCGTATCATTTCTATGTAATTCATGTATATCTTAGCATATCATTCCCAAAACTATTTTTAAACTTCCACGTAGCATAAATTTTACATTTCTACAAGTTCAATCATACATCCATATTATATTTATAAAAATTTAAATACAATAACATAATATATAAGATATCATCATGATCAATGTAAACCATTTTGAAATAAAATTAAATGTATTTAATTTAAAAAAATTCATAAATTGTTACCACAAGTCACTACCGATAGACAGTCTCCCAGAGACAAAACTACATAAATCACTATCGATAGTAAAAAAATATATTACCGATAGGAGACCATCTATAGGCAAAATAAAATAACTCATTAACTATAGTGAAAAAGGTACTACTGATAGTCGACCAAACAGTGACTAATATGTAAGAAATCACTACCGATAGTGGAACACAAGTACTACCGGTATACGACCATCCAGTGACAAAATAAAATAAATAACTACCAGTAGTGAAACAAGTAATACCGGTAGGTCGGGTCCTCGAGTCAACTCTAGGAAACAAAGGGAACTATCGGTAGGGAAAATAGGACTACCGATAGACATCACAGAAAATAGACAAATTTCAAATCTCAGAACTTCAAAATTTTTCTTTAACTCAAATTTTTCATTTAGAGTTCAACATTCAAAATAATACATCAATAGGATTTATATAAGCCATTAATAACAATCTCAAAACTAAAATCAAATAAATTTACCCCATTTACCTCAAATGATGCAAGCAAGCTCCAAAGAAATGGATGATGCTCCAAAATTTCAATTTATTCTAATTCCAAGCTTCCTTGGTTTAATACGAAGCTCTCATTGAGTAGACAATCTTCTCCTAAGAATTTTTACTCAAATCTCACCTTAGCACACTCAAATCTAAGCTTAAATGATCAAATCCTAGAGAGATAGAAGAATGAGAGAAGTAAATGTGTTTAGGTGAAATGAGGAGAGAGAGATATAAATGCCCAAATTGACCTTAAGCCTTGTTTGGCAAACTCAATTTAAACCAAACTACTCATGCACTAATTATTTGGCCTACTCCTCCACAAGCCCAATTTCAATCCCATCAAGCTCAAACTAAACATATCTAGGCCCAATTAAATTTAAATGAGTCCAATTATACTAAAGTCTATATATCTATATATATGAGAGCTGCTTTGCACCCCCCTCTGACATAAACCCCTCCCGGCCCCACACTAAAAAATACCATTATGCCCCCTCCTTCTCCTTCTCCTTCTCCCTCCCCCGTCCATTCCACTCCCTTCCATTGCTTTCTCTCTCTCTCTCTTTCTCTCTTTTTTTTTAAGTCCTTTTTTTTATTTTTAATTTTGTGTATTTTTTTTAGTTTTGTTTCTTTTGTTTTCATTATTTTTTTTCTTTTTTTAATTATTTTTTTATAATTATAATCTTTTGTTTATTTTTTAGTTATAGATTTTGGGAGTTATTATTTATAAAAAAATTTAAAAAGTATAAAAATATGAATTTAAATATTGATTTATCCATATTCAGAGAATAGTAAATATAATAATACACAAAAAAATATATAAAAATACAAATTTTAATCAATATTGCCTCAAAACTATGCGTTTGGTGTTGTACTTATTATTTCGTACCATAAATGAATACGATGAATGTTGTCACCACCACGTTAGAATGGGTGGTATCGGGTAATGATGGTGTAAGAAAACTTGCACGAAATGATTGTCAACATGGACAATAGTTATTTCTCGATGCTCTTGATTTGGAACTGGAGGAGTCCTTAATGGCAAGTAAGTAAAACAACTCGCAATATTCTCACCTAATGTATGCAATATCAAGTTGTATCGTGATGCAATGATAATTTTTAAAGGCATAGAGTCCATCCAATACATCTCTAGTGCCCATGGCTAGAACCAATTCAGTGAGAATGAGGTTCTGATATGTGTCAAAAATTAAATATATATCAATGTCAAGGGTGGGTGGGGTAGTATAAAAGGAGGAAGAGGTTCTGATATGTGTCAAAAATTAAATAAAAATAATAATAAATAAAATTGATTAAAAAATAAATAAATTAATAAAATAAAAAAAATAAAACTACATAAAAAGGGGATTAATTGGGAAAAAAAACGCAGCTAAAAAAATAAAAGGATTAACTAAAAAAAAAAACGACTGAAAAAAAAAGAGGATTAATTTGGGATGGGAGGAAAAGGATGGAAAGAATTTATGGGGTAGGGGTATAAGGGTAAAAGCATGGGGGGACAGGGAGGGGGCGCTGTCAGGGAAAGAACACGTAGCAATTTGCTATATATATACATACATCACCTATACATCATAGAAAAAATATTTCCTAAACCTTACATGCTCATAGCATACAAATTAAACCAATTGGGATGCAAGTGAAACACCGTAAATGGTCCAAAAAAAGCTGCACAATTTTCACATATAAATAAGTAGTAATTTAAATCGAAACGGCAAGGGGAATAAATACGAGGAATTGCGTTTTAGTGGCCAAACTATGTACAATTGCGAGAGAAGTGAGAATGTGAATCCTAATTTCAAATACATGGAATCAGAAATTCGAAGAGAAATTCAGGACAATTTTGACTCTCCATCTCTGTCTGTCTAACTGTTCGTCGCAGCCGCAGCCGCCGTCTCCACCGCCAAGTCTATCTCCAGGTTCTCGCTCTTCTCTTCTCTCTTCCGATCTACTATTAAACAACAAATCAGGAAACTATTTTTGTTAAGTCTTTTTTCTTTTAGGACATGTTATCAAAGGAAAACTGGAACTAAAATTGAACCAGATTGTAATTTTTCTTTTTCCCTTGGAGCAAAACAACAAAACTGGTTTTCCGGAAAACTGTTTTCACGATACTTTTATTTTACTTTATAAAGAAAATCGCAAAACTACAACTAGCTAGCACAATGAATAAATTGATAGGCCATAAAACGTAACCAGATCAGGATAGGCAGTGAACATGAAGCATGAAACTTCGATTGTGATATAACCCATTCAGTTGGATGTTTTTATTTATTAGTTTAGAATCTAGATGTTTCTTTCTGATGTGGGATAATTTGAACAAGTTCTGAATTATAAAATGTTCCGAGCAGGGTACGTTGCCTTATGTCTACAAATTTTGCCTTCCAGGTCGCCTTATAGTGTTAATGAATTGAGCTCCATTCCATTTGCATATTCCCTCCACATCGCCATAGGGCGAGATAATATATCTCGCCCAAGGCAATGATCTTCTCAAAGACTTTACTCTCCATAAGGACTCTATCTCCAGTAGAGGTCTGCTATCACCACTCTTGTACCTGATCAAAGTCCATCTCCATACAGAGTTCCACTTTTACAAGAGAACAGTCTCCAATAGACTCCAACTCCACAATGACGCCTATAATCACAGACAGATTACCAATTGGCAGCCTCCTAGTTAATCTCCAGATTGAATTGGGATATTCTCCCATGCTTATCCTTCCGAGGAATTCGCCGTACAACACTGACACGACTCAGTTCTCCATTCTATATAAAGGCCGCTCCCCCACAACCAAAAAGGTACGCTCAATACAGGCATTACACATTCATTGTGCTCTCCATACTGCCTTAATTTATTTTCTGGTCGCCTTGGTCTGATACACACGCCGGAGGGGTTTTGAGCGGCCTCACCCCGGCCGATTACTTTAGATTCATTGATGTGCAAGTCGCCTAACTTTAGCCGAGGTCCAGTGACGAGGCCGAGGAGCAATTCTGACTGTTGGTTGCTCTCCCAGATTTTTACCACACCCAGATTTTTACCACAACAGTTTGGCGCCGTCTGTGGGAACGATAGTTTTCTTTATCGTATGCACCTGCGCAACAGACTATTATCCAGACCAAGCACTAGCAGCCCTTTGGATAACAGAGTACGTCCAATGGCCAACACTAGCCAAGCTCCAGATCTAGAGGGCCTTCATCATGAGATACGTGGGATGGCCGAATAGATGAGAATCATGAATGAAAATAATGCCCTCCTTATACAGCATCTCACCACGAATAATCAACCACCACCTCCTCCGCCTCCTCGTCATTCTCACCTATCAGGGAATGTATCCCAAAGTCACCATAGCATCGGAAGAGACAGATGTCGTCTCTCCCCTAGTCCTCGCCCTCGACGGGAGAGAAGCCCAAGAAGCCCATCATCAAGGTCATCATCCAGCAAAATGCCAGAGCAGGAAAACGGAATTAGACGGTGCAGATCCCCTCGTCGGGTTCATCAGGAACAAGACATGTCCACTTCCCAAAAAATTAGGGATCTGGACGCTCGCTTGGACGCCATTAACACGGGGACCGGTGCCCCAATAACTGTAGACGCTTTGATCAGGCAAACTGAACCACCTTTTACCCAAAGGATAATGAGAGCCAAGGTGTCATCCAGGTTCAAACTGCCTGCTCAACTCGGGATCTATGAAGGCAAAACGGATCTTATGGATCACCTGAATTCTTACAAAAATCTGATGCATCTCCAGGGTTACTCGGATGATGTCATGTGCAAAGCTTTTTCTGCTACACTAAAGAGGACGGCGAGATCGTGGTTCCGAAAGTTGACTCCCGGAACCATAGATTCATTTGGTGAACTGAGCAGACTTTTCGTCGCTAATTTCATAAGCTGCAGGGTCAGGCAGAAGAACGCGTCCCATCTTTTCACCATCCACCAAAAGGAAACGGAGAATTTGAAGGATTATGTGAAGTGATTTAACCAGGCTATATTAGAAGTTGAAGACCCCAGTGACAAGGTGGTCGTCATGGCATTGATGGAGGGACTTCGCCCAGGTCCCTTGTTCGATTCTCTGTCCAAGAACGTTCCGGAGACATTGTCCATCCTTCAAAGTAAAGCCGATAAGTACATCGCCGCGGAAGAATTGGCCGAAGCCAAACGGAGGCGAAGAGGGAAGGAGGACCACAAGAGGAAAGAGCCTGATACAAGGCGATCTAATTATAAGGACGATGAATGAAGGAGCAAGAAGCCTAATCGGGACTCAAGGCGGACCAATGACAGGCGACCTCGTACTCCACCTCGCCGCACTGAGCTGGTGTTGCCTCCGCTTAATGCTCCCATTGCCCAAGTCCTCACAGAAATCAAGCATGAAGAGTTCGTCAAGTGGCCCTCGAAAATCAAGACTGATCCCCGGAAGAGAAACAAAAACAAATACTGCGAGTTTCACCGAGACCATGGCCATAATACCGAAGACTGTTTTCATCTAAAGGAGCAAATAGCCGACCTCATCAAAAGAGGGTATCTAAGAAAGTACATTGGGGATCGCCATTCCCCCAATTCACCGGAAAGAAGGTATGGCGACAATCGACCTACTGCTGGAGACATTCAGGTAATACACGGTGGGTTTGGATCCAGAGGAAGCTCGAATTCATCCAGAAAGAGGCACGCCAGAAGTGCAGGCATGCTATCCGCAGAAGTTTACAACCTCTCCTCGCCAATGGCCGATGTCCACCCACCCATTACCTTCAACAATGATGACCTGAAAGGCCTGCACCTACCTCATGACGACGCCCTGGTCATTTCGGGCATCATCGCCAATTTTACCGTCCAAAGAATCTTGGTCGACAATGGTAGTTCGGCTGACATTCTGTTCATCTCCGCATTTGAAAAAATGAAGATAGGGCTCGAGAAGTTGCAACCCTTTATGACGCCTTTTGTGGGATTTGGAGAAAATCTGACTCATCCACTGGGATGGGTCAAGTTGCCGGTTATTTTGGGGACAGAACCTCGCCAAACTACTGTTTGGCAGGACTTCATTGTAGTTGATTGCCCTTCACCCTACAATGCCATTTTAGGACGCCCAACTCTAGGCGGAATTAGGGCGATTACCTCAACCTACCACCTGAAGATGAAGTTCCCCACCTCAGCAGGAGTGGGTGAAGTGCGGGGCGACCAGAAAGTGGCCAGACAATGTTTCATTTCGGCCATGAAGATCGAGACCCTCCCGGTACCGAATACCTAATAGCAATTACCGATCAACGATAGCGAGATGGAATCTTTGAGGGACGAGGTGGAACAGGTGGTCTTGATGGACCCCCGAGAAACCAAAAACACTAAGCCCCTTGAAGAAACTATCCCAATTTCCATCCATCCGGAATATCCTGATCGCCACGTTATGATCGGAACAGAACTTGCCGAAGAACTGCGCAATGCTTTGGTAGAATTCTTAAAAAGAAATTTTGACGTGTTTGCCTGGTCCCAAGGCGACGTCCCGGGGATAGATCCCCAGGTCGCCATGCATAAATTACAGACCAACCCGGCAAATCCTCCAGTTCGCCAGAAGAGAAGGAAATTCGCTCCTGAGCGGCTTCGAGTTATTGACGAGGAGGTCGCCAAACTCATCAGAGCTAAAGTTATCAAGGAAGCCCACTATTCGTGGACTACACTGATCTTAACAAAGCATGCCCAAAAGACAGTTTTCCACTGCCAAAAATTGATTTAATAGTCGGCGCCACATCTAAGCACGAGCTTCTTAGCTTCATGGATGCCTTTTCGGGATATCACCAGATCAAGATGTTTCCTCCTGACGTAGAGAAAACTTCATTCATCACGGAACGAGGATTGTATTGCTACAAGGTCATGCCATTTGGTCTCAAAAACGATGGGGCTACTTATCAAAGATTGGTGAACAGAATGTTCAAAGAGCTGATCGGAAAGACCATGGAAGTATATATAGACGACATGCTCGTTAAAAGCCTTAAAGCAGCAAAACACGTCGCCCACCTTGAAGAAGCTTTCAACATTCTGAAGAAACACAGGATGATGTTGAATCCTTCCAAATGCATTTTTGGCGTATCATCCGGAAAATTCTTAGGGTTCTTGGTAACCAAATGTGGAATTGAAGCTAATCCAGACCAAATTCAAGCTCTGCTCAGGATGAGCTCGCCCAGAAATATTCGTGAAGTCCAGCAGTTAACTGGGCGGGTTGCCGCCCTCAACCGATTTGTTTTCAAATCGGCAGACAAATGTTTACCGTTCTTCAAAATCCTAAGGAAAAATCAAAATTTCCAGTGGACAAGAGAATCGGAGGAAGCTTTTCAACAGCTCAAAGAGTATTTAGGGTCGCCTCCTCTGCTTGTGGTTCCGATCACGGGGGAAGAATTGTTCATATACCTCGCCATTTCGGCCACAATAGTAAGTGCCGTGCTCATCCGAGAAGAGGACCATGTCCAAAAACCGGTATACTATGTTAGTAAGGTCCTGATAGGTGCTGAGAACAGATACATAATGATTGAAAAGCTCGCCTACGCCCTCCTGATCGCCGCCAGAAAACTTCGCCATTATTTTCAAGCCCATCCTATCACCGTGTTAACCGATCAACCGCTAAAACAAGTTCTTCAACGACCCGATACCTCGGGGAGACTCCTGAAATGGTCCATTGAGTTGAGCGAATTCCATATTAGCTACAAACCGAGGACGGCAATAAAAGCGCAGGCTTTAGCCGACTTCGTGGCTGAATCCACTCACAAGCCCGATCTAGAATTCTCAGAGGAAGGGATTCGCAACTCAGAAAAGGACCTCGGAAGCTCGGAGAATAGTTTCGACAGCTCGGGGGAGAGGCTCGACAAATGGACATTATATGTTGATGGGTCTTCCAATCAACACGGATGCGGTGCAGGGCTTTTTCTCCAAACCCCGGAAGGTGAGCAGATGGAATACGACATACGATTGGGTTTACAGTCACCAATAACGAAGCTGAGTACGAAGCCCTCCTCGCCGGATTACGGGTCGCCACAAGATTGAGAGTCCAATCAATTGAAGCCTACAACGACTCTCAATTAGTGGCCAACCAGGTTCAGGGAGATTACCTCGCCAGGGACGCACGAATGGCAGCATATTTGGATGAAGTCAAATGCTTAACTCAGAAGATCAAAAGGTTCACCATTCAACAAATCCCCAGAGAAGAAAACAGAAAAGCAGATGCCCTAGCCAATCTCGCTTCAGCTTTTGATTTTATATCAGACAGAAGTATACCGTTAAAATTCTTGTCCAAACCAAGCATTGAGGTTGCCAAATCTATCTGTACGACAGAAACAAATCCGACCTGGATGGATAAGATCGCCACCTACCTTCGGAACGGTACATTACCAGCAGATAAACTCCAAGCTCGCCGAATTCGCCATAGATCTGCAAGGTTCTGCCTGCTTCATGGAATTTTATATAAACGATCTTTCTCTGGTCCCCTCCTGAGATGTCTCCGACCTAAAGAAGCCAATTATGTGATGAGAGAAATCCACGAAGGTATCTGTGGAAATCATTCGGGGGAAAGGTCGCTGGTACGAAAGGCGATTCGCCAAGGCTACTTTTGGCCCCAGATGGGACAGGATGCAGCGAAATACACCAGGGAGTGTGACAAATGCCAGAGGTTCGCTCCATCCAGCCACCTTCCCCATACCGAGATGGTGCCAATTATCAGCCCCTGGCCATTCGCCCAATGGGGAATCGACATACTAGGGCCTCTGCCTCAAGCTCCATTACAGAGGAAGTTCTTAATCGTAGCTATTGATTACTTCACAAAGTGGGTAGAAGCAGAACCGCTGGCCAGAATCACGGAAAAGAATACGAGGAATTTTGTTTGGAAAGGTATCATCTGCCGATTTAGAATTCCCAAAGTTCTCATTTCAGACAATGCCAGGCAATTCGACAATGATGGATTTAGGAAATTCTGCTCGGACCTCGCCATATCACATCATTTCTCCTCGCCCGGTCACCCTCAAGCCAATGGCCAAGTAGAAGTCACTAACAGAACCATCCTCAGAAATTTGAAAACAAGATTGGAGAAATCCAAAGGAGAGTGGGTAGAAGACTTGCCGAGCATATTATGAGCATATCACACTACTAGCAGGATTCCTACTGGTGAAACACCTTATTCCATGGTCTACGGAACTGAACAGTGATACCTGTCGAAATCGGAATGCCGAGTTTCAGAACTTCAAACTTTGATAAAGATAACAATGATGACGAGCTTAGACTCAACCTCGACCTCCTTGAGGAAAAGCGAGAGCAAGCAAGCATACGCCAAGCAGCTTATAAGCATCAGGTCGCCAAATATTTCAACCAGAGGGTCAAACACAGATCATTCTTACCTGGCGACCTAGTTCTACGAAAAGTTACCCTATCAACCAAAGAGCCAAACGCTGGAAAATTAGGACCAACATGGGAAGGTCCTTACAAGGTCGTCAAGGTAACTAGACCGGGAACTTATTGGCTGGAAGACATGAACGGAAAAGCACTCTCCCATCCTTGGAACGCTGAGCATTTGAAGAAATATTTCCAATAACTCCCCTGGGCGAAATACTTATAACTCCTAGATTTTATTCCGAGTAATAAAACTTCTCCAGTTTATTTCAATAACAAAGTACAGGATGAAAGTCGCCTACTCAAGATCGCCAGTTCATCGAAAGATGACGGAGGCATCTTGGTTGCCTACTCAAGATCGCCAGTTCATCGAAAGATAACGGAGGCATCTTGATCACCTACTCTAGATCGCCAGCTCATCGAAAGATGACGGAGGCATCTTGGTCGCCTATTCAAGATCGCCAGCTCATCGAAAGATGACGGAGGCATCTTGGTCGCCTACTCAAGATCGCCAGCTCATCGAAAGATGACGGAGGCATCTTGGTCGCCTATTCGAGATCGCCAGTTCATCGAAAGATGACGGAGGCATCTTGGTCTCCTACTCGAGATCGCCAGTTCATCGAAAGATGACGGAGGCATCTTGGTCTCTTACTCAAGATCGCCAGTTCATCGAAAGATGACGGAGGCATCTTGGTCTCTTACTCAAGATCGCCAGTTCATCGAAAGATGACGAAGACATCTTGGTCGCCTACTCAAGATCGCTAGCTCATCGAAAGATGACGGAGGCATCTTGATCGTCAAATTTAAAAGTCGCCAGGTCACTGAAAAATGACCTCTCCTATCCTAGTTCGCCATTAATCAAAGAATTAAGAAGACAGTAAAGTATTGCACATTGCCAAAATATATTCATTCAACATTACCGAGAAGAAAATCAACATTTATATTCATGACAATTCAAATTACAAATTACATTTACATTTATGATAAAGGGGGAGGGTTGTCATCGCCTTGAGGAGCTGCGTCGCCAGGAGGGTTCGCATCTCCTTTTTCGACCGTTTCCTCCTCGCCCCCTTCCCCTTCTTCCTTGTTAAGCAGGTCGAGGTCGAGACGCATTTCTTCCAAGTCTATGGCCAGGTCGGGATGGTGGTGACGGAGCTGTCGTTTACAGAAGTCAAATCCTTCGCCAAAGTATTTCGAGGAGGCACTTTCGACAGCCTCGAAGAAATCTGACGAAGATTTGAATTCTTCAACAGCCAGCTTTCCTGCACGCTCCACTCTCCCCCTCAAATCTTCAACTAAAAGCCTTGCCTTTGACAGACTATTGGAGAAAGAGTCCCTTTCAACCTTTAGTTTGGCGAACTCGTCGCCGACCTGCTGTTCCCGAGCTCGGGACTCGGCCAGTTGCCGCTCCAGATCGGCGGATAACTGCTGAAGGCGAGAGACTTCAGTATCCAAAGAGGCAGCTCGCCCCTGTGAAGGCCTGCTTCCTCAATGGTCTCCCTACTCTTCACCGCCAGGGAAGATCTGAACACAAGCGCCTGCTACAAACAAATCTAATCAGATCAAACCAATCATATTTAGCCAGGATAAAACAAATAGAAGATAGTATCAAAATGATACCTGACCGAGAGCTTGGAAAAATTTCGAGGCAGTCTAGTCCAGAGAGAGCTGCCCCACCTTCTCTTGATGCGTAGGAGGGATTACCCCTCGAAGGATCTTCTCGGCCACCGAAGGGCTCCCCAAGATGGAGGCCCTCGGACCAAGAACTGTACCTAACGATGGCGAGCTTCCCTCCCCGGGACCAGAAGAAGGGGCCATCGGATGGTGGGCTGGACCAGACTTCTTTTTTGGTTCAGGAAGGGGGGCTTGCCCCTTGCCTTTGGAGTCATCCCCGGACTTCGCCTTCTTTCTCGGCGAGGAGGGAGGTTCATCCGCTGGACGCTTCTTGCCAATAACCACCCCCTTTGCAGGAGGAGAACCAGATTTTTTGGATGAACTCTCACCTCGAGCTCTCTCCACCCTTTCGCCGAGCTTCTTGAGGCTGATCCTCCTCAACATTGCTGCAAAAAAGATAAAAAAAGAAGATATATATCAGACGTAAAAAGATAATCAACAAAGGAAGTAAGTTTATACCATCCGATCTAAGCTCGGGGGATAGCTCGGAATCCGACCAGGATTCTGATGTCGAGACCGAGCTCGATCCCAACTTTGAGCAAAATTCTAAGACAGGGTCTTGGATCTTTCCCCCCGACCATCTTAATAAGGTCAGGTCGGGAATTTGAGGAGCAACCCTCCTCAGTTCTTTCCTAACAGTCCCTAGATATTCTATCGAGTCCTCTCGGGGCTGGCCATCTTGAAGTTCACCACGGGAAGAGCGGGACTCACCCGCTTCACCCGACGTCGATGGCGGTTGCGGATGATCGCCCTCTTCCCCCGATTCAGCAGGACCGGGCGAGCTGAAAACCCGACGAAAAGCCTTGGTTTTCAAAATCATAGGGACCGCGTAGCGCCCACGTTCCGCCACCGACTTAGAAATTTGGTCGTAGAATTCCTGCTCGAACGACAACAACGTAGGCAGCTCGTTGCAGCGTTTATCTGAAAAGAAACCCATGTTAATACCGATCTAGTTAATCAACAAACTAACATTGGCAGAATTAAAACCGACCTGGAATTCTCCACGACCTCGGAATCCGCGGTACTCCCTCCCGAGGTTCTTCATCGAAAAGCTCCCAATTATCCCCGGAGGCAAAGAAGAACCTGCTTTTCCACCCCTTCACGTTGCTGGGGTACCCTCTAAGGATAGTTTTCTTGTACCTCGCCTTGAAGTACAACCACCCTTGGTCCGGCTTAGGGTTATTTGAAAGGGAAAAAATGTTCCTAAACTCGGATAGGGTCATCACAAACTTGTGAACTCGCCACAACGACACGGCACCAACGATACTGCGCCACGCGTTGGGGACGAGCTGAGCAGGACAAATTTTATAGAAAAGCAAAATTGACCTAATAATTAAAGGAATAGAAAAACGGAGGCCCGCGGGAAAGGCGGCCTCATAAAAAGCTACCTTGCCAGGGCGAGCAGAAAGTATGGTCTCGCCCTCTTCAGGGAGTCTAAGCTGTACGCCCTGAGGGAATGAATAAGTCTCCCTTAGTGAGCCGAGCTCCTCAAGGGTCATAGTGCTGTGTTCCTTAGTTACAGAGGGATGGACGTCACCTAAAGGGACGGCCTCGGCAACGGATGGATCTTCCATTGGAAACCTAGGGGATTGTCTAACCTCGTCAGTAACGTACGACGAACCCTCTCCTAAATGGTCTGAGATCCACGAAGGTAAAGAATCCAAAGTTGAACTCGCTGTAGACTTATGGGACATACAACTAAAGAAAGAACGATTACTTACTGTGCTAAGAAATAATGGACGGCCACAGGCGGAGGCAATGAGACTTAAGGCAACAAGAACAACTGCACGACTGCAAGCAAGAACTAGGAGAGAGAGAGTGATGTTAGGCGGAAAAAGATAAAAGTGATTGGGTAAGGTCCTTTATATATAAGGAAGTGACGGATGAGATTCATCCGCTTCAATGGCCCAGATTAATCCACCTTTTGAAATTCTTTTTGAAACTTGGGCCCGGAGCCATCAATTCCGCCAAAAGTAATCATGACGCCGCCCTTTTCTCCCAAAACTGCTGTGCAAAATTTAATGCCCCATCCACGTGTCAAACCGGGAGGAGAGGCACATTTAATGCGCACCCGCGCGGGTCCATTACTTTTAAATAATATTACTCAAAGGTCCCAAATACCTCGGCACTTTTGAGTAGGGGGCTACTGATGTGGGATAATTTGAACAAGTCCTGAATCATAAAATGTTCCGAGCAGGGTACGTCGCCTTATGTCTACAAACTTTGCCTTCCAGGTCGCCTTATAGTGTTAATGAATTGAGCTCCATTCCATTTGCATATTCCCTCCACATCGCCATAGGACGAGATAATATATCTCGCCCAAGGCAGTGATCTTCTCAAAGACTTTACTCTCCATAAGGACTCCATCTCCAGTAGAGGTCTGCTATCACCACTCTTGTACTTGATCAAAGTCCATCTCCATACAGAGTTCCACCTTTACAAGAGAACAGTCTCCAATAGACTCCAACTCCACAATGACGCCTATAATCACAGACAGATTACCAATTGGCAGCCTCCTAGTTAATCTCCAGATTGAATTGGGATATTCTCCCATGCTTATCCTTCCGAGGAATTCGCCGTACAACACTGACACGACTCAGTTCTCCCGTCTATATAAAGGCCGCTCCCCCACAACCAAAAAGGTACGCTCAATACAGGCATTACACATTCATTGTGCTCTCCATACTGCCTTAATTTATTTTCTGGTCGCCTTGGTCTGATACACACGCCGGGGGGGTTTTGAGCGGCCTCACCCCGGCCGATTACTTTTGATTCATTGCTGTGCAAGTCGCCTAATTTTAGCCGAGGTCCAGTGCCGAGGCCGAGGAGCAATTCTGACTGTTGGTTGCTCTCCCAGATTTTTACCACACCCAGATTTTTACCACAACACTTTCCATGTCGAATTGTTACTTTTCAAAGGATTAGTATAGATGATGCCCCACACGCTCCATCAACTTGCATTCAGATCTGCGTCTGATTGTATTTTGTCAATTACATAATCTTGAATATCTATGACTAATTATCTATCTGAAAATTTAAATAAGCATTAAGAAAATCTATACCATAA
>BRYE01000013.1:21285000-21290000 GCA_030159115.1 Actinidia arguta var. hypoleuca | reverse complement strand
GTGTAATTCTGCAGGCCACGCATGTGAAACCCAAATACCTAATCACGTTTAGCAAACAATGTCTCCTAAAACACTCCATTCTCTTACTTTCATGTACAATCCCAAGGCCGGACGACTTTAAAAATGATAAAAACAAACAGACCATAAATTCTTTTTATATATATATATATATATACCATGGGTGAAAAGTGAATGAGTCCCGATGACTCTTATATGTTGGGACAAAAAGGGGAAGTGGGTCCTAACGAACTCCTCGCTTGCCTGCTGGCAAAAGTTGCAACCCCCCTCGACTCCATATTTACGTATCATTGTGTTCTGTCCCACCCATTCATTAGTCAAATTAGGCTTGATGGAGATCCAAAAGTTTATATGAGTCATGCTTTTGTTTGTATCCCATGGGGTACCATCCAATAGGACATGATACGATTGCTTATCTAATTATGCCCTCACCCTAATGGAATCATTCATTATGGAAAGAAGAAAGAGTAAATAAATAGAAACAGATGCTGCTAAGATAATAGAGTAAATAAGCTATGAATTATTTGAATAAACAATTTTCAAATTATTAACATCTTAAGTAGTTGTCGGACAATGAAGCTTGTCCTGCAATTGCTAAGGCATACTTAACGAATAATTGCATACGTGTCTAGATATGGAAGAGTTATGTGAACTTCTCACACCGTGTGAACCTTTCTTCCATTGAACTCATTTCAGTCTCTATAAAAAACAACCAAATTCAGGCCGAGATTTTGCAGGCAATTGCAATTTATTTAATTAATTTTAAAACTAAGCATTCGTTATATACTTATATACAACTCTCATTGTCTCAGTCACCCACCCAGACAGTTTAGACCAATAAATAAGCACGAGAGCAAATATCATGAAAAGGAGATAAATAACTTAAGACATCCACAAATGACAACAACCACAAAACATTGGTTGAAAAACACATCATGCATAATATTCAAATATAGGTGGTTGGGCTGTATTAATTAGAAAATTTTCCTTGGACCCAGTCTTAAATTTGGATTTTATTTTCACTTTCTAGATCTCAATTTTTTAATCACGTCACATTTCTCAAATGGAAAAAAAGAAATAAAAAGAACAAGAAAAGAATATATGTCGTGGTCTTAAGATCAATTAACATAATATAGTTGGACTACAATGGTCATTGGAGACCGTTCCTAATTGGACCGAGTCTTAAATATGGGTGGTTCTGATCCAATCAGTAGTAACTGATAAGGACATACAAAATCATGACTACATGGACACCCCCTCCTGGATTATTCTGTTAACCATCTTGCCATCCACTAAAATGCATGGTACAATCAAGATCCGCTAAACTAGTGGAACAAATTAAAATAGCTACTGGTACCAACTGGGATACTCTATATGGACAGTGGGGTAGAAAAGGAAAAAGCAGACATCATACTCATGTAATGAAGCTCATTCATTAGTACTTTTGGATATATGGTTTGTTTGTACAGAGAGAGTGGAATGTGGATGTTCATGTGGGACAAAAATGCTTGGTTTAAACAATCATAGGGTTTTTTCTTTGAATGGACGGTTGGGCAAGGTCGTTCTTATTTGTCTATATGTTATGCATGCACTATTGTATATATATCTCTCTCTCTCTATATATATATACAAATGTAGGTTTGTGGGGATGAAAAAAATCGAACACAGGTGATAGCGATGGTGAACAAGTAGATTTCGATGGCTGGATTCCGTACGACAGGTCTGCAAGATAGAAACAATGAGAACGATTGTCCGGAGCTTTTCTTGGGATGACTCTCAAACGGTCAAGTTAGTAAGCAAGAGAAGGATTCTTGGC
Source organism: Actinidia arguta var. hypoleuca (assembly GCA_030159115.1). NCBI lineage: Eukaryota > Viridiplantae > Streptophyta > Magnoliopsida > Ericales > Actinidiaceae > Actinidia > Actinidia arguta. Next base: position 21,288,166 of record BRYE01000013.1, on the reverse strand, counting down.
TCTAATTTTAGAGAGAGAAAATCAGGAGAGAGAAGGTATTACTCACTTGTGAGAGCGGGTATGTCCCATTTTATATTGCAACTCGGTGTGTGTGGAGACTCCCCAACAACCATGTCAGTGAATCGGTGGGTGACCCAATCATGCTTCTAGGGCGTGGCTGGTAGTTAGCCATCGCATCATCGAATTTTGGACACATGCGTGCAGGTGGCAGAGAGAACTTGCCGTGTACGTTATCCTATGACCTGAAATCTGGCCTTGGGCATCTTTACCTGGATAAATTCATCAATCAAGCTCTCGCGCCGACCGAACTTGCTATAAAGTGACAATTCGACGGCAACGCTCAATCAAACTCGACCAGAAATGAAATTATGTATTTTATCATTTTACAATATATATGCCTATATACATCTCAAATTAACAAAAATTCGTTTGAACGTGCAATATCTTACTCTTCACAAGCACCGATATGGAAATTCCAAATCCGTGCTTGAATCACAGGAGCATCTTTTTCTTAACATCTAGGCCCATTGAACTCAACAAGAAAACATTCCACCCACCCCCAATGGTTTTTAGAAACTTATTGAGTCCATTGTCCAAAAGACATAAAGAAAATAGTCCCATGGGCCAGAACGTGCGCATCTAAATGTCGAATACCAATAGGAAACAATTCATGCAGGACAAAAGTCAGACCCCTCATGTTCTTCCACAGCCTTATTACATTCACAAGGTCCCTGCAGAGAAAAAGTTTCATGTCAAAAGCAATCATTTTTGTTATTGGGCTCTTGAACAGTCCCATTCGAATCTCGAATCACCCAATTGGGCCTATGCCTTTTTTATTTCTTTTTTGAAATCTCAAATAACTAAATATCGCTGCATTCACCTCTTCCATAGAATGAATTAGGTTAGATTAGGTTAGGTTAGGTTATTTAATTGGCAAACTTTGTACACTTCCAATTGGAATGTAGGGGACCCGTTATTGCCAAAAGGTTATAATAAATTATGGACTCCCCATTTTGTATTTTTCAGTTGGAAGTTTTTTTTTCCTCCTCTTTACATAAGTTAGTTATTTTGTTTTTAAGGTGGTCATGAGTTTGTGTGGATGAATTTTTAAATTGGGTCCCATCAATAGGAATAGAATTCTCCGTAGATGCTTTAAATGAATATTCTCTCTCTAAATAAAAAAATGCATTTCGGTGGGAACTTGGAATGTCTACTGTCTAACAGATACAAAACCCGTGCTAGTGTAACTGGGAACGAGGGAGTAAGAGAGTTTCGAAAACTTTGGCGCTCCACACAAAATCTTTATTCCCTCAACCTCAACCTCAGCCTCAAACCTCCACCTCCACCAATCCATTCAACTCAACCCTAATCGTCCTTCCTGCATTTTCGATTCCATATTCCGATCCTCCTTTTCTTGTTTGTCCATGAAACCCTTCGTTTTGGGAATGAATGATAAAAAGAAAGAAAAAACCCTAATTTAGAAATATGGATGCAAAGGAAATATTGGGATGGGCCAAACTACATGGTCGTGATCGCTTTTAAAGAAATCCAGACCCGAGAAAGATTCTCAAAGACGACCCAATGGCATTTCCCGTGAGGTGAGGTGTTGTGGTGTGGTTCACGACCTCTCTCTCTCTCTCTCTCTCAACTAATGTTTCTTCGAATTTTTCTTGAATGGAATGTCTGGTGATCTAATTTCAGGTGTACGCACTTACAGGTGGTTTGCCACCTCCTCTTACACCTTCCATCCATGCTGCTCAACGCAAATCTCCCACTCACTCAGAGAATCACAAGGTGGCTCGCATTGGCTTTCATGGTACACTAGCAAAATGTTGGCATGGGATTCGAAAAAGGTTTGGTTTTTGTTTTGAATTCGGCTATCATTTCCATTTCTTTTTCACTTGCCCTTATTAAAAAATTCTTTCTGGGAAATCATATGGGGTTGCCTTGTGAATGTTTCCTATTTTGTTGGTAGTGCTTATACGTTAAGCATGAGATTCTGTATGATTCCTTTCTCCAGGTTAAAATAAATTGGAATTTCCTTCCTCAACAAATATTTACAGGAAAATGAAAGAAGTGGGTGGTGCTGCTTCATAAATGCGTGGTGAAAAAAATTATCTTGCATTCATATAAATTCAAATTCATGAAGTGGGTGTTGCTTCCTTATATTCATGCCGTGTGGTCTTTTTTGATGAGCAATATTAAATATACATTTGTCATCACGAATCAGGTTGTTCTCCCCTGTGCAAGCCATTGGGTCACGAATCTGGCGGCAGTGGTGAAGATGGTGGCGGCGAGGCGCGCGTGAACAGTGCCTTAGCCGAAAATAAATTTTGTAAACAAATAAAAACCTACGTTTTCGTGTTTTTACTATTTTAAGAAATGATGAAAACAATTTTGCCTTGTTTTCAATTACAAGTAGCAACACAAATAAATTTTTGTTTACATTTATACAAAAAAATAAAAATTAAACAGTTACCAAACAAGCCCTTAGCTTTATGTTTACATTTATTTATTTAATTTCAACAGTTTTTCTGGAGTGTTTCTGATGATGCTTAGAAGTGGCTTCCTTTTACAAATTCTGTTCGAGAAGATAGCTTGCAGCTCTACCATTGGGTATGTTTTTGTGCCTATGCAAAATTCATCCATCTCGAGGCACAAACTGACCATTTTTTTGTTAGATATATACATATCCATATCCACATCACAAGACTTGTTGCTCAGGGGAGCTCCCTGAGCTCAGGAAACTTTTGTGACTCTTAATTTTTTCAGGTCAGAGTTGTAAATGGCGTTCCTCCCTCGGGTGACTATTCCTTTGCCAAGTATAACAAGGTATGTATAAGTTGCACCAATTTTCGTTTGTATAACGCAAACAAGTTTTTAATAATGATTAAAAGTGCCTAAGGGTACTGAACCATGCACGTATGAAGTATACCAACTAAACCAAGCCCCCAATCTACAAAGATGTTATACAATTTGAGTGTACCTGAAGAACTGGTTTGGTCAAAATCCATGAACTATGGGGCTCAAAAGTAGGGATATACTAAGATTCAATGTAATATCTATTGAAATTTTGGAATTAAAGTTCTATTACAGTGCTTAATAAAGTATCATGAAATTTTTTCAAAAATCCTGTTATCTACTTTCCACAGCTTCCGGGATTGAG
>BRYE01000013.1:21267500-21270000 GCA_030159115.1 Actinidia arguta var. hypoleuca | reverse complement strand
CTTGTAACTATTTGAGTTGAGTAATATAATACGAATTTATTATGACTGAACCACGTAAATCCTTTGTATTTTCTCTCTCGGACATGTTTTAACTATTCTTCCATTGTCTTCTTTACTTTTTTACTACCTTCTTTAATTTATTTATTCTTGCCTACCTGCCAATTTCTCAACAACAAAAAAAATAATAATATATTTTCTAGTTTGTTGCCCCTTTTCCTTCATAGAGTTATTATTTGCGCAATGAAGCACGTTATGACAATGTACGACAATCTTTATAAAAAGAAATTCCCAAGCCCCGTCGCCTCTTTTTTTTCTTCTTCTTCTTCTTTTTAATATATTTTCTCTTTTTTTTTCCTCTGTCTAGAAGTATACTTGTATGTCTCTCCATGGATTGGGGGTCCATTTATTAGCTGGTCGCAAGAGGTAAGACAAGCAAATTATTAACAACAAAAAGGATTTCTGCCGAAAACTTTATTTTCAGAACACGGCATGCTCTAAAATTTAAAAAGTAAATTATTATAAAATTGGCATGTTTTAGCCATCGTGGACTTCTCTCATTGATCTAAATTGTTTATCTTGCTGGGTACTCTAGGAACACAATCATGTAAAAAATCGAGGGGATTGGACATTATCGGCATAGGATGAAAAAAAAATTACAAGATAAAATAAATGAGTCGTCTGTCATTAAAGTCATACTTGCGGACCACATAAAAATGATCTGATTATATGATTACAAATATCTAATCAAGCTAATACCTTTCAAAAATAATTTCCACAATAGGTATTGCGAGAGGAACAATTAGAATTATTAATATAGATTCGGAGTCAAACTCTATCAAATGTTGAACTTTAGACAAAGCATTGTGTTATTTTCATGCAGAGTAAAAAAATGGAATTTGATCCTTTTACTTTGTTAAAAGTAAAGAAAATACATGTAGACCCCCTTGCAAAACATATATTTTTTGTTTTACAATAAATTTCACCGAAACCAAACAAATTTATAACAACGAGAGCCATTCGTCAAACTGCAAAACATGGGTTGACCATAAACGAACATGGACAAATTAATATTAATGGAGAAGTACCAAACTCATGACCAGTTCAGGCAAAAACAAAACAAATAATGATATTAGTTTCTTTCTCTCAATCAAATGAAGCAGCTGTCCCTAAATGATCTGGACATCGTGAACAAATAATCAGGTCTTCTAAAACAAGCAGCTCATATTACATGGAACAGAGAGAGAGAGAGAGAGAGAGGATTAACAAGGGGAAAATAATGATAATGATAATAATAATAATAATAATATAGAAAGAAAAGAATGGTATGAGCATTTACACATTCATGAATTATTAAAGTCGTTGATCAGAACCCGCCAATACATCGACTATAACCTGCATGGCTTTGACTCGCATTTGAAGGGACCTAATGTGCATAGCTGCCTCTCTGAAAAGCCCATCAAGACCCATGGACTCGCTGTTTGGAATCAGGTTCCTCAAGGTTCTCACCCTCTTCCCCATGGGCCTTCTACAACCTTCGAAGCTTCCGGCCCTCCTCTTCGTCAAAATCCTTCTGGACCTAGTCCTCATCCTAAGTCCTTTCTTGGCCCTTTGTTTCCTGCCTTGAGCCTCCAAAGCCAAAGGCCCACTTGAGTGGCACCTTCCCTCATGACCTACCCAATCTAGGGCTACAAAGAAGGGCTGTGAAGAAGAACCCATGATGAAACAAATGGAGGATTTCAAGTAACCACAAATTTATCTGATCTCTTGATATATACTTGCCAAATAACACAACTCGGTGGTTGTTGCTCAGTGGCACAAACAGAGGTTTTTATAAGGTAGCCATAGAGGATCGATCATAATCGAATACTATGAAGGTTTTTTTTAAAGCAGCCAAAGAATGGGGCCCATGCATAAACGCCATTTGATATTACTTCCAAGGGAATAGGGATCTATAGTACTATTTAGTGAATGGGATCGAGAGAGCCAAGTGTAGTAGGGGGAGGTTTAATTTGCTTGTTGCTTTGGGCATGTTCTCCAACTAGATCATGCACATGCACCCACATGATTCCACTCACCACCAAGCTTCCTAAACCACCCCGCCTCCCACCCCATACTATCAAAACACCCTGGATTATTCCTTCCCCCACTTTCCAAATTCAATGCATAGATACACGTAGCAGTATTTATTTTCCAGCTCAATGAACGTGGCAATTATAGCACAGCCCCATGTTTCCAGAAGGGAAGCCTATGGATAAAATATATGATTACGAAAGTTTCATTAATTAATATTGGGTTAAGGATACTTGTCCATGTTTGTGTCAACAAAACTGGACAATTTAGATCCATATGTTGGGGTACAAGGCCAGGAAGATGATTTTCTGACATTCATGAATTCCATTTTTCTTTTAGCTAATAACAATGAATCGTAGACCATGTTTGTATCAAAGTAGGCTGTCAATGAATACTCAAACTCATAGGAGATGGGAGCAATATGATTAGA
>BRYE01000013.1:21142500-21145000 GCA_030159115.1 Actinidia arguta var. hypoleuca | reverse complement strand
TGAAATATAATTTTTGAGGAAAACATAATGGTAAAGTTTAAGATAACATTCTCGTAAGTTTTCTGGTAACTGAACAATCAAAACTTACACTTTCCTGATAACTAAATGGAGCCTTAAAATAGTTTTCAAATGTTTTACTTTCATGGTGCATTTAGTGAGAGAAAATGAATAAAAATAAAAAAGGTGGATAATCTATTATTTCTGAACGGCTAAATCGTTTAACTTTGGTATTTTTTATTTTTTTTACTAAATTTTTTTATCTAAATACAATCTAAAACAAAAGCAAAATCAGAATTTGGTAAAAGAAAAACTTAAATCATTCCATTTTTATTGGGACAATTAAAGGAATTACTAATATTCCAAAGGGAAATGAATATCCTCGAATTCGACCTTGGATCCGAGTGATGTGGCATGCAGCGTCTCTTAGCCACGTAAACTCAATTCATTTCAAGCATGGTACTAGGTTTCCAAACTTCTTCTGTGTTTCACTCTTATTCTTTTTTTGTTTGGGTAAGTCACTCTCTCTCTCTCTCTCTCTCTCTCTTCCTCTTTACTGCTCTATCGACGTCTATTCCCATCGGAGCCATCTTCTCCGGCTGTCTTCTACACAGTAAACCTCTCCCTCTCCCCCTCTCTCTTTCTCCTTTCTCCTTTTTCTTCAATTCATTTCTCTTTCTTCTCCACCATAACCACTTCCCCCTAAATTTATATATTATTATACATAATATATATCCCTTCTGCTCTATTTCTCTGAAAAATACAATCGAAGACGTCCTTAAACATCTTCAAGAGAAAAGGTCCACCCAAATTAGTGATTTTCAATGTAGAATTCCAGATCGCAGCTCTTTTTGTCAGGCCTCCATCGTTTGACACAAATGCCACATTTTTTCTTCTTTTAATTTGAAATCATCCTCAATGCCACAAATAATCCTCGAGAATCTGTTTGTAAGAAGGTAATAGGTGCTTGATTTGTAACCAAATTTTTTTTTTAAAAATGGGTGTTTGATTGTCTTCCTCCATGAACCCTTAGTACGATGTCCTAAAAATCCAAAAATATGGCAGCGGCGGTGGTTAGAAGGGGAGGAGACTGCGCCGTGTGAGAGAGGGGGTGGAGTGGCAGCGGTTAAGGGAGGAGATAAAGAGGCTGGAATAGGGAGGTCGTTTGGCCGGAGACGAAGCGGAGCGTTGTTCTTTTGGTAAAATCTCACTGTTACTCTATGTAGTTTGACAAAAGTGAATGGGTCCTTATCGTTTTAATCTGAACAATTATGACCTTTTTTTTATTTTAGTTTCAATCTAGTCCCTTATCAATACCAATTAAGTGTCCAAGTACAGGAATTGAGCACATGGAACTCACTTATCTTGTTTTAGAGAATAATTTTACCACCATATGTCCTTGTAATTTGATCAAAGATTCGTTTTGGTTGTTCTTAAAAATGACAATGCAAGTTTTTACGTGCTTCTTTTTTCATCTAAATTATTAGAAAATGTAACATTTAAAGAAAATAAAGTCCCCCATAGGGAGTCTTAACATTTTAAGAAAATAAAATCATTTCACTTTTTTTTTTGCTACTTTACAATTTTATCCCCATAATTATTATATTTGACTTTTTATTTTAGTTGCATTATTAGTTAAATAAGATATAAAAATAATAAAAGGAAAGAAGTTATATTTTTTTTTACTTTTTAAATTGAATATTTATTTTGAGACACTTTAAAATAGAATAATAGTATTTTAATTTGGCAAAGGGACTACTACTCATTGCTCAAATTTCGGATTTTAAATCAGAGACGCTTTAGCATTCATATCCTAACTGGATTGTCCAATTTAGTTCTATTTTTTATATGAGTTCCTCTATTTATGTATTTAGGATAATTTTTATTTTACATCCTTCAAATTTCACTCGTTTTTCATGTTTTAATTTGAACATATTAAATTCTCAACTTTAAAAACAGTTTAAATGCGAACCTTCCGTACACATTTATTAGAATTTGTGTATTGAAATAACCACATTGAAAATTTTAAATTACTATAAAGATAATATTTTTTTGTCTTTAATGTATTTTTTCACTATTTAATCAAAATCTCATTTTTTTTTTTGTTCTTCTTGCCAACACGAGTCAAAAAATGTATTTTTTAAAATTTAATTTAAATAAAAATTTATTAAATATAAAAAAAAGAATTATTCCCAAAAACCATTTAAAAGTTATTTTTTTCATATGTATATGTCACATGAGTGATACATAGCTATTTCAATTTACAAATTTTAATAAATATAAATGGAGGCCCATATTATAACTGTGATGTTCAAATTAAAAGGCGAAGAACAAAAGTGAAATATAAAATAAGAACTACCCACTTATATATATTTCCAATTCCGTTCTTAACCCCACCGTATAAAGCACGACCAAATCGTATCGAGAGCGTGCCCAGTAAAAAGAAAGTGGCAACTTGATTCCAGTAAATTGTCTACATTCTTCGTTAAGCACCGCCGGTCTT
>BRYE01000013.1:21092500-21095000 GCA_030159115.1 Actinidia arguta var. hypoleuca | reverse complement strand
CTAGCACTACAAGATGACAAGTCTATGCGTGCTTGTTCATAATGGCAATGATTCTAATACACATGATTCGGTTGTCGTGTGCTTTGCGGCTAATCTGTGTTGCTTACTGCATATTTACTTCTTGGTGATTTTGAATGAATAGGTCAAATCTCTTGACTGTGGAAATGAATCTATTGAAAGGGACATTAGCCTCGACCTAAAGAAAAGTTTGGATTCATTCCAGTTAAGCTTCCGTAGAAGCTACATTCGTTTTGCCTCTTGAGTGGGAATGATAAATAGGCAATGCACCATCTGTCTGCTAGGTACGTTGACTTTGAGTTGAAAGATGAATCCAAGACAGGGGAAACTGGTGATGCAACTATGGTCAGCCCGAAGCCCTTATATGTTTCTTCTTTGGACGGGTATCTTCTGATGCCTGTTAAACCATAAAGTAAAAGACTTTCTATTTTTGAGGTCAGCATCTCTAATGAACTTATATGCTGGAGAAGGCATTTTTGTTATAGACCCACCATGATTTTAGCCTTTTTCTTATCCAGGAAATACGTTTGTAAAGGGTTCTTTTTGTTATTAATGATAATTTGGATAGTTGTGATATGTTGAATAAACTTTTCAAAGAAGGTAAGACAGAGTTGAAAGAGTTTGGAAGTGAATTTTTGGATGAGCTTTTGTGTGAAGTTCATCATGGGTCCATTCACGATATGCTTTTCATTTTATTGCCACCTGTATTATGTAACTAGGTTAGATTTGTAAACACATTTTTATGTAGATTTCTTTAGGCTTTCCTCGTTTTTGGGTTGTATGGGAATGTGTTGTGAAGAGCTTGGATTAAAGGAGAAAGGGCATGATGGATGTGTCAAAAAGGTGTAAAAAACAACAACCGGTGATTTTCTTAAAGTTGGGAAAACAACTGCAGCGCATCTCATTAAGCTTTATATTCATTTATGTAGCAGGGGATATATAAATGTAAGTGCAGATTTCAAATTCCATGACATATGGTTATCTATTTGATAAGACAAGCACACAGTCACATCTGAGACTTAAACATAAGATTGTGTTTTAGCACTTGAATATGCAATGGGTAAAAGAAGGCCAAATTGTGTTGTGGGTTAGTTGTGTGCATGCATGTAATGCCAAAAGATGGCTCCATCATATGGTATCTTGTTTGACATGCAAGCAATATAGATGAATGGCTAGAGTCAGACTAGCTAGGAAAGAGTAGCTATTGAAGTATGCAGGAATGTATTGTAAATGATAGGGCTAACAAATCTGGTGTAGGAAGACGAAGACGAATATATGATTGGGATGGCCCGATGGGGAAGAGTTGTCGACCTATGATACAAATGCAAAAGGCCCTGCCCTAATTCCATCGTTTGGATAGAAGATGAACATGACCTGGATTGGGCTGTTGAATGACCATAGAGTTTGAATGAGGTCAAGATGATTTTAATAACTTCAGTCGAGATCGCTTGGTAGTGCTAATGTGATGTCTGGTTTCACTAAGCTTTTGCTATTTACTTATTACATTTTGCTTCTGTAGTTCATAGAAAAGCCTTATTGAAATAATTAGGATTTAGGAATCACAGAGTCTGTGCAACCCACTACCAAATGGGGGCAAAAGAAAAGAAACGAACTTTTCCTATGGGGAAGGTCTTTAAGATTGAAATCATCCATTTCTTTCTTGGTTCGGTTGCATTACTTTTCTTCTTTTTTTCTTTTTCTTTTCTTTTCTTTGTTTTTTTTTTGTTTTTGTTTTTGTTTTTGTTTTTGTGTGGAGCATTGGATTTTTCATGAGAACTTTCTCAATGTATGCTCGTCATTCCGACCAATTATATTTACGTACATATACTTTGTGGGTTTATAGGTTGCTGCTGTAGTGTACCTCGTGGATGCATATGATAAGGAGCGGTTTGCAGAATCAAAAAAGGAACTGGATGCACTGCTTTCTGATGAGGCCTTCGCCAAGCTCCATTCCTCGTGCTGGGGAATAAGATCGACATACCTTATGGTGTGGAAAGTGGTATGTAGTCATTGCTGCCCTGTAAAATTTACTTCTTGCTTGAAATTATTTGCGTAGGAGTTTCTTCATTACACTACACCAGTCCTACTATTTAGCTGTTGCGATAGGGCTAGCAGAATACTGTGTTTATTTTTTATTTTTTTCTGGAACTAGGGTTTGTTGAAATTTTTAATAGAGTTGGATTGGAAACATTAGAAATTGTCGTCTTTTTGCTCGGGCTGACAAATTGTCATTGCATTCTAATGGATGAAGTTTACCATTTCCAGGGGCGATTAGGCTCGGAGGTCAAAATTACCAGAACTTATGTTCAGCAGGGTCAAAATTGTAGAATTTATAGAGTTTATGGCAAATTACTAATTTGGGGGTTCAAAATTGTCAAAACTTAGGTTCAACGGCATCAAAATTATAGAATTTATAGAATTTAGGGTAAATTACTAATTTTTTGCGAGGTCAAAATTATATTTATGATAAATTATATTAAAG
>BRYE01000013.1:21047500-21050000 GCA_030159115.1 Actinidia arguta var. hypoleuca | reverse complement strand
AAATTAAACAACCCATGATTGTTGAGTAGGAGAGATTTTATATATAAGATTATTTTTCATAAAAAGATAAAGTAGAGTAAATGTTAGTAAATAAAAAAATGTTAATGAATTGAATGATTCAGATTTTTTTTAACGCCTATGTTGTTAAGTTTCTCGTATATCTTTAAACTCTATTACTTGTAATAAGCATAAGTACAAAGTAAAATATAAAGTATCCTTAGCATCATTTATTATATATAAAAAAAAAATGATAGAGCCGCACCTCTACAATAAAATGCAAGGACTATGTTAGAGCCAAAGCCGCAGTGGCAACTACCGCTTCCAGTGTTCCCGCGGGAACCCCGTTCATAGCATTGAGTGTTGGTACATTTTTTACGTTTGTCATTTCAGATTAGATCATAAATCGACATACTAGGGACCAAATTGTAAGTATCACAAAATAGAAGTTCAAACTGTGATTTCCAAAAAATCTGAGGAAAAACCTGTCATTTTTGGAAACAATTTCTGAACAATCGAAATCTATTTTTTTTCTTCTCAGAACCTGAAAACAGGAACTCAGCAAATGTGGAAACAGATGCTCTCGCAAACTCAGTAATCTGTTAGCACTAACAGAAACAAGAAAGAACAACAAAAGAATTGCTCCCGAAAATCAGAAATACAAAAAAATAATAAAAAAAAATTGGTGGAATCTACAGCAATTAGGTTTTGAAGTGATTAATTTATTATTTGAAGTCATACTAATTAATAACAATAATTGTGGTGGTAAAAATCTGGGCAAGCAATCCAATAGTCAATATTGCTCTTTTGCCTCGGCACGGGACCTCGGCAACAAGATGGGGCGACTTGCACAGACCACTGAACAAACGTTACCAGCAGGAGTGAGGCCGCTCAAAATTCATCCGGCGTGGAGATCAGATAAAGGCGATCAAGAGATAATTACAGGCTGTATGGGTGAGCACAATAGTAAAAGTGTCCATGGTGCCTGTATTGAGCATGCCTTTTGACAATGGGAGAGCAGCTTTTATATAAACAGAGTATTGGGCCGTGTTAGTGGATCACGGCGAGTTCCTCGGAAGGATAAGTATGGCAGGATATCCTAAAAATATCAGAGATAATATAGGAGGTTGCCAATTGGTGAACAATTCGCAATTATAGGAGTTGTGATGGAACTGGAGTCTAATGGAGATAGTTCTCTTGTAGAGGTAGAATTCTCACGAAAGTGGACTATGATCAAACGAATGAATGATGGAGAAAGAGTCTTATGATAACATGCTTTTAGTAGAAATAGAATCATTTTGGAGGATAAGTCCTTATGGAGAAGATATCTGACCCAGCGATATAGATGAGCTCGCCCTATGGCGATCTGGAGAGACCCGTATATGTGTAGGCGAGGTGGAGTTCCGTTGTCGATAACGATTTTTGCGACCAGGAATTTATCAATTTTAGGACAACATGCGCCATTTAAAATATTAAGAGGTGGCGTATATTTTTTTCACATTAATAATCATAATCATTTATAACCAAATCAAAATAATTCATAATCAAACCAATAAAATTCATAAAAGTAAACTTTAATTGGCGAGTTCCACGTCAATTACGCTTTGAAGTAACTAAATCATGTTTATGATTATATCCATAAGAATTTATAAGAGAACTATAAAGATTCATAAAAAAAACAATAAAGATTCATAAAAATACTTAACGTGCCAATGGAATTCATAACAAATTTATTCGTAACAAAACATCTCAAAATAATTACCACAAAAAAATCATAACAAAACTGTGGGGTTGTGGGTTGGAGAGATGATGGAAGAGAAATCGAGGATAGACAACCGCGACGGTCTTACGGTGGAGATGTGAGCTGGTACCAGATAGTAACTTGGCAACGTCCTAACTGCAACACAGAAAGAGTGAGAACGAGCACCAGAATTATTTTTGGGAAACGGCTCTCCAACGGTCAAATTAGATGACCAGAGTTGTAATGTTGAGAGAGAAAGTGTGTGTTCTTAGGCTCAAATGGACGTACCTTTCATACAAAGAATCGCTAACTTTATATAACACAGCTCGACGCGTGCCTTAACGTGCTAGTTGTCTTGTCATTGGACAAACTGCATCTCGGTGCATAGCCATACGCGCTGATCGCTTGTCAGTGAGTAGACAGCTGACCCATCCATGCTCCTAAGACCTGGCTGGTAGCCTCTCATCATTCCACCGACGTCTTTATTTGGGCATGGGGGCTGTCATAAGAAATTTCGATGTGCAAGTGATTAGATTACATTATTGTAGTCTATGGCCGCTAAAACAACCCTTATTAGTCATAAATTATAGTTAATTATGTTTTCTTCGTCATTTATTGTATTTAAGCTCGCTTGTTATGTTAATGTAGGTTTTTGAAGCTAAAGGAGTAATTTCGGAGCCAATAGATTGAGCCGAATTTCGGACGTGGCTTGGTGAGAGATATGGTAGAGATCTCGTCTTGGAAAATGTGCAAATTCTTGCT
>BRYE01000013.1:21010000-21012500 GCA_030159115.1 Actinidia arguta var. hypoleuca | reverse complement strand
AATATTAATTTATATTGTTTTCATTATACTACAACTTTTTTTTTAATTTAAAAACTATCTTAAAAGATTTAACTACACTGTCTCTGCATATTAAAACCATCAATTCTTTTACACTATTATTATTAGTCATCTTAGTTGATATTTTCTGACCTATTATCATTGTTGGTCGCCTTCATCATCAAGAGATGCGAGAAACCGTATCTATGCAAATCAATAATTGTCCTCTATTATCAGCGTTTATGGCTTTCATCACCGGTCATTTTATGCTGCGCTACGAATCCATAATTTATTGATCTATCTATCTATCTATATTTATGTTACAAAATTATTATTAATTGTTTAATTAGGTTAATGCTAAAAAAAATATTTGAACAAATAAATTATATAAAAAAACTACCAAAGAGTGATTTTTCGATGACGTGTTAGTTAATAAACATGAACTTGCTGTTTGGGTGATTATTTTCATTCATTTTTTCTTTGATTGTGTTTATTATTATTATTATTATTTTTTATTACGTAAAATTATAAAAAAAATTGCTGTATATACATTTTTTAAATTACTATTGTTAAAATAGTTTAACTATATAAAAAAAGGTATTAGGATAATTACACCTATTAAAAAAAAAATGCAATCAAATAAATTGAAGTGTGTAAACGCAAGGATGTCCATTGTTCCCTCCAAGTTTTTGATAATTCTACTTATATTCCTCAACTAAATTCTACTTAGATAAATGGGTTCTAATAGTTCTTGAATTTTTTTATTGGTCCTGTATTGTATAAGTGTTTTTACATTATACTTTACATAACCCCTAACTATTATGATTATGAAAGCTCCTGCTTTTATTATAGTGGATAAGTTGAACTATTTATCTATTTATAGAAAAAATATATTTATTAAAACTTTAGAGATGAATTTGTATTTATTAAGAACTTGAAGTGGGGTATTTGTAATTTACCCAAGTGAACTAATAGTGTTTGATGATAACAACGGCCAAACTTTCAAAATACCAAATTTGACCTTCGGAATAATCCAAAAAAAGAAATGAAAACTTCTAATTTCCTATTATCCATCTCTCTCTCTCTCTCTCTCGAGTGCCGCAACCCGCAATGGTGTTTTAGGATATATATATATATATATATATATATATATATATATATACACTACGCCGCCATCAGACCTTTTGCTACCCGTCACCCCTCAACAGGTTCACATAACTAATCAAAACCCAAACCCACAAATCAAATCTAACCCAACCCTAATTCTATTTGTAGTATACATACCCATTGATTGATTAGAGAGATCAAAGAGATAAAAAGGAAAGTTCCACCATCGCCCGCCGGAATCCGTCAGTGGGGGGAGAGAGAGAGAGAGAGAGGAGGAGGAGGAGGAGGAGGAGGAGGAGAGACAGGATATCACTGGTCACTACAAGGGTTACCGCTCGTCGCTCGCCGTTCTCGATGGATCTCTCTTATTGGACTGTTGCCGTTAGTTGACGTCGACCCACCCACCACTGGTCATTGGACGGTTGCCGTTAGTCACTCGTCGTCGGCTTCCAGTGCGTCTCTCTACTCCGTCTCTCTCTCTCTCTCCCTCCCAAGACTTTTGTTTAATTAACAAATCCCACAATCTTAGGAGGCCATTGGGGGTTGGATTTTGTGGTGGAGGATGGTTGTGTTGTTGTTATGGTTGTGTTGGGTCAGTAAGATTTACGCAACGGAGGTCAATGGTTTGTTTGAGTTTTTGGATTTCTTCATTCATATATATGCTGTGAGTGTATATATTTATGGGTTTCTCTCGGCAACCATTGGCTGGAGAAAAGGGCATTTTGATCAGGTTGAAGAAAGGGGACTAGGGCAGGTATGGCAATTGGGGATGTCTAGTTTATGTAGAGATGAACAATGGTGGTTTCTGATATGTTTTTTTATTAGGGAAGATGGTTGCAATAAAGAAAAATATAGTGTTTTTTTCCCCCACTTTCTGATGAATCCCAAAAATATGGTGGTTTCGGGTGCTTAGTAATTGCTGTTTTTTTTTCTATTTAGAAAGTTGTATCAAAATATTTGTCTTATACAATGGTTTATTTTTTTTAAAAAAATAATTTTAAAAATTATATTTGATGTTTTCCAACTTATACTTTTAAATAATTAATTTAACACAATTTCAGTTACAACTAACACCCTAGGCAACCTTTGCACCAAGTTCTAGCGTTCATTTCTTCCCTCCACAATCACAAAACTTGAAAACAACCGTTTCACGATTCAAAATAAAAGATATCAGTAGGGTAATAAAAAGAATGGATGTTTATTCAAAAGTGTGAACCCTCAACGGAAGCCTCCGGTATTTACAGAAATGCCGAAAAGCCTCTTTTACAAAAAATGATGGAGTTGTATCCAAAATCAAAAAGCACAAGAAAAATGAACAGTTCTCTTCTGTTCCAATCACTTTCGGATCAACTTGTGCTTCTATGAAGCATCTCACGATACTGCAAATACGAAACCT
>BRYE01000013.1:20997500-21000000 GCA_030159115.1 Actinidia arguta var. hypoleuca | reverse complement strand
GAAGTAGGGGACTGTTTGGGTGAAGGAAAAAAGGTGCCAGGACCAGATGCGTCCGATCAATGACCCGGTCAACGCGAATCGGTGCAACCCAATCACGAAACAGTGTGAGGCTTTTGAGTGAAACGGGCAACCAAGTAACGGTCGACCTGCGAACTATTTCGCTGAATCCGGAAAGAATAAATAAATAAATTTTATATAAAAAGAATATATAAGCTTTGGGCTAGCCCAACAACCCATTTACCATTAAGCCCAAGCCCGGTTCGGTCAGTCGGTCGGTCGGTGGCTTGCGCATGTGGGGTGTATTGAGAAACTTAGATTATCTAAGTTTTCTCCCCGATAAAAACTTGGGTATGCCCAAGGGCACATCTTAGACTTCTAAACTTAAGACTTATAAACAACATAATTTTCTCCTTCCCAACCAATGTCGGACTATGTTACAATTCTTTCTTTCAACAATTTCAACCAACCATTTTTGAAGCTAATTTTAATTCATTTCTTGTAATGGTTTTGACTTAAATTTTTCATAGATCTCTTCATCAAGGTTCAAAGATTATATTCAATCATTAACCCACAAAAATAATTATGGAACCCACTTTAAATATAGTTTTAAAGTAACCTAAAAAATCATAATTTGTCCAACAGTTAATGCCTAGAGTCTTGGACATTCATTTTCTAAAGAAAAACATAGATCCGATACACATGTTTAACTGTTTTGGTGCTAGTTTTGTTGGACACGTATGAATTGGGTGTCTGTTATGGCGGAAAGGGTATTACTTTCTGAATTACTTTTCCAACCAACGGGGTTTCAGATCCTGGATAATAGGAAGTTTTGTGTACTAAAGCATCTTCTCTTAAATCCTGATGTGCCGTTATTTATTTTCACTTAAATCGGAAGGTACAGGCCATTTCTTACAACAACATGATTAACGATATTAAGTTCATCAGCCTTCCTGATATTCTCTATTATGATGCCATAATTATAGAGGTCATTTGCTCCTAGTGTTGTGGCATGGATTTGTACGGTGGGTCATCCTCTATATAAGGGGAGAGGGGGCGTAAAGCTACCCGCCTACTACATCTTTCAAAAAACCTTCTAAATGGGAGGTTTTTATAATGTGTGTAATTCTTTTTACGTCATATTCAGAACTGAGAAGAGGTTTCTAATGTTTATTTTGAAGCATAGCTGTGATGTCGCATGGAAAGAAGAAAAGTGGTAAATCTAGAATTTTACATGGAGCACGTTTAGGGCATCACATAGTCAATTTTGAAATTACTATTTAAGTGTTTATTTGTGTTTATTTAAATTTAGTATGTTGCTAGACAACAAATGTTCTCGTAATAGGTTTAGCAGTGATAGCTATTTTGGTAATTTTAATCATTATTGAACAAGAATAGTGATCATAGTCCATCGGTCATAAATTTGGTCGAAGTTTCTAATTCCAAGTGAGAAAAATTAGAAATAGTAGCCTTAGTTGGTCAAGAATATTAATAATTGCTAAGGGGATGTCTGGTAACGTTTTCACTTTTCTGCTTTTTATATCATTTTATGTTTGTTTAATTTTGTTTAATTATTTTGTAAAACAGAAACTAAAAATATGTTTGTATTCACTTTTTTTAAAACATTTAAAAACAAAAATATATTTGTATTCACATTTTTTAAAACTATTTAAAAAAATGGTGGCGATGGTGGTAGAGACGGAGATCAGGCCCGGTCCTGAGATAAGCCCAACAAGCTCATGGGCTAGGGCAACCTCAGGCCCAATTTTTTTTATTTATTAAATATTAGAATTTTTATTATGCAAATTAAAACTATAAGGATTAAATTGAATCTTTGGTCAAGCTATAAGGACCATTGGTGTAATTTACCCAAAATCTTAACTATTAAGTTTTTTTACCCAAATTGAAGTCCGTGATCTCAACCCTCTCTTCTCTCTCTCTTCAAGCTCGCTCCGAGTCCGACTGTCTGAGATCCAAGTCTCCGAGAGTCTTATTCAACTGTTGTGCGAGCAAAACTTACAGACAAGCACGATGTTGGAAAGATAAAGAAGACGATGTCGGTCGAACCAATCACTTTCCTCACGAAATAAATTCTGTACTCCGATGGGTTCACTCTCTCCTCTTGAAACCAAAAACTAAAATGTTAAAATTGGAATCCAAGTCTCCGAGAGTCTTGTTCAACCGTTGTGCGAGCAAAACTTGCAGACATGCACGACGTTGGAAAGATAAAGAAGACGATGTCGGTCGAACCAATCACTTTCCTCACGAAATAAATTCTATACTCCGATGGGTTCACTTTCTCCTCTTGAAATCTAAAACTAAAATGCTAAAATTGGAATCATATGTATCTCTTGACGTGTTTATTTAATTTAATCAACAAAAATCGCAATGTTCTTCCCAGGATTTTGAGATATTTTTGAATTCTTGCAATGTTATTCCTATGATTTTTGAATTCTTGTAATCGCAATGTTTGGCCTTGTTCGTATGATTCATGAATAACTAG
>BRYE01000013.1:20905000-20910000 GCA_030159115.1 Actinidia arguta var. hypoleuca | reverse complement strand
TAAATCTAAAGGAAATCTTATATTTTTTGGCAAAAAATTAGCTCCAGATAAAATCTTGATAATAGTTTTAAAAATAGTTTGGTGTTATTTTAAAAATTATAAGGAGGTGTTAATGTTTGTTAAAAACCTCAAGGAAGGTAAATGGAGAGGTTTTAAAAAAAGAAATTACTGACCACTGCTCAAGTATAAAAAGTGTATTGTTGTATAATATTTGTGAAAATATATTGAAATATGTAAAAATGGTTGAATATTTAAGAAAACCGTCTAAAGAATGATTTAAGCTTCTCTGAAATTCATAATTTAAAATTTTTAGAGAAAAGTTGTTAGATCGTGAGATCCAACTCAATAATTTGATCGTTTAACTTGTAAAACACGTTGGGAGAATAATTCATACAAAAAATTAGATTAATTGGATATTGGTACTCACAAGATCGGCTTGAAAAAATAAACAGTCTATGATGAAAAATTATGCTCGCTATTCTAAAAAATAATCCAATATATAATTATCAATACTTCATCAACCTTAATATTTTTATATGAATAATGACAAAATGTGAGTTCAGAACAAATCCATAATCTTCTCGTAAAATGTTAAACCCTACAAACTAAAACCCATTTATAACCTACCTATTAAAATTACTTTTATTTGTCAGCCAGGTCACTCTTTTCGGCTAATTTCCCGGACACAGATTTTTTTTTAACTTTATTCTCGAAATGGGGTACGTTTTAACTTAATTCTCAAACCCGTGGAAAACGCTTTTTGAAAAAGCGTTTTTATGAAAACGCTTTTTCAAAAAGCGTTTTCATTTCGTATAAATACCGTATACGTGAACATTCAAAAAACGCTATTTCAAATAGCGTTTTTATTAAAAATTAGCGTTTAATGAAAACGCTATTTCAAAAAGCGTTTTTAATAAAAACGCTATTTGAAATAGCGTTTTTATTAAAAATTAACTTTTAATGAAAACGCTTTTTCAAATAGCGTTTTTTGAAGTTCAAATTTTTGATATGTTTTAATATAAATAATATATAGTTTGAATATATTATCAGAAGTTGAAGTGGATGAGTTGGTCTAAGGCACCAACATAAAGTTTTAGTCCAAAAGGTGTGGGTCTTGGGTTCAAGACCCACTCTCAACATAACCATTTTTTTATTTTTTAACTCATTGCAAGAATTAAGAAATAAAAAAAAATTAACATAAAACTGAAAATTAGTAGAAAGGAATAAAAAAATATATAAATTAAAAATTAAACTTAAAATTAGTAAAAAAAAAATAAAAAATATATAAATTAAAAATTAAACGAAATAAAAAATATATATAAATTGATTTTCATTAAATCTAAGAAAAAATATATAAATTAAAAATTAAATTGAATTTTTTTTTTCTTGATTCGTTGAAAAAGTACAAATTATAACTCTCTCTCTCTCCTCCTAAGAGTTATTTTTGGGTCCTATTTTTGGGTCGAGTTCGTTCATATAGGACTTTATTTTGACTTTTTAGGCCACTTGTTGACGGTGGGATTGAATTTTTTTTTTTTTTTTGATAACTCGGTATATTTTCAACTAACCCGACTAATCCATTAACCAATCCCACCGTCAACATATTTTTATTTCGTCTAATTTTTTTGGATGAGTTTTTTTTTTTTATTTCGTCTAATTTTTCATTTATATATATATTTTTTATTTCTACTAATTTTTAGTTTAATTTTTAATTTATATATTTTTTTATTCCTTTCTACTAATTTTCAGTTTTATGTTAATTTTTTTTTATTTCTTAATTCTTGCAATGAGTTAAAAAATAAAAAAATGGTTATGTTGAGAGTGGGTCTTGAACCCAAGACCCATGCCTTTTGGACAAACTTTATGTTGGTGCCTTAGACCAACTCATCCACTTCAACTTCTAGTAATATATTCAAACTTTATATTATTTATATTAAAACATATCAAAAATTTGAACTTCAAAAAACGCTATTTGAAAAAGCGTTTTCATTAAAAGCTAATTTTTAATAAAAACGCTATTTCAAATAGCGTTTTTATTAAAAACGCTTTTTGAAATAGCGTTTTCATTAAACGCTAATTTTTAATAAAAACGCTATTTGAAATAGCGTTTTTTGAATGTTCACGTATACGGTATTTATACGAAATGAAAACGCTTTTTGAAAAAGCGTTTTCATAAAAACGCTTTTTCAAAAAGCGTTTTCCACGGGTTTGAAAATTAAGTTAAAACGTACCCCATTTCGGGAATAAAGTTAAAAAAAAATCTGTCTCAGGGAAATTAGCCCACTCTTTTCCGTAAAGGTTATACCCTACAAACAAAAACCCATTTAACCCACCCATTAAAATTACTTTTATTTATCAACCTGCTATTGTCGCTTCATTTTCCGTGGAGTTCTATGTAGCTTTATTTTTGTAAGAATAACATTTCTAATTTTAAATGAGGGATAGTAAGGGTAAATTGGTACTCATAAAGTTGTTGGTTCTCGTTCATTCACATTCTAGGTCGGATCCTTTCTTTAAATTGCAGGAGGGAATTTTTGAAGAATCTAAATCTGCTAATGGTGTAAAATTATAGGGTAAAAATATGTCAATAGTTCATAAAATCAAATCGTGTCAATTTGATCCTTGATGTACTAATTTTTTCAATTTTGTTCCTGACATATCCAATTAGATTTTATGTAGTTCTTTACTAATTACAAATATTTCATTATAAGGTTTTTTATTACTACGTATAAAAAAATATTTAAGTTATGTTGTCTTTGATATCATTGGTGGATTGAACTCAACATTTTTTTTTATAACTAACCCGTTACAAAAAAATCACGTTTGCAATTACTCTAGTTGGATCCATTATCGATATCAAAGATAAAAAAAAAACTTCAAGACCTTTTTTTATAATAAAAAAACTTATAAAGAAACATTTGTAATTAGAAAATGACTACATAAAACTCATTTGTATACATTATAGACAAATTTTAAAAATTAGTATATAAAAAACTAAAGTGGCACAAAATACACTTTAAAGAACTATTAACATAATTTACACGAAATTATATTGCTCTGTATAAATAACGGCATAATGTGAACATGCCAATTGAGTTCTTATGACTTCTGAGCAGTCTGTATCATGGGCCTAACCATTGTGGGTAGAAGAATTATAGCCATCAAAGGAGAAAAATCAATGGGTCTATGACTTGAGTATGTTTTTTTAGTGGTGGGGGAGTACAAACTTATGAAGGTGATTGAGGATGGAAAAAAAGAAGTATAAATCCAATGAGTTTTGGTTTAGCTGATTCTAATGAAATGAGTTGGGAGAGAGTTAGGGTTTCAACCCTTATGTTCCAAGTTTAAATATCTTTAAGTGGTTAGTTATTCAGATATTTAAGCACAAAAGTTTGTGGATTTCTCTTACAAATTTAGGCGAACTGTATACTCAGTGTCTGGAGTGTGAATACGTGTCACCATCAATGTGCTAGTCCACAATTTAATATTACATGATTAAATAACTTGCTATGTAGCCACAAAAACCGTCAGATTCATCCCTGAAGTTAGGCCTTCAATTTGGAGAGATTTTATAGTAATTTTGCATAATAAAGACAAAAAATATATTTTTTTGTCTATGGAGATGTCCATACCCTAAATTCTCACGGTGATTTTGTTTGGACCCAAATTTCCATTCTCTAGCCCCAGCAGAAACTGAAACCTTTTTTTTTCTATTATTACAAGTTTGACCTTAAGTGAAGTTACTACTCCATTTATGTACAAAACTCTAAAATTTAATGGAAATAATTTTTACACTCCCTTTTTTTTTTATTAAATACATTTAATTTTTTGTGCTTATAAACTTTAAATAAATCCCTAAAGTAACCTTCACAAGGAAAGAAGAAATTAAAAGTGTAAGGATGCAAGAAGGTTCGATTTTAGTAATTTAAAAAATCTTAGGGGCAATATTGTAACATCACATAATAAAGATAAAAAGTGAAGTGCATTTAATAAAAAATAAAGTGTAAAAATTATTTGCCAAATTTAAATCTTCAAAACTTTTTTGCAAATCCAAACCATTGGGTCAACAACACCGCCCCCCGCAATGCCGACCATAAGGTAAAATAGTTGTGGCCGCCACCTAGGGCCCCCGAGTTTTAATCAAAAAATGGGCCCCTCTTCATGATAAACTATAGTATATATAAATATAAAATTCATGAGTATTTACAAAAGATTTCATGGTAGTTTGATGGGTGCTTTGACTATTGATACAATGTTCTAATCTACTTATTAGGTACTCGGTTTACTCTTGGTTAGTTATACAACATATCTTATTGAAATTTTGTACTTAAAATTTTCCGTCTTTTTTGTTAAACTACAAAAAGAAATCAAGAGTTTAAGCTATTTAATAGAAGGAAAAGACTACATAAATAAATATGTGCAAAAAAAATACACAAAAAATTGTGAAGTTTACAAATATATTTGTATACATTGTCTAAATAATATATATAAAATTTCTTTTAACGAGTTGCCTAAGATCTCAAAAACTCAAGGGCGGTCCTCGCCACCATTGCAACCACTCAGGCTCTTCCCATACCCCTAACACCATTGTTGGCCTTTCTCTTTCCACCTTGTGACGCTCTCATTCAATGACCCATGGCTTAAACTCTCCTTGTCTACAATGGAGTAGAAGAGAGTGTCTGCAATGGGATTGGGGCACCATGTTTTTTCGGAAACTTAGGTGTAAAAAGAAAATGTAGAACACTTAAATTTTTTCTTAAGAAGTGTAGAAAGAGTTTGGGCTCATTTTGAAATTTAATTAAAAATTCTGTAAATTATTTTTTAAAAAAATTTAAATACAAAAATATTTTAATTAAATATAAATAAAATAATGATGTTATTGGATTAACTAAAAACATAAGATATGGAGACGAACGCTAGAAGTGTGTTAGAGATGCTTTTACTAGCAGTGTGACGTGTCGCCTTCGTCAACCATCTCAAACCCTAACGAACTCCCACCA
>BRYE01000013.1:20805000-20815000 GCA_030159115.1 Actinidia arguta var. hypoleuca | reverse complement strand
ATTTTTATGTAATTTCTTTTATTTTTTATTAAATTTATTTTTTTTCTTTATAATTTTTTAGTCTTTTTAGATAAAAATTAAATTTTATTATATGTTTTTAAAATTTTACTTGCGTTTTTTTTTTTTTTTTAGTTTTTTTTTTTTTATCAATTTTTTTTTCTTTATCAGCTTTATTTTTATTTTTAGATAAATATTTATTTTTATTATTGTTTTGTTATTTTTTTTAATTTTTATGTAGTTTTATTTCTTTTTTTATTGATTTTGTTTATTTTTTTATTAATTTTTGATACGTGTCAGAATCTCCTCCACCATTTAAATTAAAAATAAAAAATATTTTAATTTTTTTTCTTACTCTAAATAGGTCTAAAGCCCAATTTGAACTCCTTTTTCTTAAAGATTTTTTAGTTACTTTTATTTTTATTTTTTTGTCATTTATAAAAAAAAATATTTAATCAATATTTTTTTATATTTTCTAACTCCTAAAGCAAAAAAGGGCCTGATAAATTTTTTAAAAAAATACTAAAAACAAAAAGATTCCAAGAAAAATAATTTCATAAAGAAAAACTTATTAAAAAAATAATTAAACTAAAAAAAAATCTGAAAAAAAAATTGTTTGTGTAGGTGGGGGAAGGAAAAGGAAAGGGAACTTCAGGAGCACAAAGGTTTTAACCTTCAAATATCATATGTCCTTAATAAAGATGAATTTTTTTTTCCTGCCCCCTGACAAACTAATGAAAAAAAAAAATATAAAAAACTGGAAAAAAAAGCTGAAAAAAACAACTAAAAAAACTAAAAAAAAAATACAGAAAATCGATAAAGGGAGAGGGGGAGAGAGAGAGAGAGATTTGGTTTAAAAAGATAAAAAAAAAACTAATAAAAAAAATACACAAAACTAAAAAGAAAAACTAAAAAAAAAATTAAAGAAAAATGAAGAGAGAGAGAGAGATGGGGTGGGGGTAATTTTGTAATTTCATATGGGGGACAATTTCACCCCCCTGTCAGAGGGGGGGTGAAAAGCAGAAACTGGTCTGTGAGCAACACTGACACACACACAAAAAGTGCCGAGGAATAAAAAGCAATGAGAAGAAAAATGGACTTGGGGCAACGAATGAATTATTAAAGTAGTTTTAATTTTTTAATAACTCAATATTTGGTCACCAATCACACCTTTCACAAACCCGTTTAATTAAAGTCGGGAGAAAAATTCAGTATTGACTTGTTTAACATGAGAATTGATAATAGGACTCGAAACCCAAATAAAGAAATTCGAGTTTCCTAGTGATGAGATGACTACCTCGACACCAACCTATAAAAGTTAGTTATTAAAGTAATTATAAGTTATAACCATATATACACAATTTCCATAAAAAAAATCCAATAATGTAGAGGAAGAAAATGAAAGGTGGAGCTTTTGGTCTGAAAATAATGGCCCAGATAGGAATATTACCAATCATCACGTGCTCTTCTGATATCCCCTCACATGCCAAAACCCATACAATTATTCTATACTATATTATTGTGATGTTTGCTAATGCCGCTCTAGGTTTTGTTGCTTCCAGTCTTCCATAACTTAATGGACAGCATCGACCATTCAAAACAAATGCGTTAATAAGGCAGGTAGCAGAAGTGTTGATGGATTTTGTGGACTGTCATAAGCAAAAGCATAGAAGATGGGTCAATTTTAGAAGAAAAAAGCTATCAACACACGGTCGTATGAAATATGTGTGGATCTCACCTATTATGTGTGGGGTCTATATATCCTATATGAAAGAGTATATAAATTTATATGTATCAATTACTGTGTTCGTAGTATTAATGGTTTTAGAAACTAACTCTATTTGGTTTCAAGTTTTAGAAATCGACTTTGTATAACACTTTTCAATTGTTTTTGATAGCAAAGTCTTCATCATTTTCATATATTAATCATCTTTTATCAGCATCAATTTTTGACAATCTGATAACATCTTTTAAATATTTTCTTAAAAGTGTTTTACTTTTTGAAAATTATCAAAACACAAAAATTTAAAACCTTCAATAAAAAAATCTAAAAAGTGTTATGCCAAATTGATTTTAAAAATAATAACCAAATACAAAGTTCTATGAAAGAGCACCTTAATTTTAGTTCCCTTCACCTTTTTTTTATATATATTTTTTCGTTTTCTCTACTCAAGGCGAACTGAAACAAATTAAAATCTTGTTTAAAACATACAAATTTCTCTAAAGATGAAAAGATTTCAATAAAAAAACTCTTATAAGAACGAGGCAAACGAGACATGAATATTATCAATCAAACAAAAAGATTTCAATAAAAAAGCTTTCTTATAAGCACGAGTTAAATGAGACTTGAATATTGTCCATCAGACAAAAAAAATTCAATAGAAAAGTTTTCTTATAAGCACGAGTCAAATGAGACCTAAATATTGTCAAATAAAAAGATTTTCATAAAAAAATCTTTTTTTATAAGCATGAATCAAATGTAATAAAGCTTTCCCGGCCTTTTTCTAATTGGATTAAACGGTTCGGTGTTGTTGGTATATATATATCCTGGCGGTCTCTCATCATAACTGATTCCTTCACTTTCATAACGTCAGGTTCACCGTGTCCGGTTTATAAATCCCGTGATCTCCGGTTGGTGCAGTGATGATCATTGAGGTGGTGGTCAGTATTTCTCGTGATACAAGTTAAACCGCTGCACATCGATTCACATTGGAGACTGTTGGTCCATTTTGGGTATTAACAAAGATCATGATTGTCACCAGGACCCTTCTTTTTTTTTTATGCTTTTGGGTAAATTAGGTGCATAGAAAGAAATTAAGAATCCTAAATCAAATAGAATCATCAAGCCATTCTTTCGCTAAGATGTCAGCAAACTTGTTGCCTGTTTTCTATGGGCGTGTTTATTTCTCTTACCCAATTGATTAATAAGAACTTCCAATCGCTTTAAGTGTTCTTGATGTAGAGCTCATTAGATCCGCGTACTTTGTCCGTTTAATAGCAAAAAGGTAATTAGGCGGATTTTTGAACATTGGATTTTTTGGTTGGATCCACCCGTTTAATGTCAAAAAAAGAGGGGCCCACTAACAATTTCATCGTGTGACTAATAATAGATTCCGGGAAAAAATCTTCATTTAGGGCTTCCTGCATTGGCTGCCAAACCATCAAGTTTCGCTTCCAGATTTTGGATATGAAGCAATTTTGCAGGTTGGAGTCTATCCCTTAAGAGCCCAAAGTTTTGCTTGAATACTATCAGGATCATCTTCATTGGTTGAACTATTTTCTAGATGGCCACAATATCTAAATATTAAAAAAAATATCAATTATCTTTCGTTGGTGGTGTCATTATCTTGCCACAATTTTTACAAGCACAGTGTTGATGTATATCAATTGTATATACTCTAAGGGTAGGATAGTCTTTTTGTCTTTAGTACTTTGTCTATATATTCTCTTATTCTCTCCCTTTGTAACCTATCTTATTCAATAATAAACACTCTTCTTCTCTCTATCTCTACTCTCAACACTATATCTATATATTAATAAATGTGAGTGAATAGTAGTCAGCTTACCACCAACTTCTTTTTTTCAATTTTGCCCTTGACCACTATTTAGTTCTTCAACTATTGGTTCTATCAATTTAGTCCTTGAATTTTTTTTTCTCGATTTTGCCCCTTAACAGTAGCCAGCTTACCACCAACTTTTTTTTTCATTTTGCCCCTGACCACTATTTAGTTCTTCAACTATCGGTTCTATCAATTTAGTCCCTAATATTTTTTTTTTTGATTTTGCCCCTTACCATTTATTTTTTCCCGATTTTGCCCCCCTCTTATATATATCCACCATTTTTTTTCGATTTTGCCCCTTACCATTTGTTTTTCCCGATTTTTCCCCTCTGATATATATCCAATTTTGCCCCTTACCCTTTTTTTTGCCGATTTTTACCCTAGCCATAATTTTATTTTTCCATTTAGTTTTATTCGATTTTGCCCACATATAATTTTTTTTGCCGATTTTATCCTAACCATTTTTTTTTCTTTTTTGAGAACAGTATTTTTTGTACCACCAATTTTTATTTTTGCAGATTTTGCCCCTAGTCATTTTTTTTTGCCGATTTTGCCCCGTGCATAGCACTGCCATACTCCTACTAGTATATATATATATATCCATTACACTAATACACAGTAAGCAAAATCACAACAAAGAAAAGAAAAAATAAAACAAAATCACTACGAGGGAAGTGCATGCTGTGACTTGGTCATTCAACATAAAAAACCAAGGGAAGTGCTATTTAGGCCCATTTTGTGTAGCTTTTTTGAGATTTTATAACTGTTTCAGTTTTTGATGCAGTGCTGAAGGAAAACAAATATTTTAAATCGCATTATTCCTAATATGATACAAACTCAAAATAAGGAAACTGGAATATTAATTAGCTAAAATCTTGGTTGCATCAAATTTTGAGTTTTTTTACATTTAGTGAACTTATTTACTATTTTATCAAAATTTTATACTTTTCCAATTCCTCTTAACAAGCAAAACATGAAAATTTAAAAATTTTGGAAAAAAAAAATCCACAAGGCAAAAGTTTTAGTTAATTTGTCGAATAAAAATGAATTTTCTTGTATTTAGTGATTTTATTTTTTCAAGTTAGATGAAAACTTTTACATTTTAAAATTTTAATTGTCATAATGAAGGTGAAAATTATAAATTTTTGATCAAACGGTCAGAAAATTCACTAAAAAAAACTCAAAAATTGAAAATACGTAAAAAATCTCGAAATAAGCTAGCCCACACTGTTCCTTAATCCCATTTTTAGTTATTAACTATTTTTTTTGGGGTGGGCTAACTACTTAGCTGACTTGTAAAAATATATGTGTTGAGGTTAGTGGGCCAAACTCCAAAATGGGCCTGATGAAAGGAGGTAACCCGCAAAGGCTAAAAGCCCACTCACATTGGCCCAATTAAAAGTGAAATAAACTGTGAGATATTCTAATTACTAACAGTACTATATGCATGAGATTATGAATTTTTAAAAAAATATTATTTTTCTGTAAATAAATAGTAAATATGAATGTTCAAAAAAAAAATTTGCACTTATAAAAATGGAAGATATGTTTTTGCCCAAATAAGCTTATTTTCGATTGACCATATACATTAAGTTTTCTGAACCAAGTACAAAAAGATGCATAAAATAAAAAAATAAACAGAACGTTAGCTTGTGCAATGAAAGTTCCTCACCTATATTTATTTAAAGATTTAAAATAAAGGAATTAGTACAAGTTTGGAGAAAAGAGAAACTAAAACAAGAAGGATAATTAAACACTAAATCTAGCTAATTCTCTAAAAACGATAAATAACATTTGAATTCATAAGATGCTACAATAATCTAAAAGGACATAGGATTACAAAAATCTCTTAAAAAACATGGAGCCCCACTTCTATTGTCAAAATTGGGGAGCCCTTACTTTCCATAAAATACATATTCAATTGTTTTAGCAATAGTGTTATAATTTTTCATAAATTATCGCATAAATTACTTTATACTCTGTTGTGCCCATACTAAAGTCATAATATAGACCAACATCTCATGTGAGTACGGAATAATTCGTGCGGTAGTTTAGAAAGTATCTCTAACTTTATTGTTGTTTTAATAAAAGAATGGGTTTTATGCGATGTGGTCGATAGAAATCTGACCTAGTTAATTTTATCATCTTCTTCAGGAAGAGGCAAATTATTATCTATCAAATTATGCTTGGGTATAGCATAGTCGGATGAACTAGATGCATGAATTTTCATAAGCCCACCTAAAGCTTGTCTCGATTTGAAAACCATTGGGCAAGATTCGCATTCGCAGAAGTGGGCTTCAATCTCCTCTGGTCTTGCGCTATGGTTTTCAAGCATTTGATCGGATTGATGTCCTATATTGCACGTAACTTAGCGTGCTTTAGCCCGGGTTACCATTTGAGTTTGAATTTTAGCCCAAACCCTAGCAGGGTAAAATGTGTAGTTGTTGTCGTTGTCGTTGTCGCCGCCATCGTTATTTTCCTCTTTGCTTTTATCCTCATTTATTATTTTGTCTCGTCTCGTCTCTAGCTTTCCTTTTATAAAGCATCATAAGAAGAAAAAAAATCTTCAATAGGTGAAGGAACGGATACCAAACCTGGTGTTTTTACCTTTGTTGGTACGTGAACCACTGCATCGATTGATTTGTATTGTCTCGGTCGTTTTCCAGTTACCTTCTCCAGTGATTTGTTGCTGCTATCGTCGTGATCTTTTCCTTCTCTAGAACGCAAAGGCATTGATGGATTCGTCTTATTCAGATCTTCTAATTCTTGGAGTTCTGGAGGAAGCGGATGAAAAGCAAAATGTGCTCTCATGTGACCGCCGAGAACTTTTCAATTAGAGAAACTTTTTTAGCAAATGGGACATGGATCTCTCTCCATGGATGGGAATGCCCTTGCTAGTTTGCACCTATATGTCTAATTAGATTGTTGTGAAATAGATTGTGGCTTTTGTAGGTAAATTGACAACGCATTTGAAGAACAAAAATCTGAAAAAATCATTTGGCATTTTTGTTTCAATGGTTCTGAGAGTATACTTCATGAAATACCGCAGTAATTATTTCATACTTACAAGATGTGTGGGTCCGACACTATCATTTGAGTGTGAGCTTATGTTTCATGTGAATATGAAATAATTTATGAAATATCTCTAGATTTATACTTTCTATTTTAGTTGTCCTAGGAATACTCTATAAAATACCATATAAATTATTTTATACTCACATGAAGTATGAATCTTACATCATTTATGTGTAAGATCCATATCTCATGTAAATATAAAGTAATTTGTATGAAACTACATTGTTGTATAGTCAGAGATGAACCAAAGAGGGGCGGTTAGAGGAGACCGTCACCACAATGTTTTTAAAAAATTATAGTTTTATAATAATATTAGCTACTAATATTGCATTTCTTACATAAATTACAAATCTTATGATTTGTATGTATAATTCGCCTCCCCAAGACTAAAATTTTGTATTTGTCCCTGAATATAGTATATTTATGGATTTGGGGCCGGAGTATTTTTGTTTATAGTGTATTTTAAAAAAAAAATCCTCTAAAAATTTTGGGTTTTAGGGGCAGGTAAAAATTTTGTTTTTGAGTGACAAACAAAACAAATCCCATCTATCGTTACCTTTTTTTCCAAAATAGAATTTATATGAAGAAAGTATTACAGATGATGACTTGCAGAGAAGACCCGTTGTTGCATTTCATAATTGCATGAATACCACTGCAATATTATTCTATGTTACTGTTTTTTTACGAGATTCTATAAAAACCTAGGGTGAGGAAGAAGTACAAGAGTCTTGCAAAACAAAAACTTTGCAGTCCTAAAATTTAGATCCAGAAAAAATTATAAAAATAAATAAGATTGTATTTGAATTAAGAATTTAATAAAAAAATTAAAATAAAATATTCAACAATCCAACCATTCGAGATCATTAAATCGTCTACAAATAAAGACAATATATTTTGTACAGTGCAAACTCAAATGTGGTAGAACTCACTTTTTGATAGACCCTTTCACATGCGAGTATGAACTGCCAATGTATTGTACAAAATGCATTTTCCATAATAAAAAAAATTATTTTTATTTTTTTTCTCACTAAATCATTGATCCAAATACAACCTAAGTGAATCCAAAGTCTAAACCATTCATTTCGAATTCTAAAACTTTTTTTAAATTCTAAAATGTAGCAATGTTGTTTGCAAAAAGACTAAAAATAATAATTAATTAAAAAATAGAGGTAGGAAAAAACAAGAGATCTCACCACTAATTACTGGGCGAGGGTTTCCTACGGTGACCTACTCCCTGCAACCCTGCAGGGAGCCCAAAACGACGTCGTTTTACCTCCAAAATGTATAATCTCAAAACGACGTCGTTTTGGGAGAAATTTTTTGGAGGCCAAAACGATGTCGTTTTGAACTCCAAAAATTTAAAACGACATCGTTTTGACTCCTTGCAACTCTGCAGAGAATCAACCCCTTGCAGTGACCCCTGGTCCCTAATTACTCCATTTCTCATTTTTGTTTTGTTTGTGCAACTCCACTTATCACCTTTTCCGTTACAATCATCAAAAGTAGTTACTTATCATCACCTTTATCGGTGATATTATCACCACCCTCTTTTTCTTTATTTTAATTTTTCTCCCCCAAACAAGCCCTAACTATTTGGACGACCTGATCCGGCCGCCCGGATCCTCAAACCCCCTTACTATTACCCGATCAGGACTCCACCATTTTTCGACCCCTGAACCCTGGGTCCGAAGATGACCCACCCACTTGAACCCTCACCACCCATCTTGCAATTAGGGCACATCCCAGAACCCGACTCCCAAAGTTTCTAAAATAGCCTTAATTTTATAGATGCATTAATTATTAATACTTTTAAATTATATAAATTAGTTACCTAAAGATTGAAATTTATACCGTATCTTATATATAGGTTATAAATTCTATATTTAAAATGTACTTTTCCCTCTTCGAAATTAAAAGTTTGCATCCGTCCATATACTTTGTTTTAGCTACTTTAATCCATAAATAGTCTAAATCCTCATTTGGTATAACCTTTTTTTTTTAATTTTGCAGCAGTTTGGCTTTTGATTTTTTTTGTTTTTAGTGAAAGATCAAAAAAATATATTTTTTCGGTTTTTCTTGATAAGAGAAATTCAAAAATATAAAAAAAATCATCGAATTTGGGAAAAAATTCACTAAAGATAAAAAAAAATATCTAAAATATATTTTTATTTTTAGTGCATATTTTTAAAATTAAATAAATTTGTTAATATTTTCGGACTCCTTTCGTAAAAATGAACCGAAAAAAGTATAAAATTTTGATCAAACAGCAAAAAAAAAAAGCACTAAAAAACAAACAAACAAATAAAAAAGTCGAAAACCAAAACAACTTAAATTTTTTTTAAAAAAAAAAGACATTACCCCGAAAAGGGCACAAAATGGAGCTGTTTTAGTAGTATCATTTATTTGTGCTCCATGGTTTCATCTGTTAAGGCTTTATTTGGGATCAAGAATTTGGTTAGAAAAATAAAATAAAAATATAAAAGTTAGATACTTCAACTGTTCGGGACCATTAGATCCTCTATCTTTTTTCTTCTCTTTTTATTTTTCTTCACCAAATTTTTAATCCAAACACAACCTAAAAGAACATAAAGAAATTAGATATCATTCCAGTAGACGAAAATAGACTAGATGTTGTTCTAACTTATAATGAGTACTTTGAATTCACAAAAATAACAAATAATTAAGAAAATTCTCTAATTCTTTTGCCCTTGGACTTGCATGTCAGCGATCGAACCAGGTAATTCATTATTAAATAAAAAAATAAATTAAAAAAAAACTAGGAATATCAGAGTAAATTTGGTCTAAGCCTAAAATCTGAAAACTAGAAAATAATGAAAACGTGCCAATAAAACAGAAAATTCACACACAAGCTATTACTAAAGATAAAAAAATTTCATGACTGATAAGTGATAGTTCTTAAAATCTTGTCCTACATCACTTTATTTGTCAGTCTCCTATGGTGCGTGAGTTGTAGGCCCAAGTAACAGATACTTGCCCAATTCATATTTAGCTTGGTAGCAAGTCTCCGTTTGGTAATACTTCAAAGTTAAGTTTTTTTTAAATTTACTATCAAAAAAGGCAAGATTTTTTAACTTTTTTGCTTTTCTAGCTTTACTTTAACTAAAAATAAGCAAAAAAGCAAAAATAAAAAAACAAAAAAACTAATTTTTTTAGTTTTTTTGCTTATAAGATTAAAAAAAACAGCCGAAAAGCTGATATCAAACTTGGAGCCTAAACATAGGCTAAGGCTTAACCCAAATCAAGTATTAATTGAGTAAACTAGGGTTTAATAAGTGTAGTTTTCATGCTCTTGCCAAATTCTATATGCAAAACATAGAGGATTAACCTATCAAAATGAAAAAAAAATA
>BRYE01000013.1:20732500-20735000 GCA_030159115.1 Actinidia arguta var. hypoleuca | reverse complement strand
ATTAGTAACGGTGGGAAAAAATATACAATGACATAATCTGGCCTTACGAGAGCAGGATCTCCGCCGAGTTATCGCTATGAAGTAAACTCGGTGGTTCTTTGCGATGGAGCTCGGTGCAGACACTATTGAATACATACACTGTCCGAGCTAAGGTCATCGTTACTGTCGAGTTGTCGCTATTTAGCAAGCTCGAAAAAATAACCGTGCTAGAGTTTGGATAAGGGGCAACAACCAGCGGCAATCCCGAGGGATGTCAGGGGATAGAAGGTGACTTGCACGTCGAAGTTTTTTCTAACAGCCCCCACACCCTAATGGAGACGTCGGCGGCATGATGATAGGCTACCAACCTGGCCCTAGGAGCATAGCTGAGTCAGATTCCTACTCACTGACACAGTGGTTGGCGCGTACAAACACGCGCCGAGCTGCAATTTGTCTAGTGACAAGACAGCTAACGCATCAAGACACGCGCCGAGCTGTGCCATATAAATTCAACATTTATCTCTTTAAAAGGTAAGTGAACTTTGGTCCAAAGACATACACTATTTCTCCCTCTCTCTCTCCATACGTTTCTCGGTTATTTAACTTGACCGTTGGAGAGCCGTTTCAAAAACAGCTCTGGCGGCCGTTCTTATTGTTTTTGTGTTGCAGCTAGGCCCTTGCCGACTAATGACCGACTTCAGTTACCCGCACAGTCGTAGGACCACCACAAGTGTCTATCCTTGATTTTCTTTCTCTCATTTTGTAAATCCACACCCCACAGTAGTTATGCACATTTTTTTAAATTAGATGATTTTTTTTTATATTTTCGAACTCCTCTTATTAAGATAATTAGAAACGTATAAAAATTTGATCAAATGATGAAAAAAATTATTAAATAAAAAAAAAACTCAAAAACTAAGGAATTAAAAAAATAAAATAAATAATACCAGAAACTAGGTCCCGTGCTTGTCAATACATTTTTTATCCATAACTACCGCGCATTAGGTTGTGATTAGTATTCTTTTTTAGACTGTATTTCGATCAAAAATTTGGCAAGGGAAAAACAAATGAAAATAAAAAAGTTGAATAATCCAACTATTTTGGACCATTGGATCCTTTCTCTTTTTATTTTTTATTTTTTTCTGTTTCTTTTAATAAATTCTTAATCCAAACACATTTTTACCAAAAGGTCAAAAGTCCCCGCATTGTCACAATCTCTCTTCCTCTAATGAAAAAGAATAATAACAATAATAATACCCATAGATTCATTCTACCTATTACCCATGTTTTGAAAATCAGAAAAAGGGATTGGGTAGATGACTACCGATTCAACTGTCGAATCGAATCGAAATTGAACCGTGACATTTAATAAGTATATATATGAATAAAAACAGGTATTCAAATCAAAATTATAAATAATTGCAGTATTTTTATTGCTAAGGCATTTAAATTACTTTCTTAAATAATTTTTACTACTTATTGATATTTTTATGACCAATATTTATATATAATTTTATTTGTAGAAACTAATAAACGGAATTTAGTTGATGCAATGGTTAAGTTTCCCTCTGTGAGTATCTTTTGCTGTGGTTTTTGCAGTGGAATGGAATCCAACCTTTAGTGGATGGTCTGTTCACGAGTTTGGATCCTCTAAAATGCAAGTTTGGTGGAATGCTCGTGAAGTGTACAAAACGACATCGTTTTGTACATTTCTAGAGCACTCCACCGAACTAAATCTCTCGTTCACATAGTTGAACTGACGAATTCGATTCGATTTTTAAAACAATCTACATATTACATATCTTTATGACAAAATCATATTTGGATGCATATTCAACGCAGCTTCTGATGAAGAAAAAACTAAACACAATTGATATAATATCAAATCTTTAATGATAGATACGTGTTGTTATTAGTATCCAATGATATATTATTATGTGGGCAAAGTATATTTCACTATCTCACATACTAATTACACGATGGAATGCTTAGATACTCACGTTGCCTTCGATTTTACTCGCCTACTCAATTTGACCCCATGTGATCCTGAGCAAGAAACCGATGAATGACCGAAAGGGCGGCCTCCCTCGATTAGGGAAACAAAAACAAAAATAAAAACACAACAATCCATTGCATCAGAAGCATAACTCGTCTCTAGTTATTGCACTACTTGTTGAAAGAAGCTAGTAAGTGCAATTCTTCTTGAAAGATAGAAACACAGTGACAGCGTGTGCACATCACGATCACATTGTTGAATTGATTTCCGCGGCGTTGATGAATCAAATAATCAGCTAGACTGATTAATTTTCACATTGTTGAATTAGACAGGATTATTTGGTTAATTTTACGAAGAAATGATGCTTTTTTGTGAGTTGATATCTTATAAATCTATGTAGAGAATCAGTCCTACCAACGTCTTCAATTACAAAATTCACTGTGACAGATGAATTGGTTTCCACATATAAAGCAAGAATAATTTCAAAAAGAAATGCTAGGAGTGTTTGAAGACCCAAACAGGTTT
>BRYE01000013.1:20675000-20677500 GCA_030159115.1 Actinidia arguta var. hypoleuca | reverse complement strand
TGAGTCTTGTTATGTATTACATAGCATAAAAGTGATATGTTTAAAAGCATGCTTGGTTTTATTGTACCATGAAATGATAAAAATGATATTTGTGAAAAGTATGTTTAAGTCAATACATAGTTCATACGATGTCCCGTTTGCTAGGGGGAGAATATAGCATGGTTGATGTAATAAGGAGATCATTACCAGATGATTGTGGGATGAATTCATAACAAAAAGTTAGGGTCGCTCCCTATGGTCTGGTGTTCGTTGAACGGCTAAGTGTGTCGCAAATTGTCAATCGTAAATGAATTTAAAGCTTAACAAGTAGTCAAGGGTTGTATGCCGTATTTGAGCCATGAGTCCCGTGGAGGGATTGATTTTATATTGTATCTTGACTGATAGTCAAGGGTTGGACTAGGTGAGCCATGGATTGACAAAAAGTGATTTTATTTTCTGTTTTTAAATGAACCTGATTTTCATATATTTTCATGGGTGCATGTATGTTTATATAACCTGACTCACAATAGCTTAGTGCTTAAGACGTTGTCGAACGTAACTCATTTCAAGTGATGAAAACGAGGGGGACCACGACTGAGGGTGGGTGCCCTAGTATGCTGAGTTTTTGTTAGTCCTGTACTGTGTGATAGTATAGGGACTTTTATGTTCGAACTTTGTATAGTTTTGAATTTATGTAGTTAAACTGATACAGTAGTTGTTGACGGTTGTGCCGATTTATGGTCAGAATCGTGTTAATTTTTGTGTATCAAAACCATATCGATAGTTGTATATATTTAGCATTCAGTTTGAATGTAGTGATGTGTCAGCTCTATTTTTATTGGATGTTTCCGCTTGTATTTCATTCAAGCAATATATGTTGAATGATGTTAGTGAATCCCTAAACTGAGTTAGTTAAAAAGGCCTTAGTGAGATAGAATTTCGCTGGCCGGTCATGTGATACCTGTATGATTGGTGGGATCCAGTGTATAACGGGTCAGGTCGTGACATCAACCCTGAACCTCAGGGTGGTCAGTGTATTTCACCCATAAAAACAAAATTATATAAATTAAAATAATGCTAAAAATCGCCCCTTAAAATGGTCAATAGTGTATAGAAAAGCGTGAAAAAAATATAAAAATATATGAAAATAGATTAAAAAATGTATCAAAAACTATTTTTTTTATATAATTATGTGATCCTTATCGAAAGCAAAACCCTATAAATAAAGACAAAAGAAAAATGAAAGAGAGGGAAGACATCGGGAGGGAAAATTTTAAAATTAGAATGAAAATGAAATTTGACTTGTTTTCCCTCCCAAATAATCTAAAAGAAAAAGACAATTGAATACATATATATATATATATATTTCTCTAGTTTTCCAAAACACCTTCGTTAGTTTGGGATTGTGATCTCTCACTTCTAATTTTGGTTCCGTTGAGTAATACTTAAAAATTAAGTTTTTTTTAAACTTATTATCAAAAAAGTTAAGATTTTTTTATTTTGTATGTCTTATTTTACTTTAACTAAAAATAAATAAAAAAAGCAAAAAAAAAAATCTGACTAACCTTTTTTTCTTATAAGCTTTAAAAAAAAAGACAAAAAATTGGTGAGCATTTATTTCTTTCTCATTACGTAAACTCTAATTTAGCTTGGGATTGTAATCTATACAACTAATTTTACCTATTTTCTACTCGTGAAAGTTTGTGATTCCTGCTTCTAATTTTCAGCTATTTCCCAAGCAATTTTAATGAATCTTTTTTTTATTGTTTTTGTTATAAAGTTGAACTTTTCAATTGATCGTAATTATAGGAATTAAAAGTCAAAAAATAAATAATATTTTACGAAAAAAATGCTAAGATATTGACAACCACAATTTGTAACAAAAAATAAAATATATATATATATATATAATGACTTGTAATTAGAAAAATATCAAAGATAAAATGACACATAGAACGAGACGACTTAGAGCACGGAAATTAACATTTTAGGGAAAAAAAGTTATTATTATTATTGCTTATCTATTCTTTCGTACATAAACTAAAATTTTGGTCCAATGACAAGGACAAGTAATCAAGGTCGTTCTTGAGTTTTCGGATACTCCAAGCCAACTTTTAAAATAAGACTTTTTATATTTCAATAATTAAAATTCAAATATGTAAAAACCAACTTAAAATATTAGAAACATGTCAATTGATAAGGACCACGTCCTTTTTCAGTTTGGTTCTTTTTTTTAGTCATATCATGTACTACCTGACCAAACTTAAGGGATCCCTAAAATTTGAGTATTTTTTTGGGCCCTAAGCCATGGCATAGTGGGCCTTGGCCTAAGGACGTACATGCCAGTAATAAGAATTACTTTTTAAAAATATATATATAAGTGGGTCATTTAACATTTTTTTTTATGTTTAATTAATAATTTATAACAAAAGAAAAAATCAAATTATAAGCAAAGCAAGTAGCCAATTATAAATCATCACATTTTCAAAAACAAAATAAAAATGGTCAGTGATTTTTGTAT
>BRYE01000013.1:20545000-20547500 GCA_030159115.1 Actinidia arguta var. hypoleuca | reverse complement strand
CACGAGTCATGAATAAATTAGTAGTAGAATGAAAGAGTGCTTCTTTAGGTTAGATAAATTGGATTAGTTTTTGGGGTTAAATGGTTGGACCTATTTTAACCCATTTATGATTCACCCTAAATGGGTTAAATGAGTCAAAACTCATTTTGACCCAATTAATAAATGGATTGAATTGGATCTTAATTTTGGTGGGTTGGTTCTTGGGTTTGGGTCAAAACTACCACCCCTAGGTAGACTAATTGACAAATTTATCCTCCTTCCGTTGGTCACTTTAAACAGATATGGACAAACAATTTAGACTGAAACCAATTAAAGAGCTTGGAGATTAAGTTCTAAAAATTGAAAAGATAGGATTTAATCCGTTATTGAGGTTAAACTCTTAGATTTATTTTGTAATTTTCATGGAAAATAAGTGGCATTTTCCCTCCAGCAATCATGAAAATTTTAATCTAATCATGTAAGTTTTACGGGGGCTTCTTGAACGTGGATCGCACATCTCCAATTCCACAAAGCAATGGTCTTTCTACAGTTGTGGCACCAACTTGTGATTATCATTTACACAACTTGCCATTTTTTAACGTTGAGCCATCGCCATAACCTCTTATTAAACAAAATATTACTAACCTTTTTCCTTCTAATTTAACTAGCATAATGAATTAGGAAAGAATAGATGAAAGATTTATATTACGTTGGTAGCAGGTCAACGGAATTTTACTCGTAGTTCACTCGACCCGTGAAAGAAAAGGCTTATCATCCACACGCTCACCCTCTCAAATTCCGGTTTACTATGGCTTTCTTCTGCAGGGTAACAGATTCATCTGCAATTTTTTCCCCATTTTCTGGATTGGGTTATTATGATGAGAAGCAAATACAGCATCCAAATGCAGCCTCAACAAAATACTTGCTCTTACAAAAAGAGAGAAAAAACAGAGAACAATCACACCAAATATAACAGGCACTGAGACAAGCACATTATTCTTAAAACTTTTCAAAACAAGGAGAAAAAGGAGGCATAACTAGATCAAAAATCGAAATCAGCACCAGAATCAGCAGCATCAGACACCATATCTCCGATCAGCATCCCACCAATGAGTCCTCCAACCAACCCTGCACCCAATCCTGCGCCTGCCCCAAATTTATTCTTCTTCGGCGGCTGTTGTTGCACCGGTGGATACCCATATCCCCCCGCCATAGGTGGATATCCAGCTGGCGGTGGGTGTGGTGGGTATCCGCCGTAAGGATAACCATATCCTCCGGTTGCCAGTGAAGGAGCGGGGTATCCTAACGGAGGAGTTGACGGGACATGTGATCCAGGAGCAGGGTATCCAGCCGAGGGAGGTGGCGGGACATACGATGCAGGAGGAGGATATCCACAAGGTGGAGGTTGGGCTGGTGGGGCATAAGGTACTGCCACCGGTGGAACGTAGGGATCCGCCTTTACTTGCGCAGGATACATTGAACTGGTTCCGACGTGATTTTGATACACGGCTCCAAATTTGTACGAAAACTTAAGTTTGCCTTTGGCCTTGCCGGATGGCTGCCTCACCGGATACTCGGCCAAGGCAGCAGACTTGTCGTCTCCGGTATTACCAAGGAGCTCTTTGATAGGCACGTGGACTTCCCCGACATTTTTGTCGCCAAGGAGGTTCCGCTCATGCCGGAGCTGAAAGATGAGATTTAACCGGTTCGTCTGAGCCGCCGCTTCGTCAACGGTGAACCTCATGGTGTGATTCCAAGAGGGACTTGACCCGCCATCCTTGTCGATCGGCGTTTTCTGCTCCGTGCGAGGGTCCCCAGAGATTGTGGCGATCACGTAGACGTCCATCTTGGAGAAGGCGCCCACATCTTTGAGACCTTTGGGCGAGATTATTAAAGAATTTGGTAAAAGATGATTTTTACATTATATTGCAGTATGTTTATATAAGGATTACAATGTGAATAAGCAACAGAGTATCCTGAGAATAAGGAAACAAATATTCTAGGTTAAGGTATCAAATATCCTAAATATAAGGAAAGTTACAGCAGGGAGAGATTGTACAGCTAATAGATTTATTTTGTACAGGCTGGTGAATCTTTTACTCTTATATGCCCCCGCAAGATGGTGCTTCCATCGGAGACACCAATCTTGGTCCGAAGAAGGGTAAACCGCTGCCGAGAGAGTGGTTTGGTGAGAGCATCCGCCAGCTGATCAGTAGTAGAAACATGAGAGACTCGAAGCTGACCCTTGTTGACATGATCACGCACAAAGTGAAAATCAATAGCTATATGTTTCATGCGAGAGTGGAAGACTGGATTGGCACAGAGGTAAGTCGCGCCCACATTATCACAGTAAATCATTGGTGAAGTGGGAGGAAGTGCACCCAATTCACCCAAGAGATGCTGAACCCAAGATAACTCAGCAGCAGTGGCAGCAACTGCCCGATACTCTGCCTCAGTAGAAGAACGAGCAACTGAGCGCTGCTTCCGAGAGGCCCAAGAGACAGCATTACCGCCCAAAAAT
>BRYE01000013.1:20445000-20455000 GCA_030159115.1 Actinidia arguta var. hypoleuca | reverse complement strand
AAAATATCCTTGTGGACCTTCTAGATCTCACTCCACCATGAATGACGGGTATTATCGGTATTTCATTAACCAAATATTTACTAAAGATATTATGGTCATTTATGCTAACAAATTAACATTATTTAGCCTTACTTTAACGAAAGAGAAAAACTGAATATTAATTTCAAAAGCAAGACAAATTTATGTAATATGAGCAAACCCTCAGGAGAGGTTAGAGAAATTTACCAAAATAAATACGACTCGAGATCAAATAACTACTATTATCAAATTGAATATTAGATTTTCTTTTCATAGATTAAACAATTAAAGGCCTAAAAAATAAATAAAAGAGGCCCGCCTAGTTAACAAATCTCTGCTTTTTTAATTTTAGCTAAAATATAAAAAGTGAGATAAAAATTAAATTTTCTTGTTTGGAATTACTAAAAAAAATCTGAGTTTACTAAAAAAATCAAATCAGGCGAAGGCCGCGTTTGGCTCCTTTTTACAAGATATATTTTTTGTTTTTGCTTTTACAAGAAAAAAATTAAAAAAATTAAAATTTTCTTCTTGTTTTCTCAAGATGTGTTGATTTCCTTATTTTGAACCAACCAAATAACCCAAAATAAGCAACAAATTATTTTTATTGTTTGCTTCCCCTCTTACTTTCATGCTCTAGATTTTCCTTTCAATCAAAGAATTGTCTTCCATTTGCTCCACGTGTTTCACAAAATGCCTTCATGTTACCAAGGCATGCACAGACAAATAGGCCTAAGTTCACTAATTATTACATTGAATGCCGTTTTTGATAATTGTTTTATTCTAAAAAATATGAAAAAAAATGAAATTTTGATTAAAAAAAAATATTTGGCGAACTGGTTCCAATTTTTTCCAAGAAAATTTTAAAAGAACCATCTTTGGGGATTTGCTTTTATGTTTTTTAATTAATTTTCATTTTAAAACATCCAAATTTTACTTTGGTCCATCGTGTTTTAATTTAAACATATTAAAACCTGAACTTTGAAAAATGGTTGTAATATGGACCCTTTGACCACATCCATTAGAATTTATGGACAAAAATGACCATATGTTATGCACATAAACACATTGGAGTTTTTAAATTAGTATAAGAGAAAAAATTGTGAACTTTTTAATATTGACAAAATTCACTGCAAAAATTAAAAGTGAAAAGTTATCGCTATAATTAATAAATTAATAAAAAATCTAATCGCCCACAAAAATTAACAAATTGTAATGTTATACTAAAAAACTAAATCAGTTTTATGTAATAACCCAAATTGAGAAGTTACCAATATGATCGATTCCATTTATTAACCCAATTTGTGTAATCAAAGGGTATTTTCGACATATTATAGGCTTTTAGGACTTTTGGGTAATGAAGTCCATTTTTTTTTATAGTATAAAGGAGCTAAAGCCCAAAGCGCGCGCGCACACACACAAAAAAGAATTTTTCTCGTAGAAACAAAGTGTCTAAGAGTTCACCTCTTACAAATCCTCAAAATTGGACCATGTTGTAATTGTTCCTAATTTATATGCCTTCTAGATCCGCTACCGTTCTCAAAATATTTCCAAAAATGACACTATTGTGCATACAACTGTCTATGCAAATTTGCGTATTTGTAGCACTACTAATAGGGCAACGATCACTTATTTGTAAATAAATTTTTACTTCTTCACGTGATTATGTACTCTTTCTATTCCTCTTAGGGGTCGTTTGGCTGGCGGATAGTATTAGGGAGATAACTTTTAGAGGGGGATAATTTTTGGAGGGGAATAACTTTTAAATTTGATTGGATACTTTTTAGAATGGGTGGATAATGGTGTGAGATAAGGAATAAAATATATAGAGAGAAATAAAATATAAAATATATAGATATTAAAAATATATATTTTATTTCTATATATATATATACATATAAATAAAAATATACATTTTGTTTCTCTCTTTATATTTTTTTTCTTATCCCCCACCCCCTTATCCTTCCGGATAACTTATAGTTAGGGTGAGGGCCACCTCTAAATTATCCACCTCTATCCGTCTGTCGGGAAAAAAGTTATCCGTCTGCCAAAAATCATCCAAACGCCGGATAATAAAAATTATCCGGAGAGAAAAATTATCCCCCCTCCTTATCCCCTTGCCAAACAGCCCATTACGGCTATGTACTCTTTGAATAGGAATCCATTTTATGAAATATCCTAGCTTTTGTACTTTGGCGGCCTCCGAAATCCTTTTGGTTCGAACTCTTTTTGGTTGGGCCGTTGGATGGCTTCTTTTGGGTCCTCGTTTGGATTGAGGGATTTGAAGAGAAAGTGAAGTGGAGAGGAATGGTTGTTTATTTGCTTATTTTAATTATATATATTTTAATTATCACTTCCCATTCACAATTAGAATTTTCTTTGTAACTAACGCTATCCCTTACTTTTCCTTCCCTCAATCCCAAAAGTACATAATTTATAAGTTTGAATCTTACTATTGCGAGTTGCGTTTTCTGTTTTTTCACTTTTCTCTTTCTTTTTAATGTAAAAAAATTATGTTGTTTGAAAAGAATGTAAAAGTAAACAAGTTTCTATAGAACTTGATAGAATTGAATAGCAGAGAAGGGCATTTTAGAGCGAAGAACCAACATTGTTACGGTTTTAGAATTATAACCAAGAAAAAAATTTTAAAATTCAAAATGAGTAATTTACTTGATTATATGAGATCCATACGCTTTTAAATTATGTGAATTTTTCTTGATTTAAGTTTTAGGACTAGTGTTTTGTACAATACTACATGACTTTGGTGCATGTATTCTAAGTTTCCTATTAGTGTTTTGTCCAATACTACTATTACTTGTCTTCACTTAGGCTCTATTTGGCACCAATTTTTTTTTTTTATTTTTTTTATTTTTTTGCTTAAAATAAATAAAAAAAACAATCAAAATTGACTATTTTGCTTTTCTAATTTTATTTTTTTGCTTAGTTTTACCTAAAGTAAAGTCACAAAAGTAAAAAAGTTAAAAAAATCTTGATTTTTTTGATAACAAACTTAAAAAAAACTTAACTTTTAAACATTACCAAACGGAGTCTGAATCAGTGTCCTACGTCGATTAATAAAGGAACAACTACCAATCCGCCGGGGCATTACCCTGGGCCAGGTGTGTCTAACAACCTTCTTTTGCTTTTTTTCTCCTTAAAAAAAATAGGGAAAATTATTCAAAAAAACCTTCGTGTTTGACAATGATAAGAAATTAAATTTTAAAGTTCTAATTATAACAAATTGAATTATGCAATTGTAATCTATTAATCTCCGTTTATTTAAAGCTAATGGAACAACTTGATTCTCAGGGATATGCTCCTTAAAAAAATAGGGAAAATTATAAGAAAAACCTAAGTGTTTGACAATGGTAAGAAATTAAATCTTAAAATTGTAAGTTTTAATTGTAACAAATTGAACCATGCCATTTTAGTCAATTAATTTTCGTTTACCTAGGACTAATGGAACAACCTGATTCTCACGGATATGACTTTGTATAATGCTATTCTCTTTTAAAGTCTTATTCGAACTAATTAACAAGACAAATTAAAAAATTCATACCCATTTTGGAATAAGAATGTGCTTTAAAAATTATATATAACATGGTTTCAGTGTAATTTGGGTGAGAAACCTATTGATTCCGTTAATCTTATGTGGAAGGGTGACTAATG
Source organism: Actinidia arguta var. hypoleuca (assembly GCA_030159115.1). Taxonomy (NCBI): domain Eukaryota; kingdom Viridiplantae; phylum Streptophyta; class Magnoliopsida; order Ericales; family Actinidiaceae; genus Actinidia; species Actinidia arguta. The sequence continues at coordinate 20,451,316 of BRYE01000013.1, read as the reverse complement.
GATGATTTAAATTGCCACCGAATTAAAATTGCAAGGTTTGAATACTTATAATTAAAATATAGAGTTTAATTTGTTTTAATGATCAAACTCTCAGTTTTTTTTTTATATAATTCTCCCCCCAAAAATTAAAAAATAAATTAAAAGACATATTGCCGATTTTCCTTAAAAGAATACTCGATATTAGAAAATAGAGTATTGGCAACGGATATCTAACATTCAGTTCCTTCGTAACTAACATTACAGTCCTATTTGAGGTAATTTTTTGTAACTGCTTTGGTTTTTTGGTTTCTTAGTTTTTTGTGAATTTGTTTTAATGTTTAATCAAATTTTTATACTTTTTTAGTTCCTTTCGATGAGAAGAATACGAAAATATTTAAAACATCATCTAATTTGGGGAAAAAATTAACTGAAGACAAAAAAAATCATTTAAAAACATCTAAAATTGTGTTTTTAGCTGTTTTTTTTGTCTTTAGTGAGTTTTTTTCCAAATTAGATAAAAAATATATATTTTTGAAGAAGAGGAACACAAAAAAATATTGATCAAACGTTGAAAAAAATTGACTAAAGACCAAAAAACTCGAAAATCAAAATAATCAAATGAATCGTTACTCAAAATAGACCTTTACTTTTCCTCCTCTCAATCCTAAAAGTATGTAATTTATAAGCTTGATTCTTACAATCAAGCACAACTTGATAGATTCCTAGAATTTATTCTTCAATGAAACATAGGGAAATTAAGGCTTGAAAAATGCCAAGTAAATAGATTTCTCATCATATTAAAAAACTCGTATAACATGATGTGCTAGCAAGTGTATATATTGACTTTTTGGTGATTAGGAAAGATAGTGATTAGCTTTTTTATTCAAGCACTATTTTGTTGAATTCTTAGCCTATAAATTTTATTTGCACAAATACTATTCAATTTATTTTCACCATATATTTAAAAAAATGTTATGATGATAATATTCAAGTATCACATTTGGGTATGAATTTATCGTCCCACCAGCGGATAAATTAGGTACTGACGAATGATCGGCAGAACTGACTACCCGATAGATATAGCTAACTGCATGAATGAACTAACATGTTTTTGGTGCACATATCAATCAAAAAGAAAGAAAGAACACGTCTTTGATGCACATATTTAAATATCAGACTTTGCAACACACGTCTTTGTGTATGAAAAAAATAAAACTAACATAAATAAATAAGTAGCAACTTAAAAATTGTGATAGTAGAGAAAGTGGGTAGTTGAGAAAATAATTTTTGTATTACCCTATTTATCCTTTTAGTTACAAAGAGAATTGTGATGCAACTTAAAATAAGTATACATCAAAATTTACTTATTTGCCCTTAGTATTTCCTCTGTAGTAGTAATAGCTATAGCTAGCTACCTAAATATTAAGAATTTAAGAGTGTTGTATCCAAAACTAATTATTTACACTCATTATCCCACGTCGATTAATAAAGGCAACACCGGCCTAGTTCTTATATAATTGACAAAGCAAAGCAAAGCAAGCACTGAGTCGTCTGCGTGGGCGTGTGACCAATTTGCCGGGCATTAAAGTAATCGAAGACCTGGCTCAATTGTGTATGAGCCATATAGGCTCACCGTTGTCCCAGCGCATTCCACGCCTGAGCTGGTAGTGCCCTCTCGTCCCGGCCTGGTGCCTGAGCTGGGGCGTAAGGGAAGGGGTAGTAGGCAGGTAATTTCCAAATTACTATCTTTTTTATATTAAAATTTTAATAACTACATCATTTTTTTTTAATTCTCCTCCTTAAATCTCTATTAATTTATTTACTTAAATTTAAATTTACGCTACTGTGGCCCAGTTAAAGTTTAGTTTTTTTGGGTTTTGTTTTATTTTTAGTGAATTTTTTTCATGTTTGATTAATTTTTTTTTATCTAATTTGGGAAAATATTCACTAAGAACGAAAAAAAATAATCTAAAAGTGATTTATTTTCGTATTTAGTGAGTTTTTTTTTAAATTAGATGATTTTATTATATATTTTCAAACTTCTCTCGATAATAGGCATCGAAAAAGTATAATTTTTTGATCAAATAGTGAAAAATTTTACTAAAGAAGAAAAACTTAAAAATCAAAACAGCTAAAAAAATCATTAACCCAGACTAGGCCTTAGGCTCCGTTTGGGTAAAGGAATTTCAAATTATTATTCCCAATTTGTTGAGAATATAGGATTTAAAATCAAGAAAAATCACTCATTTTATTTGAAATTCTTTTAAATAACTCAAAAATATGTGTTATTTGATAAATTCGTCGACCTCCCGATCCATCTCAACTTAATCTACAACACTTCGCAATCATATTCTTTCCCATCTGCTGTCTCTCTCTTTAAAATAGGTGTTAATTAAAATTCGTACAATTGAAATATTTTCAACAAAAAATATATCAAAGCAAGGGATTTGAACTTCTTAAAGATTCAAAATTAAAATTCACATACCCAAACATAGCTTTCATCTTCAATTCAAACACTTCATTTGAGTTTTAAGATTTCATTTTCACAGCGATGGGTATGCATTCCGTTTAGTACAATATGAACTTAATTTCACTGACCTCCACTGAGTTTGATAAATACAATTATTGAAACTAACATTTCTTAATTTTTGAAACTAACATCAACATTCCTCCACTAGAGCTAAATTTTTGTGTAAAAATGACAAACTTACCATTTGATTTAGGACTTTCAATTTTTTTTTCTCAATACACCTATTAAAATAAATATATAATTTTTTTTCTCAAAATATCATTTATTTGTAAATTACTTCATATTTAATTTTTATTAATAAGTATTTTTTTTAAAAGTAATTCATCTAAATAGTTTAATTTTTAATTTTAGTAATAAAAATGTACTTAAAAACAAAACTTTGTTATCAATAAATTTTTTTTTATAAAAAATTAGTCTAAATAATGTACTTTTTAAGTGCTCCTAATCTAACATACTAAAAAATCAACTTTGTTATCATTTTTTTTAACAAGGGAGTGTTTGATTATTTTAATTGGTGTATTAAATTTTTTTTTTGAAAATCCTAAATCAAAGGGCAATATTGTTATTTTTTATACAAAAATTAGCTTAAAAAGAGAATTTTGATATTAATTTTAAAAATAAAGGATGTCAGTGATATTTTTAAAATTACAAGAGATGTAGCTATATTTGTCAAAAACCTTTGGGAAGGTTAGTGAAATTTACCCAAAAAATTTTATCTTTAAATTTTAACTTCGACAAAGATGGATTATGGATAGCTCCAATAATAAGCGATAAAAAAAATCACGAAATAGGGAATTTTAGGGGTAGAAACGAAATTCGAACTAAATAGACGCTCTGATTTGATGCCAGTTGTCCGTGTGCTTGACAAGAGGCGTCTAACAAGCGCAACTAATCCAACCCAATTGCTTATCCGTGTTATCAAGTCGTATCATTTTTAGTACGTATCTAATTAGTCTCGTGTTAACGGATCAGGCTTAAAAAATTTATTCTTAGTTAAAAAATATAAATTAAATATAGATAAATCATTATTTTTTCCGACATAAGTTAAATTTTAGAAAATAAATATCCATTGAACAAAATTATTCAGAAAATAATATCGATTATCGAATTAATTATATATTTTTTGATTTCAAAAGTTAACCTGCATTTTCTAATATTATGATTGTATATGATTTACTCCAAATCAATGGACAAAATGAAAAATATATCCTTAAATATAAAATAAAACTGTATGAATGTATTGAATATTGATTAAAAAAAATTATTTATACATAATTTTTTATTTAGTTGGATGGGTCATATCATTATCAAGGATTGAATTATAATTTTTTATTAAGTATTCATTTATTAAACGAGTTATGTGTGTCATATTCAGGTTAAGAGAGTTTGACATTAATCTGTCTTGTTTATTTTTCGTCGGGTTGTGTCATATATATATTTCGTATCATAAATAGTCAACCATAACTTGCTAACTTTATGTTTAGTTCAAGTCCTATTATCGTGTCGTGTTGAAAATTTATGAGATTGCTACCAATTGCATATAGACCTTAAAAAAATTTTGAAATGGCATTGGCTCCTTTATTAAATTGCAGTGGAAGGTGGATGAAAGGTATAAGATAAGTATTTCTTGTATAATTTCAATGTTTAGTGTGAAGGATTTTGAACCCAAGAGTTGTTTTACATGAATCGTTATCATCCTACTTCCAAAGTCAATGTCCAAATCAATATATGGAAAATTACCATATTTAAATTTAAGCCATTTCTGCTGAACATTAAGGCCAATCCCTTTCTTAAAAATTGGTATATATCCAAATTGATGTTTTGATTAAGAATTTGAGAAAGAATCTTAAGGGAAAAACAGGTTTCGTGAGCCCCACAACACTGTAGTATCTTTCTTCGACATTGATGACTCATGAATAATTATTACTTTCAATTTCTTTTCTTAGATTTCAAACAAAAGGCTGAAAACTCAGTCATACGTTAAAAGGCAAAAAAAATAAATAATTGAGCCAATTTTAGAAACTTTGAAATTAAGTCGTCGTTTTCTCATTTCCAAGTTGTCCCACATCGGATATAAATAGGCACATTTTTTTTCCTTTTATTAGGAGAGCATCTTACACTAATCTAACAAAAATTTTGGTTTATGGAAATGGGATTAAACGAGCTTGTACCAAATAGGATCATGTAGTAGTGTAACTCTCAGCCTTAGAGCAACTCTGTCAAGCCTAGTCAAAATGATTATCCAAATTCTCATTTTATTATTTTAATTAATAACCTTTTTGAACAGTTATATTTTATTAACTATCATTTTTTTTTCTTAATTACCAAATTAAAAATTATAAAACTTATAGCAAAGTAGTCCCTAGATAAAAAGAAAAAAGAAATAGAACACTAAAAGAGCAAAGCGACGGATGAGAACGAGCACAAGGCAACAACCAATCCAAAAATGGAGAAAAGAGCTCCATATACAGAGAAAAAGAACAAGGGGAGGGATGAGAGAGAGATTATTAAGGGGATAAAATACATAATTATAAATTATGGCCTTACTAGGGTAGGCATCGCCGCCGTGCTGTCACTATGAAGCAAGCTCGGGGGTCCTTGCGCCGGAGCTCGGTTGAAATATTACAAAGCACTGACTCTATTCGAGCTAAGGCCAACATCACTTCCGAACTGTCGTTCTATAGTAAGCTCGATGGGGTAATTGCGTCGAATTTTGGCCAATGGACAACGAATGGCAACGATCCTGAGGCATATTAAGGGACAGGAGGTAACTTGCATGACGAAATTTTATCTGACAGCTCCTATGATTGGATTAAGACGTCGATGACATGATGACAAGCTATCAATCAGGTCCTAAGAGCATGGTGGGGGCAGTTGCCTATCACTTACACAACAGTCAGCGCGTCCAAGCACGCGTCGAGCTGTAGTTTGTCCAATGACACAATAGTTGGTGTGTCCAAGTACGCGTCAAACTGAGCTATATAAGGTGAATCCTTATTCTCTCAAAGGCAGGTAAAATTGAGCACAAAGAAATTTACACTATTTCTCTACATATATTGATTCTCTGGTCATCTAACTTGATTGTCGAATAATCGTTTTTCAGAAACAACTTTGGTTGCCGAACTCATTATTTTTGTGTCGTAATTGGGCCACCGCAACCTGAGAATGTTTACAATCACCTTCAACCACCACTAGTTCACCGCATATATCTATCCTCGATTTTCTTTCCTTCATTTCTCAAATTCACACCCCACATAGAACAAAACCAGGAGAGGGAATAAAATATGGGATAACTAGTGCACTGTGACGTGGTATTTTAGCTAGTCATTTGACTACTCTGCTGAAGTTGATTTTGGTAAATTTAACTAACTATTTTATCTAAAATGCCCATCTAGTAGCCTCTTGGAGGTGCTCTTACAATTTATTTTTGTATAATTTTTGTAATGTATTTATTTATATTTTTCAACACAATTGTTTTTAATCGTATTAGGCTTAGTAACAAAAATGTCATTTTATTTATATATTCGGATTTAGTTTTAAAAAATATTTTACAACTTTGATTTCCATTAAAATAGACTAGACTTTTCAAAATGTTCATTGTTTTGAATAAAATTAGTGAAATGTGGACACCTTATGCGTTTGCAATGATCAAAATTATTCAATTATAAATATGTTCAAAAATTCATTCATATAAAAAATTAAAATTGATCAAAAATCGACAATTACATGATCAAAATACACTTATCTTATAAAAACAATTTTTTTCACAAATAATTATCGCAACGATCCTATAACACCCGATTCAGA
>BRYE01000013.1:20325000-20327500 GCA_030159115.1 Actinidia arguta var. hypoleuca | reverse complement strand
AAAATCTGAGATCGATAGCATACAAACGAGAGACTTACCCGGTGAATGAAGAATCGTCGTCGAGCGGTCGAACTGCGAAACAATCGTTGTGCTTCTGAATCAGCATTCGATTCAACAGTTTTCCAGACGTAAGAGGATCATCATTAGAAATTTAGAATGTACGCACTAAAGCCGGTTCGCTATCACACCATGCGCGGTCGGACCGGCATCCGGTTCAAGACAATGTTAGGGCGTGTTTGGAACTTAAGAAAAGAAAGTGAATTTCTTTCTTACGTTTGGTTCCTAATTTAAGATATAGAAATAAAACCGAAAAAATTAAAGCTGGCCGGAAAATAAATGAATAAATGTTATTTTCTTTTCTTTTTTTTCCTCTCATATTTCCTTTCGTTTTATCATATCCTAATATTTTTATTTTTTTTCTCCGATTAAATTCTTAATCCAAACACAACGTAAAATGAAAAGTTATTTTATTCTCATTTTCTTTTTACATTTTTTTTCTTTTTCTTTTTCATCTACACAAACCAAAAATAAATAAATGATTTCCTAACATTTTTCCTCACGCTAAAAGAATTATGTAAAAAACTCTAAGAGTTTAACCATGAAAGCAAGTTAAACTCTGTAATTTTAATTTTAACAAATTGAATCATACTGTTTTAATTCAATAGCAATTTAAATCATCTATTAGTCTACATCCATTAAGGATTAACAGAACAAGCTATTTTCTGATCAAAATGCACTAAAAAATATTATATAGTTTTTTTTCTTTTATAAAACCCTAATCGAACCATTTTTATTTTAAAATGGCACAAAATTTTAGTCTCTTTTACGTAAATATAAAATTTAATTTTTTTAATTTGTGTTATTAATTGGTTTGATTAGGACTTTAAAAGAGGTAACATTTATACGAACTCGTTTTCGTGCATTTTGAGTGGGAATCAGTTGATTCCGTTACCCCTAGGTAGACATAGATTAACGGATAACTTAAATTGCTAACAAATTAAATTTATGAGATTTAATTTGTTACAATTAAAAGTATAGGATTCATTGTTTCTATGGTCAAACTCTGTATTTTTTTTAATGTAATTCTTCCTTAATTTTTTTAGAGTGTGTTTGGGCTTCACCCCAATTATTCCTTGAAAAAATGTAGTCTCTCGTCCCATGTTTACTAAGAAATTATAGTCTCAAACTATGAAGGTAGTAATAGAATATTTAGTCATTGGTTCACCTCTGTTTTCTTAAAGTTGTTTTTTTCGTATAGATGATACTCGTTGCATGTTTATGAGATGAACAATTCGAATTATCGCTGTGAACTCAAAAACATGACTCACAAAAAGAGTAAAGATAAAGAATAGTTTCGAGAGAAGTTCACCCCATGATTGTGTATGTTAATGGTGTATAAAATTGTTTTTCAAATACTAGTTCTTTATCTTTTTTGTGGCATTTATCTTAATTGGATGTTAACAACGCAATTACTTTTTCGAAGAAATTTATATAGAGCGATCACCTATAAATATAATTTTGAAAATAGAATATTTTTTTTCAGACTTATAATATAATCAAGTGTTTACCATCGCCCAACTAGTTTAAATTTTTGTCAAGATCATTTACTTAAGATCTCTAATGGTAAAAAAAATTCAAAATTAGTCGGGTTTTTTTCCTGCTCATCTTAATTATAGGAATTAAAAATGACAATTTTAATTCATTTGGATTAATGTGAATTTAGAGGCATTTTTTTTTACTCTTCTTATCAATACAAGTTGAAAAAACTAAAATAATTAAATAAATTAAAATGATCCAAAAACATCCTCCGATTATCCCAATACAAAACTCCTACAATATGGATAGAGATTAGAATCCCATGTGGCATATCGCACTAAACGGGAAGTATTTGTCATCTTGTGTTAGATTCACTGCCTACGTGGCGATGGGATACAATTTGGTATTTGGTGACTTAATTTGGCAAAGGCAGCAGTTTCATTGGTGGAGGCTTGGCGGGACAGCCTGTCCTACTTATCTTTCAACACCTCGTTTTCCTACTAAACTACGATTTTGCCATCAGTCCCCACTGCGTTGACGCTAGAGCGTCGTCACCGCCGATGTCCGGCCTAGCGGTAAATTCTCTCTCAAATTAATGTAATTTTTTTGGAGGGTAAATCTCACTGACCTCCCTGAAGTTTCTAATAAATACAGTCACATACCTTATAATTTTAAAAATAATACTAATTTCTCTTACTTTAGAAACTAATATTAAGATTTCTCTCACAGTGCTCATTTTTATGAAAAAATAATAATACATCAGTTAAGATAAATAAATATTTATATTTTTAAATAATTAATTAATAATTTAGTTTTAAGTATATTTAGATTATGAGCATTTAAAAAGTAAAATATCTGATTTTTTAAAAATATTAATAACAAAGTTTTATTTTTTTAAATACATTTTTCATTAAGAGTATTTAAAAAATAAACTGTTTATTTTTTTTTTAAAAAGTAATTATTG
>BRYE01000013.1:20312500-20315000 GCA_030159115.1 Actinidia arguta var. hypoleuca | reverse complement strand
TATGATTGGCAGATTTTTTCAATGTAGCGAAATCAGGTAATTTCTACTTGCCGGGTCTCAACAGATTGACCCGAGTTATTCTTGATCTGGTATGTTTCTAGAAGACCATTACTTGTGTTATTTGGTTAGTTCAGGTGAGCCTCCGAGTCAACCAAGTGCCCCATACAAAATGATTGCGGTTGCTCTCAGGAACTAAATTAAGGTCTTGAATTCTCATAATACTGGTTTTGTTTTCATGGCTATTCTGATTTCATTACACGTTTAAATTGTTGCTAGTTTTGCTACAAACAGGATGGTGACATCTTGATTTCTGTAGCAGTATTATCCAACCAATTGGCCCAGTGACTCTCTCGCTAGGTGTCCCTTCAGACAAAAAAATAATTGTTCGATGTAGGCCCTGTGAAGGAGTAAATTATTCTCTGGTACGTCAGATTTTTTCCGAAATAGTTACGGTTTCCCATTTTGTCGAATATTACCCATCAGGTAAAGTGAAATATAGAACTTTAGGTCCCTCCGGGGCACCGTCTTATAATGTGGTTGATCATTCGTGTTCGAGACCAAAATGATAAAAGGTGGTCTCAGATGAGTAATAATTGTTCAACTCAAAATTGAGAACGCGGTCATCACACGGTGTTTTGGATGAGAGTGACAATTTCTTCTATAGTTACAGGTGGATGATTAGTTGTGGGTGCTTCCCCAAAAGTCAGCTTTTAAGATTTACGCTAGATTTTTGGTTTGCCGCGTCACACCCTCGAATTTAATGGGGTTTTCTCGTTTGTTCGTCAATTTTATTTATTTATTTCAATCGATTGGAGGGTGTAAGGAAAGTGGAAGCACCATTAGACTAGCTTGGTCTTTTATCCATGTGAAATTTGAGGTCCACCTCTATTACGAAAGCACTGGCTACATATTGTCAATTACACATCAAATTCACTTGCTATGTTCAATACATATTTCTGGGATGGTGCCTTTAGTTGGTCAAAGTTTCTTTAAGTGGATTTTCATTTGGCTGGTGTTATACTTGTCAAAGGGACAAAAAAAAACACATGAATTAAATCTTGCCCCCTTCATATCTATATCTATATCTATCTATATATCTATCTATATTTAAGAAAATTATATTTACAATTGTCAATCTGCATTAGCCTTTTACACAGGTTCATAAAAATCTATTTGTATAACATTCCTATTTGTGAAGTTTAAGGTTTCAATTTTATGTTAAAAGTTGGTAAGTTGCGAACTCATTTTGAATTTATATCATTGATTTGAATCGTTCATTTTGTAGAATCCGTTTTACACATAAAAATGTTGATTGAGTAGTTTTTTATTTTTCAGTATAAATCATTTATTTTTCTACGACAAATGTGATTTGATCCTATGACTACAGTTAGCTATATGATCGATCATTTTTATTAAGATAGAAACTATAATTTTTGAGTATAAATTATTTATTTTGCTAAAATAAATATGATTTAATCATATAACTTTTGTAATTTAATACTATAATTTTCAATTTTCAAGAATTAGATCATTATAAAACATGACGTGAAAGTAAAGGAGTCTAGCTTTGTTTCTAGAAGAATTGGTCCTGTTTGTTGAACATTACAGCAAACCTTCCAGAAGACGGGCACATGGTTTTACGAATCATTTGGTTAAATAGTCGGCCCGAAGTGTCAAAGAAGGCAACCCCAACCAAGTGCCTTTTACCTTTCTTTGAAGGGTGAATTTCACCATTAGTTCCTGTAGTTTTCCCTAAGTCTTTTATTTGGCCCTTATAGTTTTAATTTGAGCAATTAAGACCTTTTAGTTTGGACAAAAAGTGAGCACGTGAAAATAAGGTGGTAATGGTGATAAAATTTCTATCTAAAAAATGGGCCAAATGATTATTTGAGCTTCACATGTTTATTTTCTTTCCAAATTCAAGTATTCATGGGCACTATGTTGTAACCAAATTGGAAAAAATATGGTTTTAATTGTTTAAAATTAAAATTATAAGGACCAAAGTGAAAATGTTTTCAAACTACAGGACTAGTGGTGAAATTTCCCTTTCTTTAATCTATAATTTCTATATTTAGTTTCCACATACACATGCCAAATCCATGTGCATGTATATCCCTTCCATGTAAAATATATATGGGTTTTTTTTGCATAGGAAGGTTCCCCCACTTAATAATCAAATTCTACTAATCTCCTCTCTCTCTCTCTCTCTCTCTCTCTCTCTCTCAATTTGTGAAGGAAAATGGGTGAGAAGAAGGTTGTTGATATGTCCTCTTTCATGCTCTTTGAGGCCACTGGTGATTCAGAGGCTAATTCTGAGCTCAACATGGCTGATGTGAAAGCTTATTATGATCACATGGATGTTGTAGCAGATGAGGAGAAGGAGGAGGATGCAGAATCTTGCAGCTGTGATAATTTGTTGGATTGCAGACCCATTGTTGAGCTCGATGAGTTTGATGATGAGAATTTAGCACATGCCCATGAAGAATATCATCATGTTAAT
>BRYE01000013.1:20295000-20297500 GCA_030159115.1 Actinidia arguta var. hypoleuca | reverse complement strand
ATTTGAGTCTTGTGGTTTTCTTGAATCTTGTATGTGTAATTGTGTGAGTGCTCTTGAATCAAATTTATTGGATCTTGTTTGTTCAATTTCTCCTCTTTTTTTCCAAAACCAAACAGAGATTCCAGAATTTGTCACTGAAGAACCAGAGGATGATACTGAAATAGAGAGCTCTGACAAGATGAGTGTGTCAGAAATTCAAAATCTGGGTAAATAACATTTTGTTCTTCACCGAGAATTTGAGTCCTGTGTTTTTGTTGAATCTTATATGTGTAATTGGGTCTTGATGCGGTCGAGTTCCAGAGTTTGCTACTGAAACAAACGAACCAGAGCCTGATACTGAAAGCTCTGACATGAAGAAGACACGTTCATCTTGGTTGATTGGAGTGAGTTTGAAATTCCAATAGTGATGAAATTTTGGAAATAGTTGGATTGGAGTGAGTTTCTTCTCATCAAGAAAAGTGGTTTCAAGGATTGATAAAACAGTGTAAGGGTTGAATGCACCAAGTCATATCAAGCTTTTAACCCAAATGTTAATCGAAACAGATGGGAAAGAAAAAAAAGCAGCAGCAGCAAGTATTGTACATGAATGGCAATTACAACATGATAAACACCTCAGAGGTAAACAAATTGTATATCACATTCAGGCGCATCTCCAATCATTCATCAGAAATTTAAATTTGATGAAAAAAGAACTAAAAGTGAGCTCCAGTCAAATCAAAAAAGACCAGATCGCTCATCAATATCACAATTTTCATATTCTTAACTCAATTTTACAAGAAGTAAGCATTGGATTGGAGTATTCCTCTGTCATCAAGAATGGTTAAAATTGGTTTCAAGAATCAAGCTCTTAACCAAAATCTTACTCAAAACAAACGGAAAAATCACAGTAAGTACTGTAGATGACATAACATAGAAAAAAAGAAGATAATTAGTCGTTGAAAAACACCTCTAAGGCTAATGAAGGCGAAGAACACAACTGCTCCAACAGTTCAACAAAAGCATATCCGTCCGAGTAACTATCGAACAAAGAGACGCAGTTTGCTTCCAATATTCTCGCAATCTCATCACCATCGTCGAAGTTCGAGACCAATTCGTCTCTCAACTTTGAGACTTTGGCCAACAGATCCTCTCTCGCTCTCGCATCTGCGCTACTCCACTTGTCGGCGAACAAACCGACAACGTTGGGGGTCTGTGCGTCGATTTCTATGGTGAATAATCGCTGGTGCGAGTCTCTTCTGGTGAGATTGAATAAAGAAGGCGTTGTTAGGGTTTTGGATTTGGCGGAGGCTCTGCGGAGGAAGAGCTCGTTGGAGATCCTCCCCACGCGCTTCATCGTTCTCCTGTGGTGGATATAGCGTTCATTGTGTGTTAGGGTCTTGGAGGGTTTATTGAATGCGGAAGATGATGAAATGGTGAAAGGATTTGTCATGGTGGACTCAGAGAGAGAGAGAGAGAGAGAGAGAGAGGAGGAGGAGGAGGAGGTTATTGCACTTTATCACCTTGTGATTAACTCCGATGACAAATAATTCCTTTGTAGTTCAAAAACCTACACATAAACCCCTCGTGATTTGGACTAAAGTATTTTTCCGGCGGATGAGAGCATGTTTTTCCGCCAAAATGGGTTGCAAAAAAGTCAACAATACATTTTTGATCTCTTATTATAAGCTCCATAACATACTTGCGTTTTTTGTTTGTTGAGGGGTTAATTAAGCATTGTATAAAAGAAAGAAAAATCCGCAAAGCAGCTAAAATTAAGGGCGAAACCAGAACTTAGGTTCAACAAGTTAAAATTATAGAATTTATAGTAACTTACTAATTTTTTATGAGGTCAAAATTCTTATTTCCAAGTGCTACGGCTGTCGCTGCCGCCTTTTACTTTCCAGTCCCTTCCTGCCCTGTAGGATGGCGCGGATCTATGATCATCTTCCCAAGTTACTGATCTGATCCGATCCTCCACGCTAAGTGTTTTGCCACTCTTAACAGTTTCAAACACAGACAATGAATCTATTTGAGCAAAAAATACAAAAGTTGCCAACTTTTTACACTGATAATGTAAAAACTCCAGTGAATAAATTCATATAAATATGCAACTTCAGAGACGGCCAACAAGTCTCTTCCTCTTATTTGCTAACACACTTGTGCTTGCCATTGTGTTGGACTCTTTACTCTTGCTTTCCCATCAACCCATATTTATAATATGAACAAATACTAAAGAAACTTGGCAATCAAACGAACACCTTTTCGGGACATAGAGATTAGAATAGAAAATTTTCTTTCAGATTAGGAAACCCTAAAATTGCAGATAACTAAATTCTTATCAACGCGAGGTTATGCTATTTCTCTGCAAAGAAATTGAGAAGTTAATTATTATTATTTTTTATAATATGTATTTGAAGTTATGGTAAATTCTCATGATTGACTCTAAATCATGTTATATAATATATGAGTTCAGACGTTATCCTTTCCATTTGAGTTTCACATGGTTCATTGGCCTTATCTA
>BRYE01000013.1:20225000-20227500 GCA_030159115.1 Actinidia arguta var. hypoleuca | reverse complement strand
TCCTATACTCCACTTATCATTTCCGACAGTCCATAAAATAAGAAATATTACTTGCGCAAGAATAACAACTAGCGAAAATATGAAAGGGGACCATAACAACAGAGATCTCCCTTGAAAATAAAATCCTACAGAAACCAATGACGTGTTATTACCATTAAAATAAAATTAATGTCAATTAAAATTATTAATGAAAAATAGGAAAAGCATTATAAAGATAGCCACACTTTTGCTGGAGAAGAATACCTCCAAGTTCCACTTGAGAACTTAGTTGAGTAATACTTATTATGAAAGAGGTTAAGAATGCGAATAGGGCTAGGAAATTAGTGAACTTGTTTTACGAACCAGTAAATATGTTGCTAGTGATAGTTGTCATCTATTATGTGGTCCTTCGCTTGTTCAAAGTTTAACTTGTATTGGGGCACAAGTATGACTAGAATTTTTCTTTGTTTCATTGGTTTTATCAATATCTTCTTTTTTAATATCTTTAATTGATTTAGTATGTAGTTTTTTTTTATCAATATCTTCTTTTTTAACATCTTTAATTGATTTAGTACGTAGTTTGTGTGTTAGAAAGACATTCCCACATGCACTTCGTACATATTCGTTTTATTTTTGGGCTAGCCTAACTCAGTAAAATAAGAAAATCAATTCTTTTGACGAGGAGCAAAAGAAGTAAAATTAAAGTAAGAGGAGTTCTTGAAACTTGGTATGAGAAACAGAAGAAATTCTATGAAGCTGCTCAATTTCATCACCGAGAACAAAGAAGAAGAAAGAAAAACAAGAAGATGAACCAATTTAGAAATACAAATAGTTGGCTTAAGTGCCATGACAGTTCCTTTTGAAACCTAACATTTAATTGGCCAAATCAAGAGTCATTAATCTCTAGAAATCAATAAGGAGTATAAGAATGTTGCTTTTTGGTGAATAGCATTTATTGATATATACCACAACAGTAAGTACATGATTAAGTCTTAGCAAAAGTAAATAAATAATTAAGGATTACTCAATCAAAAGTCATTGGAAACATACACTTACCTAAAACCATGACCAATAAAGCCGCCACCAGCAGCAGCAGAAACAAAAAAATAGAAATATATGGAAGTAAATCATACTTTAGAATGGGACTTTGAGGAATGAGTTCAGTCAGAGTAGATGTACCAGAATATGAACAAACCACCTGCTTTATTGTATATGGGTTTACCTCAATGACTCTTTCTGATGAGACATATATGCTCTTGCAATGGAACAAAGTGTAAACTTTTCAAGATTTCTCTTTCAATAAGCGAACAATCCCAAACATGTGTTCACTGCGTAATCGTACCACTTGCCGAATGTTCTAGAGGGGAAGATGAAATTATCACTAATCTATGGATCATAAACAGGCAGGTTCAAAAAGTTCTAAAGCATCATATCAGTGCCCTCCTTCCTTTCAGTCTGATGAATAAGTCTCATAGAGTGATTAGGATCACGATAAAAACAATTCTCTTTGATCCAAAAAATGAAAGGAGATTGAAAAGTGAAGTGATCTGCGAGATAACAAGTGAGTACAGACAAAATAAGTACATTTTTTTTCTAGCGGAGAAGTCTAAAGCATAAAGCCATGAACGGAACATGATTTTTTTCCCTTGCCATGCTCGAAACTATAATTCAATAGAATAGTGAACAAGAGATAGGAAGGTCATGCACCCTTGCATCTTCTAAATTCCTTCATCAGCTGCTGGGGAAAACCCTTCTCGCAATACGAAACTCAGACATAACGAAATGATGAAGGGGGAAAACTCAAAGATGCAGGTACTCCTCTGAATTGTTTATCTACAATAAAGGGAAACCCGCAACAAGCATATCCTGAAACTCAAAACAATGTAAATGTCTGCTCACTTAATTGTGCCTTCCCATCCTGGTGAAAGGCTTGTGTTTGGACCCCCGAATCGGTAAAGCGAACATTAAACAAGCATAATTTAATATCACAAATTATGGGAAAGAAGTTATGGTCAATCCTACTATCAGAAAAGATGGATACCTCTTTTTGGATCAGTGAGTCGAATGAGAAGAAAAGCTACCAAATCAACAAGAGAGGTCAAACTCCAATTGAGTAAAGCAGCTGCAAGAGGAGAGGAGATAAAGCACTCATTATCTCAATTTGAAATCATGTTTATGCAGTATCTATGTGTTTAGATGACACATTCAAAAAAGAATGCAGCAGCAATTGTGAAAATTAGAATTCACTTGAATGTAGGAGATTTATTCATATATTGTACTATCTCATTGGAACTAACACAATTCAAGGTCAGTGACTTGGGTAGGGCTTGGGTATGTATCTAAATGTCAGATTCATCTAATTTCCACGTCCAAGACACAGGGATGCAGATAACTTTTACTATAATTATTTTATTTTCTAAGGTAAAAGGTGTTAACAAGACGTCAAGGAGGCACGGAACATTTCGTGCATATTATAATAGTTGGTTGAATTAGTAAATATGCTTCTAAGGAGAATGTCCAA
>BRYE01000013.1:20210000-20212500 GCA_030159115.1 Actinidia arguta var. hypoleuca | reverse complement strand
TGGAAAATGCTTAAAACCTAATTTTTTCGGTTTTAATTTGTTTGCCTATTATGTGAAATTGTAAAAATAAATTGCAATAAAGTCAAAGGAAGTCACACTTTTACATGCACACTTTTACGAATACATGCAGTTTCGGACACACTGTCAGGTACACAATTCTAACAACAACCGCTCTCACACGAGGTGAGTATCATATTTTATGGGTCTCATTGTGTTAGAGTGGTTTGCGATTGGAATTGTATACCATTGTGGGACCCATACACCTCATGGGAGAGGGATTGTGGTTGCAGTTGTATATCGAGTACCTTTTATTTTTGCTAACATAACTTTCAAATATGACTTTACAATTCAAGGATGGATGGGGGTGGCGATCGAGCCCTCCAAAATTCAAAAAAAATAAAATTATATTATACTAAAATTTTGAAAATAATATTAAAATTACAAGGATTTGCATCCCAAAATTATAATAATTTGCACTCTTAGTTTTAGAATATATACATATATATATATATATATATGCTTTTGCACCCACAAATTTATAACCCGGAGTCCGTACTTGCTTTACATATTTGACAACCTTTTCTTCTTCCCACAATCACTCAAGACCCGTGGGCTTGGAAACGTGATAGTAGTTTCTGGAATTGAAGAAAGTTCTCATGAACTTCAAATATTGAGGTGGTTAAAACTTTTACTAAAGGTGATAGTAATGGTTTTTGATAAAATAAAAATAAAAAAAAAAAATCTTGGGGCCAACAATGTCCGATTCATTTAGAAATATCTATGTTCGATTCATAAACGTGTCAACAAATATAACTCACAACAATGCTGTGAATCAAGACGGTTTTATCCAAATTCCCTCTTTTATTGTGTTTTTACTGATTTAAGAAAGTTTGTTAGCCGTTCAAATTTAAATTTTCTCTTGTATTGTGTGCTTGTGAATGTCCTTGCGTTCTAGCTTCATTCCGTATATATGTATTTTTCTGCATCACTTTTTTGTTAGAATCTAAAGTAAAACTATATATAGACTATTCTTTGACTACAAAATTAGCAAAACACATCATTAAAATGAGAGAACCCACAAAAAATAAACGGACATATATAGGTTAAGAATTGTAATCTTTGCCCAATTTGGATCTAATGCTAATAACTTTTCAATGCTTTAGTCCCAAGTGCCCAATCATACACCCTCGTGGTGTCAAGTCCCACTTCAAGGGGCAAGAAACGTTCTCTTCCTTCAAAATAGCAATTTGGCATATACTCCATGGATGCCTCATAGGCTGTGTTTGGATTAAAAATTTGATAAAAAAAAATAATTTAGCAGTTCATATTTATCTAATGCATTTAAATCAATGGACCCCACTATATTATTCTATCTGATTCAATTTGTTGAGTACAATTATGTTTATCCAGAATGAATTTTACCTTCCTTCTTATTTCAAATACATGGGCTTAGCATGAAATAGTAAAGTGAGTCATATTTAAAGTGGTGAAGCCCATATATTTGGACCAATTAAAAAATGGGTAATGTTCACCTACTTTATTAGGTAAATGAATATAATTACACTCTAATTTATTTGTCCATTTTTTATTTTTTATTATAATTGTCTATTTTAAAAAGTCAACAAAATAGTGTATACTTCTCTCTTTTATCCATTCACTTTTGAATTGATGTGACACGTTATTTTTTTACTTTTAGAAAAAAATTAAATTGTTGAAGGTTAATTTTGAAAAGTTAAAAGTTATAAAGGGTGACTTAAAGCACTAATTTAATGAATCTGAAATAAGATAATATTCACCCGAAAAAAAAATATTTTATTTAAAAAAATGGCAATTTAAATTAAATTTAAAAACTGGAAAAGTGGCAATTTAATATAATTTGTACGATAAAGTTATTGCACTTTTTGCCATTTTCATTCTAAATAAATGTATTTTTTATTTTATTTTTTTATTTCTTACATTTTCCATCACTTTAATTTGGGTAAATCAAACATTAGTCAAAGAGGTGCTCTTAACTTTTCTCACGAGGAAAGGGCATTTTTGTCATTTCGCATTCCAACTAGGCAAACAAGGTGGATGGCGTGGATGACGCCTAGGATGCCAGGTGTAGGGCCCTCACGGAGGGCCGGTAAACAATTGCGGTCGTTGATTCGTTAGTGCGAGTGGGGATCCACGTGTCAGACTACTGTTGGCTAGTAAACAAAAGGCAGGGAAAGGTCTGTGGGACCCAATATAAAAGGAGGGGGTAGCGCACTGTGCACATGCGCATCGGACGATACCCTTCGCCGCCACCACTACAAACAACAATACGGACGACCCGCTCATGATTAGGAGCCGGCTTAAAGTTACACCACTCTCTCTACTCTGGCTTTGGATTCATTTTACAAATTCACGATGATTCAAATCGTTCATATTGAATTGCATATTATAATATAAGCGATTCATTTTGAATGATTCACTCTCTTTACTCGATTTTGAAGGCATAAAAATATTTATATTATAA
>BRYE01000013.1:20190000-20192500 GCA_030159115.1 Actinidia arguta var. hypoleuca | reverse complement strand
TGTGTATTAACCCAGAACCTCAAGGATAGTTAGTGTAAAATGGGAGAAATTTGTTATAAGTTTCAAACTTCAGGGGAGGTCACTATTATTTTTCAAACATCAGGATACTTTGTATATTAACCCTATACCTTAGGGGTGGTTAGTGTAATTCACCCAAAAAAAATCATATTTTGTGTTTGTTATACAATTTCTTAACAAATATATAAACTATCTCTCTTGTACTACGCTCGAATTTCGAATTTGGTAAAAAAAAAAAAAAGATAATAATAAAAAAGGTAGACCATTTATTCATTTGGAATCATTGAACCATCTATTTTTTTTTTCATTTTTAGTTTCATTTTATTTTTCCTTAACAAATCTTTCATCCAAACACAACCTTAGTATAAAAAGGAAATCAAAGTTTGATAGTAACGAGTCACAACGTAATTCCATTAGTGGAGTATTTCAAGAAAGATAAAAAGAAATAATCTCTTACTAAAATAGCTAATCCTCTTGTCTTATTTAAGCTTAGTTATAGATATGGTACATCAGAACAAATTGGATAATACTAAACCACAACATTGTGGAAATTAACGACATTAACAACATTTTCCACGTGCATATGTTAGCCCTTTGGATAGTTTTTTTTGTTTAGCTTTATATAGCTGATTCCATTTTTGAGGGGTTTTTTTTAGTAATTTTTATTTATCGTTATCAAAATTTTGTATTTTTTTTATTATTCTTGATGAGAGGAGTCCAAATATACATTTTTTTTAATTAATTTAAAAAAAGCCCAAATAAACCATGCAAAGTTATTTATTTTCGTTTTTAATGTATTTTTAAAATTATAATTTTTTATTTATTTTTGGACTCATCTCAATGTATTGCAAAAGTGAACCTAACTTCTGAGTTTTTTTTGTTTTTTAACTCTTTTTTAAAAATATTGCAGAAAATAACACAATTGAAAAAATATTTAAAGAAATAACACAATTGGGAGAGTTGCTAACGAAATGGCGAGTCGCGAGTCGCCAGTGACATTGGCGACTTGGTTAAAAAATTGGTCAAGGCTGTTTTTTTTCCAGCCATTCAACTCTCTACCACAAATAATCATAATCCAACAATTCACAAAATCATAAATTGGCTTAACACATTTAATAATTAAACATTGAAAATAACATAATTAAAAAATCAATACATAATTAAACGTAATGAAAGATCACATAATATTTTATTAAATTTAAACTAAAAATATATTTTTAACAACATCTATCAATCTCACCATCTCGTAGAGTGGCTAGGGGCGCTCGTGAAGGGGTCTCCACCACCCCAACTAGAGGATAGTCCTACAACGCTATCATTGTCCCAACTTTTAGATGAGCTTGGAATGCTCATGGAAGGACGTGCATCCCTAACTATATGTCCCCGTTCTCGAAAGGCGATCTCATCGTCTGCTAAAGCTGCATTGAGATGCTCAGTCTCACCAACTTCTTGTAGTCCATGACAGCACAATCGAGTGTATTGTTGGCCATGGCACGTCCCATCTCATCGACTCTTTCGCGGAACATGACTGTTGCTTTAAGAGCCTCCTATAATTAATAATAAACCTAATATATAGGGAAAAAATTAAGCACTAAGTAGGTGTAATATATATAAAAAAAATATGTGAACAACTTGGTTGATGGGGTTCGTAAATCAGATGATTACATGGACGTGTCGTAAAACATGATGAAGTAGGTGTATCTACATAATCTGGGATGTGCTGTGATAAGCCAAATTGCCAAATTACCAATTAGGGAAATGCATATCGACGATGTCAAAGCAAGGGGGGGGGGGGGGGATACGTGCTAACCACAAATTAGAGCATGCTTGTGAAGATACTATTATTAAATCATCGGTGTATGGCATCCATATGACCTGATCAAAACAAAAAAATATATATATTAGATTAGAATTTTTTCTTAAATAAAAAAATACGTGCCTAAACACAAAAATAGAAATAAAGTGGTTATCCATACCTAATGAGGTTGCTGCACATCTAACTCATCCCAATAAAACTCGTGGACTTGGGGTAGGATTTAAAGTGAAATGTTTAGCCCCACACCATTTGGGTTACCAAGCCACAAAATTAGTATAATTTTTGCAAGTTAGTTATATAACTAATGATATTTTGCAAAATTATTAGATTATCATTATTATCGAGCTCCTATGGAGAGTAACATCTGCATGTTTGCATCGAATGCATTGTTATCCCAGCTCTCAGTACGTTCGATATGTAAATGCTCCCACGCCCATAGCTATGTATATTTAAATGTACAGTTCTAGGTTACTATTTATAAGAGAATTGATAGTAACAAGCAAATAAAAATGATTAATGTACAATATTTACAATACTGAATACCTGAAGAAATAATAAACATCCAGATATTTATCTCTTTGTCTTCATACATGCTTTATATAACTGCCGGTATAGGTATGCAAGCATGGCCCCACCCCAACTATAGGTACGAATGGCCCAAAAGTC
>BRYE01000013.1:20112500-20115000 GCA_030159115.1 Actinidia arguta var. hypoleuca | reverse complement strand
ATAACAAAAGAAAAAAAGGTAAAAAACAGACGAAAAAGAAAAAACAGGAGAAATGAAAAAAAAAAAAAAAAAAGCAGGAAAAAGGAAGAAAAGAGATAAAAAAAAAAAACGATTAAAAAAGGATACCAAAAAATTGGAAGGAAATAAAAACAGAAGAAAAAGAAAAAAAATGTAAAACGTGTAAAAAAAAAGAAAAAAAGTGAAAAAAAGAATAATGAAAAAAACAAAAATAACTTTGAAAAAAAAAGAAGAAGAAAAGAAAGTAAAAAAAAATTAAGAAATTAAAAAAAAAAAATATTGAAAACCAGCAAGAAAAAAAATAGAAGATAACAAAATATAAATAGATAAAAACAGGAAGAAAAAAAAAGCATTAAAAAATTAAAAACAGAGAAAACATAGAAAATGTATATATAAAAAATTAAAACAGAAACAAAACAGAAAAAATGAAGGAAAAAAAGAAAAAGCAGAAAAAAATAAAAAGGGAAAAAGGGACAAAAAATAACAAAAAATATATATACAAACAGAAGAAGAAGGAGATTAGAAAAACAGAATAAAAAGGAGTTAAAAAATTAAAAATAGAAAGAAAAACATAAAAAAAGAAAAAGAAAAAAAGAGAAGATAATAAAATATATATAAATATAAACAGAAAAATAGATAAAAATAGGGGGAAACAGGAAAAAAGAAAAAACTTAAAAACAAGAAGAAAAAAAGTAGATCAAAATAAAAAAAGGAAAAAGAAAAACAGAAATAAGGGATAAAAACATGAAGAAAAAAAAAAGTAGATAAAAAGAAAAAAAAAAACAAGCAACTTTTTTTTAAAAAAACAGAAAAACAGAAAAAGGAAAAAAATGTGGATAACAAAAAAAACTTTAAAAAAAAGGAAAAGAAAAACTGAAAAAATTGCAAAAAACAGAAAAAGTAGATAAGGAAAAAAAAATAAAAATAGTAAAAACAGATAAAAAAAGTTGGTAAAAATAAAAATTATAAAAACAGAGAATAAAAAACAGGTAAACAAGGAAAACGGGCAAAAAACAGAAAACTAAAGAAATGAAAAAATGACAAAAAGAAAATAAAAATAAAAAACAGATAACAAAAGAAAAAAGTAGTAAAAAACAAAAGACAAAAGCAGTAAAAAACAAAAGAAAAGAATAAAAAATGATTTAAATAGAAAATAATAATAAAATCAGGGAAAAAAGGAAAACAGGCAAACAAACAAAAAAAGTAAAAACAATGAAAAAAAAGAGATAAAAATAGTAAAAACAATGAAAAACAGAAAAAAATAGATAAAGCACGAAAAAAATAGAAAGAGAAAAAAACAAGTAGATAACAAAAAAACTGAAAAAAGGGACAAAATAAAAAAAGGGTAAAAATGGATTAAAAAAAGAGAAAAAAAACTATAAAAAAAGAAAAACAGAAAAGAGATAAAAACATGAAAAAAAAAAAAAGAGGATAAAAATAGATAAAAAGAAAAAAAAGTAGATAAAAAGAAAAAATTAAAAACAAGCAAAAAAAACAGAAAAAAATATAGAAAAAGAGAAAAATGGAAAAAGGAAAAAGAAAAAAGAAAAACCGAAAAATTTGCATAAAACATAAAAAGTAGATAAAAAAGCAAAATAAAATTATAAAAACAGAGAATAAAAAACAGGTAAACAAGGAAAACAGGATTAAAAAGGGGGGGAAATAGACAAAAAGAAAAGAAAACATAAAAAAATAGATAAAAAACAAGAAAACAGAAGAAAAAAAACTGTGAAAAAAAAAAGCAGAAAAAGAGATAAGAACATGAAAAACATGAAAAAGAGATAAAAACATGAAAAATAATATAAAAATAGATTAATAGTGAAAAAAATGAAGGAATAAAAAGAAGATAACAAAAAAAAAAGCAAAAAACAGAAAAAAAGAAAAAGGGAACAAAAAATAAAGTAGATAACAAAAAATATAAATAAACAGAAAAAAATAGATAAAAACATAAAAGGAAGAAAAAAACAGGAAAAAAAACAGTTTAGAAATTAAAAAATAAAAAAAATTACTAAAAAGAAAAATTAAATTAAAAATAAAAAAAAAGTTGATAAAAACAGAAGAAAAAAAGAAATAACACAAGCAAAAAAAAAAAAAACAGAATAGAAAGAAAAAAAAAGAAAAAAACAGAAGAAAAAAAAAAGATAACAAAAGAAAAAACAGTAAAAACAGAAGAAAAAGAAAGATAAAAAGAAAAAAAATGAAAACAGGTAAAAAAAATTTAAAAGGAGAAAAAAAAAAAAGAGAAAAAACGAAAAACGAAAAAGAGTAGATAACAAAGAAAAAAGAAATAAAAGTAAAAACAGGGAATAAAAAAAAGAAAAAATTAAAACAGGTAAAAAAACAGAAGAAAAAAAGAGTACATAAAAAAGAAAATAAAAACAGGCAAGAAAAGGGGATAAAAATATATAAAAAAGGGGGGGGGGGGGGGAGAAGAAGATAAAAGCAAGAAAAAAAAAAACAGAAGAAAAGAGATAAAAAGGAT
>BRYE01000013.1:20090000-20107500 GCA_030159115.1 Actinidia arguta var. hypoleuca | reverse complement strand
AAATTAAAAAAGCAGAAAAAAGGGATAAAAAGAAAGAAAAAAGGATAACAAAAAATGGAAGGAAAAAAAGTAGATAAAAAGATAAAATAAAAAAAAAGGAAAACAAGCAAAAAAAATAGAGAAAAGGAGAAAAAAAAACAGAAAAAAACTGTGAATAAAAAAAGAAGAAAAGAAAGTAAAAAACGGTTAAGAAATTAAAAAAAATTAAAAACAGCAAGAATAAAAATAGAAGATAACAATATATATATATATATATATATATATATATATATATAGAGAGAGAGAGAGAGAGAGAGAGAGAGAGAGAGAGAGACAGAGATAGAGAGAAACAGGAAAAAAAAACGTTAAAAAATTAATATCGGGGAAAATGTAGATAAAAACATTTAAAAAATTAGAACATAAACAAAAAAGAAAAAAGGAGGGGAAAAAAGAAAAAATATATATACAAACATAAGAAAAACAGAATAAAAAGGAGTTAAAAAATTAAAAATAGAAATAAAAAAAAAAGTACAAAAAAAGGGAGAAAAACAAGAGAAAAGAAAAGAATAACGGAGAAAAAAATTAATAATAGAAAATAATAAAAGCAAAAAGAGAAGATAATAAAAAATATATATAAATATAAACAGAAAAAAAGAGAGAAAAATAGGGGGAAAAACAGGGGAAAGTAAATAAAAATAGAAGAAACAAAGAAGAACATAATATATATCTAGAAAAAATAGAGAAAAACACTAAAAAAAAAAGTAAAAAAAAATAGTTCAGAAAAGTAAAAAAAAAGTTCAGAAATTTTTTAAAAAAAGACGAAAAATAAAAACGAAAAAAAAGAAGATATATATATTAGAAAAAATCAATAAAAAGACAGTAAGAAAAAAGAGAAACAGATAAAATAAAAAAACAGGAAACGAAATTAAAAAAAGAATACGAGAAAAAAGTAGACAAAAACCTAAAAAATAAAATAAAAAGATAACAAAAATACATATTTATATATAAACATAAAAAATAAATTAAAAACAGAAAAAAGAAGAAAAACGAAATTGAAAATTAAAAGGGATACCAAAATATGAAAACAGCAAAAACCAAAAGAAAAAGACAAAAAAGGAAATAAAAATTAAAAAAATAAAAATAAAAACAGGGAAAAAAGAAGAGAAAAGGCAAAAAAAATAGAGAAAAGGAGGAAAAAAGTTTTTTAAAAAAAGCTGAAAAAATAGGGAAAAAGTATTAAAAAAACTGAAAAGAAAAAGAAAAAATAGAAAAAAAGAAAAAGAAAATTATAAACTGAAAAAAAAGTTAAAGTAGATAAAACGTAAAAAAGTAGATAAAAAAATAAGATAACAAAAAATATATATCTATATATAACCATAAAAAATAAATAAGAAATAAAAAAATGAAAAAATGAAGAAAAAGAAAAATGAAATGAAAAATTAAAAACGGATAAAAAAATATGAAAACAATTAAAAAACAAAAGAACAAGATAAAAAGGAG
Source organism: Actinidia arguta var. hypoleuca (assembly GCA_030159115.1). Taxonomy (NCBI): domain Eukaryota; kingdom Viridiplantae; phylum Streptophyta; class Magnoliopsida; order Ericales; family Actinidiaceae; genus Actinidia; species Actinidia arguta. The sequence goes on along the minus strand of BRYE01000013.1, from coordinate 20,106,021 downwards.
ATAAAAAGAAAAAAAATAAATTAAAACAAGGAAAAAAGAAGAGAAAATAGAAATTAAAAATACGAAAACAGATAACAACAGAATCAAAACAGTAAAAAACAAAAGAAAAAGAAGAAAAATGATTTAAGAAGTAAAAAGAAAATAATAATAAAAAGAGGCAAAAGATCAAAAGAAAAAGGAGAAAAAATAGAGAAAACAAATCTAAGCAAGCAAGCAATACAAAAAACAGAGATAAAAACAGTTATAAATTACAAAAATAAAAAAGTAAAAACAACGTAAAACAGAAAAAATTTGGAAAAAGGAAAAAAAAAAAGTAGATAACAATAAAACTGTGAAAAAAGGGGGAAAATAAAAAAAATAGATAAAAATAAAATAAGAAAACAAAAACAAAAACTATAAAAAAAAAAAGGAAAAAAGAAAAAAGAGATATAAACATGAAAAAAAACAGGATAAAAAGAAAAAAACGAAAAAGGGAAAAAGGAGATAAAAATAAAAAACGAATAAAAGAAAAGAAAAAATAGAGAAAAAAGTAGATAACAAAAAAAAGATATAAAAGTAGTTAATAAGAGTAAAAGAAGAAAAAGAAAAACACAAAAAAGGGGAAAAAAACAAGAAAAAAGTCTACAAAAACCGGGAAAACAGGAGAAAAGAAAAAGAAAAGGAAGAAAAAATAGAAAAAGTAAAAATAAAATAAAATAGAGAAAAAGGAAAAAGAAAAAAGAGTAGATAACGAAGAAAAAAGAAAAGAAAAGTTAAAATAGGGAATAAAAGAAAGAAAAAAAATTAAAACAGGGAAGTAAGAAAGGCACAAAAAATAGAAAAAAAAAAGGAAAACGAAATTAAAAAAAATAATAATAAATAAAGTAGATAAAACGGAAAAAAGTAGATTAAAATAGAAAACAAAAAATAAAAAGTTAACAAAAAATATCTATCTATCTATATATTACATAAAAAAAATAAGAACAGAAAATAGAAGAAAGAAAATGAAAAGAAAATGAAGAAAAAGAAAAAGAAAATTAAAAATAAATAAAAAAGGGATAACAAATTATAAAAACAATAAAAAAAAAAGGGAAAAAGGAGATAAAAATAAAAAACGAATAAAAGAAAAGAAAAAAAAGTAGATTACAAAAAAAAGATATAAAAGTAGTTAATAAGAGTAAAAGAAGGAAAAGAAAAATATTAAAAAGGGGAAAAAAAAAAAAAAGTCTACAAAAACCCGAAAAACAGGAAAAAAGAAAAAGAAAAGGAAGAAAAAATTGAAAAAATAAAAATAAAATAAAATACTTTAAAAAAATAAAGTAGATAAAACGAAAAAAATGAAACAATAGAAAAAGTAGATAAAAAAAAGACTAAAAAGCAGGGAATAAAAAAAAATTAAAAAGTAGATAAAAAGAAAAAGACTAAAAACAGGGAATAAAAAAAAGGGTAACAAAGGAAAACAGACAAAAAGCAGGAAAAAAAATAGAGAAAAAGAGAAAAAAGGGAAGAAAAAAAAAAAGATAACTATATTGACAAAAAAAATAGAGAAAAGATAAAAAAATTGACAAAAAAGATATAAAAAAAAAATTAGACAAAACATGAAACAAATAGAGAAAAGGAGGGAAAAAGATAATGTAGATAAAACGGAAGAAAATGAAAAAACAGAAAAAAGTAGATAAAAAAGAAAGACTAAAAAACAAGAAAAAATAGAAACAAGGAAAAAGGAAGATAATATATATATATATATATATATATATATATATATATATATATATATAATTAATAAAAAATAGATAAAGAGGAAGAAGAAAAAAAATTCAGAAATGAAAAAATGAAAAAAAGAAGAAAAAATAAAAAATAGAGCAAATAAGCGATGAAAAACAGTAAAGAATTAGAATAAAAAAAACAGTTAAAACAATGAAAAACAGGGGGAAAAATAGATAAAACATGAAAAAAATAGATAACAAAAAAACTATGAGAAATGGGGAAAATTAAAAAACAAGATAAAAATAGATTAAAAAAAACAGGAACAAAACCTATAAAAATAGAAAAAATAAAAAAATAGAAAATAAAAAAGGGATAAAAACGTGAAAAAATAGGATAAAAATAGATAAAAGGGGAAAAAAGATAACAAAAAACATGATAAAAAGAGAGAGAAAAAAAGTAGATAAAAAGAACAAATGAAAATAGGCCAAAAATATTTTTTGAAAAAAAGAAAAATATAGAAAAAGACAAAAATGGAAAAATGAAAAAAAAAAGTAGATAAAAAAAAACAAAATAAAAATATTAAAAACAGATAAAAAAAAGTTGATAAAAAGAAAAAAAACTATAAAAACATAGAATAAAAATCAGGTAAACAAGGAAAACAGGAAGAAAAAAAAAGAGAGGAAAAAATAGATAAAAAGAAAATAAAAAATAAAAAATAGATAAAAAGAAAAAAGAAACAGAAAACAGAAAAAAACTATGAAAAAAGAAAAAAGAAAAACAGAACAAAGAGATAAAAACATGTAAAAACAGGATTAAATAGATAAAAATAGAAAAAAGGAAAACAAAACAAAAAGGATAAAAATAGAGAAATAGAGAAAAAAGAATAAAAATAGATAAAAAGAAAAAATGAAAACAGGCACACAAAAAAAGAAACAATATAGAAAAATAGAAAAAGGAAAAAGGAATAAAAAAGAGTAGACAACAAAAAAAACTGTTAAAAAAAAACAGAAAAGCAGAAAAAATTGCAAAAAACAGAAAAAGTAGATAAAATAAAATAAAAATTGTAAAAACAGATAAAATAGTTGATAAAAAGAATAAACTATAAAAAAAGAGAATAAAAAACTGGTAAACAAGGAAAACAGAAAAAAAAGATGATAACAAGAATATATATATAAACAGAAAAAAGAGATAAAAACAGGAAAAAAAAAAGGAGATAAAATATAAAAGGGGCTGGGGGGGAAGAAGAAGATAAAAGCAGAAAAAATAATAAAAAAGAGATAAAAACAGGATAAAATAGTAAACAAAAAAAACAAATAAAAAAGTTGATAAAAAGAAAAGAGAATAAAAACATGGAATAAAAAAAAATAGACCACAGGGGATTTGTAAAGTGCTAATAAACTTCTAAGTTGTAAGTTATCTTTTAGTGGTGGGCCTAGAAAGTGGGAAACGACCACAGGGGATTTGTAAAGATAAAAAGAAAATAAAAAATAAAAAATAGATAAAAAGAAAACAGAAAAAAAACTATGAAAAAAGAAAAAAGAAAAAAGAAAAAAGAAAAAAGAAAAACAGAACAAAGATATAAAAACATGTAAAAACAGGATTAAATAGATAAAAATAGAAAAAAGGAAAACAAAACAAAAAGGATAAAAATAGAGAAAAAGAGAAAAAAGAATAAAAATAGATAAAAAGAAAAAATGAAAACAGGCACACAAAAAAGAAACAATATAGAAAAATGGAAAAAGGAAAAAGGAAAAAGGAAAAAAAAAGAGTAGATAACAAAAAAAACTGTGAAAAAAAACAGAAAAACAGAAAAAAAAATGCAAAAAACAGAAAAAGTAGATAAAATAAAAATTGTAAAAACAGATAAAATAGTTGATAAAAAGAAAAAAAACTATAAAAACAGATAGTAAAAAACTGGTAAACAAGGAAAACAGGAAAAAAAAAACAGGAAAAAATCGATGAAAAGAAAAGAAAACAGAAAAAAAAACTATGAACAAAGAAAAAAGAAAAAAGAGATAAAAACATGAAAAAAAAACAGGATAAAATAGATGAAAAAGAAAAAAGAAAAAAGAAAAAAGAAAAAAGAAAAAAGAAAAAAGAAAAAAGAAAAAAGAAAAGATAAAAACAGATAAATAGAGAAAAAAGGAATCAGAAAAAAGAAGATAACAAAAAAGGCAAAAAACAGAAAAAAAATGATAAAAAAGGGAAAAGGGCAAAAAAAAGAAAATAACAAAAAATATATATAAACAGAAAAAATAGATAAAAACAGCAGAAGAAGAAGAAGAAGAAGAAGAAGAAGAAGAAAACAGAAGAAAAAAATGAAAACCGGCAAAAAGGGAAAACAGGCAAGAGAGAGAGAGAGAGAAGAGACAAAAAAAAGGAAAAAGAGTAGATAACAAAGAAAAAATAAAATAGGGAATACATTTTTTTTTAAAAATTAAACACAGGCAAATAACAGAAAAAAGAGAGAAAAAGAGAAAAAATAAAAAAAAGTAGATATTAAAGAAAAAATAAAATAAAAACAGGGAATAAAAAACAGGAAAAAAATACATGAAAAGAGAAAAAAGGAAAACAGAAAAAAAAAAAGATGATAACAAGAATATATATATAAACAGAAAAAAGAGATAAAAACAGGGAAAAAAAGAGATAAAATATAAAAAGGGGGTGGGGGGGAAGAAGAAGATAAAAACAGAAAAAAAAAAAAAGAGATAAAAACAGGATAAAATAGTAAAAAAAAAAAACAAATAAAAAAGTTGATAAAACGAAAAAAGAATAAAAACATGGAATAATAAAAAAAAAAGACCACAGGGGATTTGTAAAGTGCTAATAAACTTCTAAGTTGTAAGTTATCCTTTAGTGGTGGGCCTAGAAAGTGGGACACGACCACAGAGGATTTGTAAAGTACATCCTCAAAACGGGCTTAGAGTGGTAGTGACCGCACCCCAGCGAGGGCATAGTAGCAATAATTCGATGCCCCAAAATTAAAAGAAGATAACATGAAATATATTTATATATATAAAAAAAAAAGTAAAAAACAGTTAAGACATGAAAAAATAGAAAAAAAAGGAAAAAAAAAAAAAAAAGGCTAGCAAAGAAAAACAGTTCAAAATTGAAAAAAGGAAAAAAAAGGGAAAAACAGGAGAAAAGAAAAAGGAAAAGAAAAAAAAATTAAAAACAGAAAAAAAGGAAAAAAAGGGGGAAAAAGAGAAGATAACAATTATAATCATAAAAAATAGATTAAAAAGGAAAAAAGAAATAAAAACAGTTAAAAAATTAAAAAAAAAAATTAATTTTTTTAATTTTAAAAAATAAAAACAGAGAGAGGTGGTGGATCTGCGGCATCCGCCACCACCACCACCTCTCTCTCTCTCTCTCTCTCTCTGTGTTTGTTCAAGCAGACGCTACACGGAAACAATTTGACTTGGAGCAGTGAGTGTTTATAGACAACGGAAAGTGCTGTTGATCTAGCTGATAGGCTTTGACCTATGAATTTCTAATGTCTTTAGGCAACAGAAAGTGCCATGTAACATAGACTTTGAATAACTTGAATGTTTCAAGCGTTATCTATACATACACGCACACACTTATATCATACATTATATTAAAAAACTATTATAATAGTAGATAAGGTCTGGTATGGTAAAACTATATACTCCCTTTAGGGAAAAAAAGGAAAACATGCAAAAAAGAAGGGAATGAAATAGATGATAAGAGAAAGAAGAAAAAAGAAAAAAGAAAAAGGAAAAAAAAAAGAGAGAAGAAATAGATAAAATCATTAAAAAAACAGTTCAAAAATTTTTAAAAAAAGAAAAAAAAATAATAAAACAAAGAAAACAGGGAATAATAAAAAGGAAAGAATAGATAAAAACAAGGAAAAAACAGGAGAAAAGAAAAAGAAAAAGGGGAAAAAGAAAAAATAGAGAAAAAGGGAAAATAGCAATATACACAGAAAAAATAGATTAAAAATGGGAAAAAAATAAAAAACGGGTAAAAGGAGAAGAAAAAAAAGTAGATAAAAACAGGGAAAAAACAAAAGAAAAGAAAAAAAGAAAATATAAATATAAATATCAAGATAGATAAAAAAAAAAAAGATATCAATATATATATATATATATATATAATCAGAAAAAAAAAATAAAAAGCAGCAAAAAGAGAGAAAAAAAAAAGAAGATAACAAAAAATATTTATATAAAATGAAAAAATAGATTAAAAGAAACAGGTAAAAATTTAAAACAAGAAAAAACAGAAAAACAGAAAAAATATGAAAAAAAAAGAAAAAAGAAAATGAAAGGAAAAAAAGAAGATAATAAAATATTTATATATAAACAGAAAAAAACGATAAAAACAGGAAAAGTAGATAAAATAAGAAAAAACAGGGAAAAAAATAAAAACAAGACCAAAAATAGAATAAAAAAATATATAAAGATATAAAAGAAAGAATGATAGACATAAAAATAAATAAATAAAACCAGTTCATAAATTAAAAAAAAAAAAAATTTAAAACAAAAAAATAGATAAATAGATAAAATATGGAAAATAAACAGAAAAAGAAGAAAGGGAAAAGAAAAGGAAATTAAATAAAAAAAGAAAAAGTAGATAAAAATAGGGGGAAGTAAAAAACATAAGAAAAAAATCATAAAAAAAAGCATCGCTACTTATCGGGGATTAAGGTATGATTTTAATATTACAACTGGCGCTTGAGGATTATACGAATAGCTGTATTTCAAAAATCATAACAAATTTTCCCAACGCCAACTTTAATCTTAAAATCATATCTTAATCCCAAGATCTTGACCCAACCTCTCAAAATTTTTGACCTGGAGATCCAAACATTCTGTCGCTTCAAATAGACGCACTCTTCTTCCTTCGGAGTCTTTTACTGTCTCTGTTAAATGGTAAATTTCAAAGACTATCACTCTCTTTGAATCAAACATTTTGAATTTCATGTTCTAATCCAAGGTTTATGGTATTGATGTTGCTATTTAAGATGATTTTGATTGAATGTTGAGATTAGGGTTAAGTAGCGATGTTTTTTTTATCAACTGTGGTTCATAGGGAAAGTAAAAATAAAAAAACAGAAAAAGTAGATAAAAAACAATAAAAAAAGGAAAATAGGCAAAAAAATAGGGGGGAAAAAAGATAAAAGGAAAAAGAAGAAAAAGAGTTAAAAAATTATAAAAAGGGGAAAAAAAAAAGAAGGTAACAAAGAAAAAAGGAAAAAAAAAAGAAAGAATATAAACAAGTAAAATAGATAAAAAAAAATCTAAAAAATAAGATAAAAATAGAAAAAAGATAACAAAAAAATTAAAACAGAAAAAATAGATTAATTTTTTTTTTAAAAAAAAGATAAAAATAGAAATAAAAAAAAACAGGTAAAAAAAAAATAGAAAGAGGTAATTAAAAACTGGAAAAAAAGATGATAACAAAGAAAAGATGTGTTATATATATATATATAAGGGGGGGAAAAGAAGAGAAATTTAAAAAAAAGGAAAAACGAAAAAAAAAGAAGAAAACAAAAAATTAAAAATTAAAAAAAAAGTAATAAAAAGAAAATTAAAAACAGAAAAAAACCTAAAAAAGAGATAAAAAAAAAAAGAAATAAAAAAGGAAAAGGATAAAAAAAAGTAAAACTAAAACATTTAAGAAAATTTAAAAAAAAATAAGAAACAGTAAAAAAATGAAAAAGTGAAGAAAAAAAGGCAATTAATAGATAGAAAAAAGGAAAAGGAAAAAAAAGAAGGTAACAAAGAAAAAAGGAAAAAAAAAAGAATATAAACAAGTAAAATAGATAAAAAAAATCTAAAAAATAAGATAAAAATAGAAAAAAGATAACAAAAAAATAAAAACAGAAAAATAGATTAATTTTTTTAAAAAAAAATAGATAAAAATAGAAACAAAAAAAAACAGGTAAACAAAAAAAGAAAGAAAGAAAGAGGTAATTAAAAACAGGAAAAAAAGATGATAACAAAGAAAAGATGTATATAAGGGGGGAAAAGAAGATAAATTTTAAAAAAAAGGAAAAACGAAAAAAAAAGAGGAAAAAAAAAATTAAAAATTAAAAAAAGTAATAAAAAGAAAAAGGAAATTAAAAACAGAAAAAAACCTAAAAAAGAGATAAAGAAAGAAGAAATAAAAAAGGAAAAGGGTAAAAAAAAGTAAAAATAAAACATTTAAGAAGTTTTAAAAAAAACGAGAAACATTAAAAAAATGAAAAAGTGAAGAAAAAAAGGAAATTAATAGATAGAAACAGGTAAAATGAAAAAAATAAATAAGAAAGAAAAAGGAAACTAAAAACAGGGAAAAAATAGAAAAAAACACTAATAAAAAGAAAAAAGAAAAAGGAACTTAAAAACCGAAAAAAATAAAAAAAAGAGATAAAAAAACAAATGAAAAATAGGGGAAAAATTAGACACCTATATACTTGCCAATGGGAAGAATTCAAATAAGAAAAAATGGGACATAAAAATAAACCAATTACTTACATGTGTATATATATATATATATATATATATATATATATATATATATATATATATATATAGAGAGAGAGAGAGAGAGAGAGAGAGAGAGGAAAAAAACCCGTTAAAAATTAAAAACAGGGGAAAAAGGCAAAAAAAAAAGAAGAAAATACAGAAAAAGAGATAAAAAGAGAAGAAGAAAAAAAAAGTAGATAACAAGAAACAGGAAAACAGAAATAAAAATAAAAAACAGTGAAAAGGAAAAAAAAACCCTTAAAAAAACTAACAAAATGTATATAAAAAGAGGAAAAAAAAGGAGAAAAGAAAAAGAAAAAGAAAAAAAAGGAGAAAATATAAAAACAGGGGGGGAAAGGCAAAAAAAAAGAAGAAAAAACAGAAAAAGAGAGAAAAAGAGAAGAAAAAAAAAAGTAGATAACAAGAAACGGAAAAACTGAAATAAAAATAGTTAAAAAATTAAAAACAGTGAAAAGAGAAAAAAAACCTTAAAAAAACTAACAAAATGTATATAAAAAAAGAGGGAAAAAAAAGGAGAAAAGAAAAGGGAGAAAAATAGAAAAAAGGAAAACGAAATTCAAAACCGAAAAATAAGATAAAGTATATATAAAAAGGGAAAAAAGAAGAAAAAAACATGAAAAATAATTAAAAATAGAAAACAAATCTAAGCATGCAATACACAAAATAGATAATAAAAAAAAAAGTAAAAAAATGAAAATAGAAAAAAGATATAAAAACATGAAAAATTAGAAAAAAAAAAGAATATAAAAATAAAAATTGGAAAAAAACAAAAAAAAAGGAAAAAAATGTAACAAAAAAAGATATATGTAATATATAAACATAAAAAAGAAGGAAAAAAATAAAAAAGTTCAAAATTGAAAAAATAAAAGAAATGACGAGAAAGAAAAAAGAAAAAAAAAGATAACAAAAGAAAAAAAGGTAAAAAAGAAAAGAAAAGAAAAATTAAAAAAAGCAGAAAAATAGAAAAAAAAAAAAAAAAAAGAGATAAAAAGTAGAAAAAGGATAACAAAAAAGTGGAAGGAAAAAAACAGAAGGAAAAAAAGCAGCTAAAAAGATAAAAGAAAAAAAATTAAAACATGCAAAATAAATAGAGAAAAAGAGAAAAAAAGACAGAAAAAACTGTGAATAAAAAAAGAAGAAAAGAAAGCAAAAACAGTTAAGAAATTAAAAAAAAAAATTAAAACAGCAAGAATAAAAATAGGAGATTACAAGAGAGAGAGAGAGAGAGAGAGAGAGAGAGAGAGAGAGGAAAAAAAAACGTTAACAAATTAAAAACAGGAAAAAAAGGCAAAAAAAAAAGAAGAAGAAACAGAAATAGAGAGAAAAAGAGAAGAAGAAAAAAAAAGTAGATAACAAGAAACAGGAAAACAGAAATAAAAATAAAAAACAGTGAAAAGGAAGAAAAAAAAACTTAAAAAAACTAACAAAATGTATATAAAAAGAGGGAAAAAAAAGGAGAAAATAAAAATAAAAAGAAAAGCAGAAAAAATAGAAAAAAGGGAACCGAAATTAAAAACCGAAAAATAAGATAAAGTATATAAAAAGGGAAAAAAGAAGAAAAAAACATGAAAAATAATTAAAAATAGAAAACAAATCTAAGCATGCAAATACACAAAATAGATAAAAAAAAAACCGTAAAAAAATGAAAATAGAAAAAAGATATAAAAACATGGAAGAATTAGAAGAAGAAAAATAATATAAAAATAAAAACAGGAAAAAAAACAAAAAAAAAAGGAAAAATATATAACAAAAAAAGATATATGTAATATATAAACATAAAAAAAGGAAAAAAATAAAAAAGGTTCAAAAATGAAAAAATAAAAAAAGTGACAAAAAAGAAAAACGAAATTAAAAATAAAGAATAAAAGAGATAACAAAAGATAAAAAAGGTAAAAAAGAAAAGAAAAGAAAAATAAAAAAAGCAGAAAAATAGAAAAAAAAAAGAAAAAAAGAGATAAAAAAGTAGAGAAAGGATAACAAAAAAATGGAAGGAAAAAAAACAGAAGGAAAAAAAGTAGATAAAAAGACAAAAGATAAAAAAGTAAAACATACAAAATAAATTGAGAAAAAGAGAAAAAAGACAGAAAAAAATTGTGAATAAAAAAAGAAGAAAAGAAAGTAAGAACAGTTAAGAAATTAAAACTGCAAGAATAAAAATAGGAGATAACAATATATATATATATATATATATATATATATATATATATATATATATATAGAGAGAGAGAGAGAGAGAGAGAGAAACAGGAAAAAAAACCGTTAAAAAATTAAAAACAGGAAAAAAAGGCAAAAAAAAAGAAGAAAAAACAGAAAAAGAGAGAAAAAGAGAAGAAAAAAAAAGTAGATAACAAGAAACAGGAAAACAGAAATAAAAATAAAAACAGTGAAAAGGGTAAAAAAAACTTAAAAAAACTAACAAAATGTATATAAAAAACAGGAAAAAAATAGGAGAATAGAAAAATAAAAAGAAAAGCAGAAAAAATAGAAAAAAGGGAACCGAAATTAAAAACCGAAAAATAAGATAAAGTATGAAAAAAACATGAAAAATAATTAAAAAATAGAAAACAAATCTAAGCATGCAAATACATAAAATAGATAAAAAAAAAACGTAAAAAAATGAAAATAGAAAAAAGATATAAAAACATGGAAAAATAGAAGAAAAATTAGAAAAAAAAAGAATATAAAAATAAAAACAGGAAAAACAACAACAACAAAAAAGGAAAAATATATAACAAAAAAAGATATATGTAATATATAAACATAAAAAAGAAGGAAAAAAAAAGTTCAAAAATGAAAAAATGAAAAAAATGACGAGAAAGAAAAACGAAATTAAAAATATAAAAAAAAAGAGATAACAAAAGAAAAAAAAGGTAAAAAAGAAAAGAAAAGAAAAATTAAAAAAGCAGAAAAATTGAAAAAAAGAGATAAAAAGTAGAACAAGGATAACAAAAAATGGAAGGAAAAAAAACAGAAGGAAAAAAAGTAGAGAAAAAGAGGAAAAAAAAAACAGAAAAAAACTGTGAATAAAAAAAGAAGAAAAGAAAGTAAAAAACAGTTAAGAAATTAAAAAAAACAATTAAAACAGCAAGAATAAAAATAGGAGATAACAATACACACACACACACACACACACACACACAGAAACTGGATAAAAAACTGTTAAAAAATTAAAAACAGGTAAAATGTAGATAAAAACATTTGAAAAATTAGAACAGAAACAAAAAAAAAGAAAAAAGGAAGGAAAGAAAAAGCAAAAGCAGAAAAATAGATAGATAGATAGATAAAACAGGTAAAAAAACATTAAAAAATAAAAAAGAGAGAAAACAAGGATAATATAGATGAAATCATTTAACAAATTAATACCGAAACAAAACAGAAAAATGGAGGGGAAAAAAGAACATATATATATATATATATATATATATATATATATATATATATATATATATATATATATAAGAAACAATTAACGGAGAAAAGAGGAGTTAAAATATTTTAAAAAAGGATAAAAACAGGAGAAAAGAAAAGAATAACGGAGAAAACAATTAATAATAGAAAATAATAAAAGGAAAAAGAGAAGATAATAAAAATATATATAAATATAAACAGAAAAAAAAGATAAAAATAGGGGGGAAAACAGGGGAAAGTAAATAAAAACAGGAAAAAAAAGAAGATAACAATATATATATATATATATATATATATATATATATAAAGAAAAATATATAAAAACACTAAAAAAAAAGTAAAAAAGGACAGTTCAGAAAAGTAAAAAAAATCAGATTTTTTTTAACAAAAGACGAAACATAAAAACGACAAAAAATGAAATATAAAAAACAGAAAACGAAATTAAAAAAAGAATACGAGAAAAAAGTAGATAAAAACATAAAAAAGAAAATAAAAAGATAACAAAGATACATATTTAAATAGAAACATAAAAAATAAATAAAAACCGAAAAACGAAGAAAAAAAAGTAAAATAAAAAGTTCCGAAACGAAAAAAATGAAAAAAAAAAAGAAGAAAAAGAAAAAAGAAATTAAAAATAAAAAGGGATACAAAAATATGAAAACAGAAAAAACAAAAGAACAAGAGAAAAAAGGAGATAAAAATAAAAACAAGGAAAAAAGGAGAGAAAATAAAAAAAAAATAGAAAAAAGGGGAAAAAAAGTAAAAAAAAAAACGGAAAAGGAAAAAGAAAAGGTAGAAAAAATACAAAAAAAAAGAAAAGAAAATTATAAATTGAAAAAAAAAAGTTAAAGTAGATAAAACGTTAAAAAATAGATAGAAATAGAAAAAAAAAAGATAACAAAAAATGAATATCTATATATAAACATAAAAAACAAATGAAAAAAATGAAAAAAAGAACAAAATAAAAAATAAAAAATAAAAAGGGGATAAAATTAAAAAACATGAACAAAAAGGAGAGAAAATGTAAAAAAAAAATAGAGAAAAAGAGAAGAAAAAAAAGTAAAAAAAAAAGGGTGAAAAAAGAGGGAAAAAGTATAAAAAAAAAACTGAAAAGGAAAAAGAAAAAGAAAAGGCAGAAAAAATAGAAAAAAAGAAAAAAAAATTATAAATTGAAAAAAAAAGTTAAAGTAGATAAAACGTAAGAAAATAGATAAAAAAACAAAAAAAATAAGATAAAAAAATTTATATATATATATATATATAAATATAAACACAAAAAATAAATAAGAAATAAAAAATGAAAAAAGAAGAAAAAGAAAAAAGAAATGAAAAATGAAAAATGAAAAATGAAAAATGAAAAATGAAAAATGAAAAATGAAAAATGAAAAATGAAAAATGAAAAATGAAAAAGGGATAAAAAAAATATGAAAAAAATAAAAAAACAAAAGAAAAGGATAAAAAGAAAAGAAAAAAGAAATTAAAACAGGGAAAAAATAAGAGAAAATAGAAATTAAAATAGAAAACAGATAACAAAAGAAACAAAACAGTAAAAAACTAAAAAAAAAATGGAAGAAAATGATTTAAGTAGAAAAAAGAAAATAATAGAGACAAAAACAGGCAAAAATTACAAAAATAAAAAAAGTAAAAACAATGTAAAACAGAAAAAAACAGGAAAAGGGAAAAAGGAAAAAGGAAAAAGGAAAAAGGAAAAAAAAAAAGTAGATAACAATAAAACTGCGAAAAAAGGGGGAAAAACAGGATAAAAAAATAGAAAAATAATAACAAGAGATAAAAACAGAATAAAAAGAGAAAAAGGGGAAGAAAAAAAAAGATAACAAAAAACAGGATAGATAAAAATAAAAAATAAAAACAGGCAAAACAAATTAATAAAAGAGAAAAAATACAGAAAAAGGGGGAAAAAAAGTAGATAACAAAAAAACTGTGAAAAAAAAAGAAGAAAAAACTTTAAAAACAGATAATAAAAAGAAGATAAACAAGGAAAACAGGAAAAAAAAAAAAAAAACAGGGAAAAATAGATAAAAAGTAAAGAAAAAAGAAAAAAAATTGATAAAAAAATAAAAGAAAAAAGAAAAAAATATAAGAACAGAAAAAAGAGATAAAAACATGAAAAAACAAGATAAAATAAATAAATATAAAGAAAACAGAAAAAAACTATAAAAAAGTGAAAAGGAAAAAAAGAGATAAAAATTGAAAAAATATGATAAAAATAGATAAATTGAGAAAAAAAGAATAAAAAAAAAGATGATAACAAAAAACAGGCAAAAAACAAAAGAGTAAAAAATAGGGAAAAAGAGAAAAAATGAAAAAGGGCAAAAGGGCAAAAAAAAGAAGATAACAACAATATATATATATATATATATATATATATATAGAGAGAGAGAGAGAGAGAGAGAGAGAGAAACATAAAAAGAAGAAAAAAACAGTTCAGAAATGAAAAAATGACTAAAAAGAAAAATCGAAATTAAAAAGTGAAAAATAGATAACAAAAGATAAAAAAAAAACAGAAAAAAAATGAAAACAGGAAAAAAAAGAAAAAATTGAGAAAAAGGAAAAAGCAAAAAGAGTAGATAACGAAGAAAAAGAAAATAAAAATTAAAACAGGGAATAAAAGGAAGAAAAAAAATTAAAACAGGAAAAAAACAGAGAGGGGGAAGGTGAAAAAAACAGGGAAAAAGTATGCCAAAACAGGAAAAAAAAAAGGAGGAAAAAAGAAAAAGAAAAGGCACAAAAAATAGAAAAAAGAAGGAAAACGAAATAAAAAACAAAAAATAAAAAGAGATCAAAAAATATCTATATATAACATAAAAAAGAAGAAGAAAAAGAAAAACGAAATTAAAAATAAATAAAAAAGGGATAGCAAAATATAAAAACAATAAAAAAAAACAAAAGAAAAAGAAAAAAAGGAGATAAACATAAAAAAAGAAAAAAAGAAAAGAAAAAATACAGAAAAAAAAGTAGATAACAAAAAAAAGATATAAAAATAGTTAATAAGAGTAAAAGAAGAAAAAGAAAAACACAAAAAAGGGGAAAAAACAAGAAAAAAGTCTACAAAAACAGGAAAAATAGGAGAAAAGAAAAAGAAAAGGAAGAAAAAATAAAATAAAATAAAATACTTAAAAAAAATAAAGTAGATAAAACGAGAAAAAAAAAAAAAAGAAACAATAGAAAAGTAGATAAAAATAAAAAAAGACTAAAAAGAAGGGAATAAAAAACAGATTAAAAAGTAGATAAAAAGAAAAAGACTGAAACCAGGGAATAAAAAAACAGGTAAACAAGGAAAACAGACAAAAAGCAGAAAAAAAAATAGAGAAAAAGAGAAAAAAGGAAAAGGAAAAAAAAGAGATCTATATTGACAAAAAAATAAAAAATAATTGGATAAAAATAGATAAAAAGAAAAAAACAGAAAAAAGATAGCAACAAAAAAGAAAAAAAGTAAAACGGAAATGAAAAAGTATATAACAAAATACATATATGTTACACACACAGAAAAAAGATAAAAACAGCTTAAAAAAGAAAAAAGATTAAAAAAATAAAAGCGAAATTGACAAAAACGATAAAAAAAATTGACAAAAAAGATAAAAAAAAATAGACAAAACATGTAAAAAATAGAGAAAAGGAGGAAAAACGATAATGTAAATAAAACGGAAGAAAATGAAAAACAGAAAAAAGTAGATAAAAAAAAGACTAAAAAACAAGAAAAAAAAGGAAAAAGGAAGATAATATATATATATAAGAAAAAAAAAGAGAAAAAGGGGAAGAAAAAAAAATATAACAAAAAACAGGATAGATAAAAAGAAAAAATGAAAACAGGCCAAAAAAATTAATAAAAGAGAAAAAATATAGAAAAAGGGAAGACAGAAAAAATGAATAAAAAGTAAAAGGAGATTAAAAAAAAACAGAAAAAACAAGTAGATAAAAGAAAAATAAAAAATAACTAAAAACAGGAGGAAAAGTAAAGAAGGCAAAAAACAGAAAAAAAAATGGTAAAAGAGGAAAGAAGAAGAAAAAGAATAAAACAAAATATATATATATGTATACAGAAAAAATTTAAAAATCGAAAATAATTGGATAAAAATAGATAAAAAGAAAAAAACAGAAAAAGACAGCAACAAAAAAGAAAAAGAGTAAAACGGAAATGAAAAAGTATATAACAAAATACATATATGTATATATACACACACACGAAAAGATAAAAACAGCTTAAAAAAGAAAAAAGATTAAAAAAATAAAAACGAAATTAAAAACAGAATAAAAGCATAAAACAAAAAAAATAAAAAGGAAATGAAATAGTAGATAAAAACAGAAAAAAAAAAGAGGTATAAACAGGGGAAAAAAAGTAAAAAACAGAAGAAGAACAGAAAAGAAGGAAAAAATGGAAAAAAAAAAGTAGATAAAAAAGAAAAATAAGGAAA